>JBBPLC010000006.1:0-400032 GCA_038089535.1 Hemileccinum rubropunctum | reverse complement strand
GTTAGTGGCATTTATGATCCTGCAAGGGTCAGAGCTGATATATTTTAGTTCTCTTGCAAATATGAAGTCTTTCTAAAATGGCCCAACATTGGGACACTTATTTGAGCCACTGTAAATGTCACCTGGACAGAAATCAAAAATACAATGGCAGCCATGGCCACAATGTTACAAAATTCACTGCTGGCTCAGCAACAGCTAGCTCAACAACTTACTGACACCACTGCCTCCATCCCTTCTCATTCATCATCTCTTTCAACCCATCTCATTGCTGACTCCAGCACATGGGATGGGAACCAATCAACCTTCCACCCCTGGTGGGTGAAAATAGCAACTTGGGTCCAGTGCCAAGGTGGCCTGGATGAATACCAACAGACTGCTGCTGTCCTCCTCCAGATGGTCAGTAAAGCCAAGCCCTTCTCTCACATTATGCTGGAGAAATACCAGAAGAAGAACTCCATCCTAGAATGGCTGACATGAAAGGAGTTAAAAAAGACAGTTGAAGGACATTTCAGGATTGACATCCTGAAAGAGGAAAGTTACATCTGTCTGACTAACCTCAAACAAGGGTCAATGCTAGTGGAGGTATTCACACAGCAATTTGAATTGTTGCAACAGGATGCCAACCTCTCCATGTATGACAACAATGTCCTGTGTCTGTACCACAAACATCTGGACTACAATATCTACTTCCAGCTGTCAGTTCGCACCCCTGCTCTCACTGAAATGGAGTGGAATGGCAAACAAGGCTATTTCATCCACCTTGCAGGAAGGTTCCTGCTGGTGACAAAGGGTTGTCAACAAGTGGCATCTAGCTGTAATAGATAGCAGTAAGGAGAGGGGTTCGGGGAATGTGTGTGCCTTTTGTAATGGGATGGCATAACCCAGCAAAAGTGTGGTGAAGACCACCACTGTACCTCAGGCAGTTCAGACATGGGGAACCAGGCAAGATACAAGTGAATAAAACTAAGGAATATACAGAAGGGTACTATGGTATATATAGAAAAGGGATCGGTTTAGGGGAGGCTCCTGTATGTATGTGAGGGCTGGTATAGAAGGTAAGAACGAGGATAACATGAGGTGTTCATGAGGTTACCATGAGGCATGATGTCATAGCCTAGACTGATGAGGTCATAGCTCCAGGCCCTATGATAACATCATGTCATGTGACTAGTCTAGGTGTGGGGATTGTCACATGAGATGCTATCTGATAAGATAAGATAAGCATCCAAGTGTTATAGTAATCATATTGCAAATCCTATAACACTCACCAACTTGCTCCCCAAGTGGCAAGAAGTAGCTATTGAGATGGGGAAGATGTTCAAGAAGATGTGACTGGAGTGTAGTAAACAGTCGCAAAAGGTATTTGAGCCCCATTTCACTGAAGTAGGGACTCAGCCAGGCTGGGGCACCCCGATGGACACATGTGCAGTCTAGCCTCAACAAGAAACTTGCATGTGCTACAATTGCAGTAAGCCAGGCCACCTCTCCTGCACTTGCAAGGAGCTGTGCAAACTAAGAGGCCAACCCATTTTTGACCCTGTCACTGGTCAAACCTGCTACACACTGCCCTGTCCAGCCCCTCTCTGTGAGATCCCACTCATCTCAACTACCACCATTGCCATGGTCCCCGAGGCTGCACAAGGTTCCAGAAATCCCCCATGGATGACCAAAGAGGCACAAGTCTATTATCTCAATATGTTCAAGTCCCAAGCGTACCAGCTCACCACTGAGGGACTAAAGGGAAAAGGCAAGGCCAAGTAGATCTGGGAGGTACCTACTTGGCTACAGACAAAGTTTCTTCTCATCATTCTTCTGTTTCTTCTTCTTTTTCTAACCACTTTGCTATACTCAGGGAGATGGACAGTCTGTCAGATGACAATAGTGACACACTGAACTTTATTGATAGTTATGATACCACCTCCAAAGGGGTGTCTTTTTGGAGTGCAGCACCAGAGATTAAACATAGTGTGCTTAATTCTCCAATTACAGACAAAATTTCTTTTTTCTCCAAATCCTCCCTTAATCCTAACCTCACCCTCAGGAATACTTCCCCTGGGGGAGAATTTGACATTGACACTAATGTCTACTTTCAGAAAAATGAAAAATGACAAAAAATAACAGCAAAAGTGCTCCTCAACTCTGGCACAGTCCAGATGTTTGTGGACAAACAATGGGTAATGTCTCTTGGCATTCCCACCAAAAAATTAACTTCTCCTCATTCAATTACTAATACTGATGGGACTTCTTCATCCCACAGTACTATCACAGATTATGTTTCTGTCGTGTTTTCATACCAAGGTCACTCCAAAGGAGTCAATGCTTTGGTAATGAATTTGGG
The DNA here is from genome assembly GCA_038089535.1 of Hemileccinum rubropunctum. NCBI lineage: Eukaryota > Fungi > Basidiomycota > Agaricomycetes > Boletales > Boletaceae > Hemileccinum > Hemileccinum rubropunctum. Next base: position 397,694 of record JBBPLC010000006.1, on the reverse strand, counting down.
TACTCATTGTATTTATCTAGGATATGACTGGTTCCAACACCATAACTCACTTATCGACTGGGTCAATAAAGAAATCAAGTTTTGCTGCTGCACTCATAACTGCATTACCACTAATGTAGCTAGTCTCATCAAGGAGATCTGGAACTTGTCTGTCCGTTCCATTGAAGAGGGTCTCACAGAAAAGGTACTCTCTCAATATCACAAGTTTCTCAATGTCTTCAGCAAAAAAGAATCAAAATGTATGCCCATCCGCAAGCCTTAGGACCATGTGATCGACCTCAAACCAGATTTTGTTCCCAAAAAAGGTCATGTCATTCCTTTATCTGATACTGAACTAGACAAAGTCAGGAACTTCATTACCTCCAAACAAGAAAAAGGAACAGCTCCCATATTTTTTATCCCTAAAAAAGACCAGCAAGAAATGCCTTGTTATAGACTATCATTATTTAAATGAGGGTACAGTTAAAAATTTGTATCCTCTTCCTCTTATTTCGGCTCTTGTTGATCTCTTGAAGGGCACTGACAAGTTCACCTTTCTCAACCTACAATGGGGCTATAATAATGTTTGCATCAAAGAAGATGACAAGTGGAAAGTCACGTTTGTAATGCCCCTGGGGGCTTACAAACCTGTCATCATGTACTTTGGAATGACTAACTCTCCCCCAACATTCCAACAGATAATGAATGATATTTTCAATGACATGTACACTGCTATAATTGTCTATGTACCTTGATGATATGTGCATTTTCACAAAAAATAAATCTGACGAAGAACATTCCAAGGTCATAAAGGAAGTATTGCACAGGCTATGGGAAAATGACCTTTATGCAAAACCTGAAAAATATGTATTTAATGCCCAAAAAGTTGACTTTTGAGGTATGACCATATCAGCCGACAGTGTTGGCATGCAAAACAACAAAGTCAACATGATACTTGACTGGCCTGCTCCTATGAAGCTCAAACAGCTTCAATCTTTCCTTGGTTTATGTAATTATTACCATTGTTCCATTAACAGCTTCGGACAGATTGCTTGTCCTCTCAACAATCTTACAAAGAAAAATGTGCCCTATACCTGGGAGGAAACACAACAAAATGTGTTTGACACACTCAAAAAACAATTTACAACAGCTCCTCTCCTTGCTTTCCCTGACTCTTCAACAGAAATGCATGTTGAAACCAATGCAAGTGATATTGCCACTGGCACAGTATTGTCAGTTTTAGAGGAGGATGCTCCTGGCACCCCTGCACTTTCTGTTGTAGTTCAGGCTACGACACTACCGTTTACCACTACGTTCCTTGCATTCCCCTTATCCCAGACTTACAATCTTTACTTTCGAGGTCACATGACTCCTTCCCATGATCACGTGACTTGGCCACAATTATCTTATCTTATTGTACCTTAGAGGCATGTGCTAGTTCCCACGATCACTTGCCTACAGGTCGCTCTGGACTATGCCTAGATCCATGAATGTTATGCCTCGCTGCTACCACATTCCTTACCTTAGACCTACCCTAGAGTACACAGCATGGTCTGTGCACTCTTCTGTAGCAGTATATATAGAGGTAGTGATACGACTGGATTAGCCAGTCTTATTCATTTGTTCTACCCTCCACCTAGTAGGGCCTGGATACACTTGAGTACCGCTCATCCCTTCCTTCTGCTGGCTAGCCACCGCTATAGGGCTACTATTGTATTTATCGTTCTTGGCAATACTCGGGCCATCCTAGCTAGAGGCTAGGCCACCCTTGTTGGAGTTGGTTCTTGCTGTTTCACTCCGTTACACTTTCCTCTCTTATTCTTTTTCTTCTGCTGAATGCAACTATCCTGTTTATGACAAGGAGTTGCTCACTATCATCCACACTCTCAAAGAGTGGCGCCATTATCTTATTGGAAAACCTAACTTTGAAATTTGGACAGACCACAAAAATCTCAAATATTGGAAAAAACCACAAACACTCCTGGGCCACCAAGCCCGCTGGCATGAGCTATTGCAAGAATTCAATTATACACACATCTACAAGCCTGGCACCACAAATGGACATGCTGATGCTCTCTCTTGTTGCCCCAATCACAGCAACACCATCAATAAACTAAATGAGAATATCACAGTTTTTCCATCTACTGTTCTCTGTTCCTCATCTCTATCTATTCCGGTTGAATTAACCTCTTCAGACACTCACTTACCCTCGAAGGGCTCTCTGGACATAGCAGGTTTTGACCTATACTTGTTCATCAATCTTGACATTCTCACCCACAATTAGTCTCTCATCCCCACCTATGTCAAGATACAGCTCCCATCCAGTACCTACAGCAGAATTGTGCCTCATTCAGATCTCACCCTCAAGCATAAAATTGATGTCATGGCCGGAGTCATTGACACTGATTATAGGGGAGAAATAGGCATAATTCTGTTTAACCATTCTGATTTCCCTTTTCATATTTCTAAATTCAACCATATTGCACAACTAATTATAGAAAAAATAGAAAACCCTACACTTAAAGAAGAAAAGGCTCTAGATGAGTCACAACATAATGAGAAAGGTTTTGGCTCTACTGGAGTCAAAGCTATCTTTTTCACATCTCTCTTTCCAAATTTTGAGACTAAATTATTTTTGGAATCTGCTAGGATGGATGTTGATGCTATCAATGAGTATGAATATTATGTTTCAGAAAAACTCTTCAGAAATTTGAACAGCATCATTTTTGTGCCCCCTTCTCTTCACACCAAGTTGATCTCATTATTCCATGATTCTCCAGTCGCTGGCCACCCTGGCCACAATCATACCATTTCCTCCATCAAACATTTCTATTGGTGGCCTGGCACAGCCAAGAACATAGCCTCATACATAGATCACTGCCAGGTGTGCTCCCTCATGAAGAGTTCATCAAAGCCACCAGTAGGAAAACTTATGCCACTCCCTGTCTCTTCCCACCCATGGGAAGATATCTCTTTCAATTTTATCACAGAACTATCCCCTTCTAATGGTTTCGATTCCATAGGGGTAGTTATTGATCATTTTTCCAAAGAAATTGTTCTTTTCCCCTGTTTAAAAACTACTTCTTCCTCAGACTTAGCCACCTTATTTAGAGATCATGTATGGTATTTCCACAGACTCCCTAACACTATTCTTTTAGACAGAGGCCCCCAATTCATCTTGGAGTTTACCAAGGAACTCTGCAAAGTCCTTGATATTCAGCAGAAACTCTCAATGGTGTATCATCCCCAGACGGACAGTCAGATGGAATAGATCAATAGAGAAGTTATTGTGTACCTTCATGCTTACATTGCTAAATAGCAGGAGACCTGGGCCTTGTGGCTTAAAATGGTGCGATTTGTGCACAATAATACCCTCACCACTGCCATAAATACCACACCTTTCTCAGTCATGCGAAACTACTCTCCACACATGGAAATGGAGCCCATAATCTCCACTACAACTCCTGGGGGGTCATTTGGCAAAACAATTGGTCGTTCACACAAAGAGATCACTTCCACGCTTCAGAAAATCTGCAATCAGATGTCACATGCACAAATGTCCAAGCACTCTTCAGCTCCTGATTATTCTATTGGAGACCTTATCTGGCTCTCCACCAACCATCTTTCTCTCCCATACCCTGCATGCAAACTTATGCAAAAATTCATTGGACCTTACCATATCTCTGCCGTCCTTCCTAATGCTGTTACCCTCACCCTTCCCTCTTCCATATCTATCTATCCCACCATTAACATTTTCCACGTTAAACCCTATAAAGCCCCGCTAGATGGGCAATCCATATTTAGACCAGACCTGATTACTGTGACTAAAGATTGTCATGAGGAATACAAAGTTGATCACATTGTCCAGTCATGACTTCATTGCAGGAAATTACAGTATCTCATCCACTGGAAGGGATGGGACGAGGTGGACCGCACCTGGGAACCCACTGCTAATTTAAAACATGCACAGGACACAATCTCAGAGTTTTATATTGTGCATCCCAATGCTCTGCAGCCTATTCAGGGCATCTTCAATGTTGAATTTCACTCTCTTTTCCATCCATTCAGTCCCTCCTATACTGAATTCACCAATTCTCAGCTAGACCTCAAATCTGGTGAATGGAGGGTAGTGTTATAGTTCAGGACCTATATACTACATTTTTTTTACTTTTACTTTATATTCACACTTGACATTTTCTTTTCACTTTCAAAGTCACATGACCAGTGCACATGACCATGAGACCCCTCATGTGACTTGAGGACCAGACCATGATATCATTATGACTTTATGCCTCATGTCTTTCATCTCTGTCTTTTTGTTCACATGAGTACACTTCTTGCTTCCCACATGGACATCTTGCTGTACTCATGCTCACCTTGCTGCTTCTGCATGTTTCCTTATCTATGCTGGCCCTGAACTATTTAGGACTCATTCAACCTACCCTAAAACTCCTCTACTTATATATATAAACTCCCTCCCTTCGTTATCTACTCCTTAGTCCTATTCATTTGAATTCCTCTCCTCTTTGGGGCTGCATTCAACTTGAGTACTACTCTTGTTATTCTTTTCCAATCCTATTCTGCATTTGCCAACTTTGTCTTCATCAACAGATGCTCCTTGTTGTAACACATTTATGCTGTATCTGGGAACTGTCAATTTCCTAGTCACCAAATATCACATCCTTATCCACATCTGGCTAGACACTTGTAATCGTCAAGTACTCACTGTCACAGAAGTTGCTGTCATCCTAAATTAGGGTGACATCTCCTAATTTAGTTCTCGTTCTGTTCACTTATGATGATAATGGTTGAGAATCAAGAAGTGTGGGAACTATTTTAAACTCAGACATTATACTTATATGTGTATGTTTATTTGTAGTGCCAAACAACAGCAACTATTCTATCAATTGAATAGGTTTATACTGTCTACAGTGGCTCAAATAAGTGTCCCAATATTGGGCCATGTTAGAAAGACTTCATATTTGCAAGAGAACTAAAATATATCAGCTCTGACCCTTACAGGGTCATAAATAGCCCTAACTCCTACCCTGAAGATGAGCCCTTAGGTATGTGATTTGGTTACCATGGCACTGAGATATATTCATATTAAAATATTATGTCATTAGGACACTTATTTGAGCATAATATTATCAATCATCTTTTAGTAAATAACATAATGTTCTGAGTGCTATGCTTCAACCCTGACTTATTATGTAACTTACATAACCCTGGGCACTATAAAGAGCAGAAATACCACCCAGCTAACCCTACTTCACTATGAAGCCCATTTCTGCCTCTGCTAGAGCCTATATTCTCTTTCTCTCCAAATCTGGCCTTTCTAAGGTTAAAAATGCTGTCCAGGCAACCCATCTCATCAATTCTACCCTCTTCTCTCCTGTCTCTTCCCAAACCATTTGCAATGTGCTAAAATCAGCATCTCTAAAGGCTATAGTCAAAAAAAAACCACTCTTGTCTGTGAAACATAGGAAACATAGGCTAGACTTTGCTCTCAAGCACCAACACTGGACTGTGGAGGACTGGACTAGGGTAATTTGGTCAGATGAGACCAAGATCAACAGGATTGGGTCAGATAGAAGAAAGTATGTGTGGAAAGCAGCAGGAAAACCTCTGCAAGACAAGGAGGTACAAGGGACAGCAAAGTTTGGAGGAGGTTCTTTGATGGTTTGGGGATGCATGGGCTGGAATGGAGTGGGAATTCTTGCAGAGGTGGAAGGAAGGATAAATACTGAGCAGTATATCTCCATTTTGGAGGATAATCTGCTTCCTACTATGAAAAATTCTAGGATCCCTGAAGAGAGCATTATTTTTCAACAAGATAATAATCCCAAGCATATCTCTAAAAGGGCCCAGGAGTGGCTGAAGTCTCAAGGTATCAAGATCCTTGATTGGCCAGCACAATCTTCAGACCTTAGTCCTGTTGAACATCTCTGGCAAATCCTCAAAAAGAAGCTCAATAACTATGCAATACCAGCAAGAGGGGTTTGGGAGCTTTGGGAAAGGATTGATGTGGAATGGGGCAAGATAGAGGTTGAGGAATATTAAAGATTGATAGAAAGCATGCCTAGAAGACTAGAGGCAGTGATAAAGGCAAAAGGAGGGCATACAAAGTACTAAAATTACAGAGTAGAAATGTTGCTCAAATAAGTGTCCCAATGAGATATCATTTGAAATTGTTATATCTCAGTGCTATGACAGCCAAACCACATGCCTAAAAGCTCATTTTTAGGGCAGGAGTTAGGGCTATTGATGACCAGTAGTCGCACCTCTCGTAATATCAATATCAACTTCTCGTAGTTTGACGCGTCATTCATGCTTGATTAAGAGACCACTTCGGCGCCGCCAGGTGACTGCTGATGTATATTGGACTACAGCTCGAGTTGACACTCATCACTCTGATAACTACCTGTAAAGCTTGATAAACTGCAAGTCAGAAATGAGAAAGCGGAACATTAGAGTCAGGCGTCAGCATACACAACACATGGCAATGAGCATTAGAGCTGATATATTTTAGTTCTCTTGCAAATATAAAGTCTTTCTAAAATGGCCCAACATTGGGACACTTATTTGAGCCACTGTATCTCAAAAGTACAAAAAGTGTTACAATGACATATATTCTTTAAAATAACCATATCTTCCCACCCTGTGGGCCAAATCATGTGATCCAGGGACCATTTGGTAGCCAAGGGTCTATACCTCCCACACTTCCACTATAGCTAAGCATAATTCCCATGCTATCAAATGTTATTTTACCTACACTACAAAAGTATCAAACATTGTAACACTTTTTGGAGTCACTGTATAGAGATAACAATGGAATGTAGAGATAAGGAAGATAAGAAATCCTAACACTAGGTGGCCCATGGGGAGTTCTAGGACCTATCCTTCACCAGAAACTTGAAAAATAAGAGATATCTACCTTAACCTAGCAGTCTAGTAGTTGTGCAGTTAACTCTACTAGCTCTGTAGCAATGCCAGCTAACAAGTGGTAACAAGGATATTATTTCACAACTTTCCCATCGGATAACCTGCCATCGGCACTACCGAATCCACTAGTAGTTTCACTAAATATCACCTAGTATTTTGTCTGTAAATCTCTGCCTTTCCCCCTTATACCCCATAAGCCCCAATTGGTCTTTACCATGACTCGTGGATCAAAGTCAGCAACCTCCCATTTCTCACTTCTGAATGGATTTTCACCAGGTGTAACAATCCACTCAAACTCATCAGCAACGTAAGGGGCTCGATCAAGGGATCGGATGTCTCTCTCGATATCTGCCGGCGAGAATCCTGTAACAAAAATTGCGCATCTTGTGGCAAGAAGAGGTGGAACGACTGGGCCCCAATCGGTGGGGGAGGCTATTTGTAAACAGGGTTTTCCATCGAGTTCCGAGAGCGATGAAGGTGATGGAAAGCCAAATCCGGGAGAGAAAAGGAAAAAAAGATCGGTATAGGGGTCAAAAGTGTCCTGGAACTGCGCATGGACTTCCACATAATTGGCTTGCATGCCAGTGATTGTCAGCTGCGGAGAGTAAGGGATTGTATATGATGGGACCCCGTAAAGTTTGAGTGATGAACGAGTCCGTTTCAAACGAGCGATTGGCTTCGGAGTGGGAGGCTCGTAAACGTTGGGAACATACAGCGGGGGTCTCTCTCGTTCTGAGGTAGCCTTGACTCCAACCGAATCACCCTCAGATGATTGAGTAGATGCTTGTCCTTTGGATCCCAGGTCGTCTCGTAATCTCGGGAGAGACACCTGTGGCCCAATGAAGTACAAATGAAAATGACAAGACGGGAACAACATGCAGAGTTGCTCCCAGACATGAGGGGGAAGTGAGGACTCCGCACGTGCACCTAGAATAAATATCCTGATTTGGGGCTTGGCAATACCAGCTTCTTCGGTGTCGGGAGCGCCGGGAGCAACGTGCAGTGTCGTGCGCAGCGCTGGTCGGATTGTACTTTTAATGCATCTCTCTAACTGACTCTCGGACAACTCACCGGCCAAAGATCGGCTACCTTCAGGTGTGATACGGTGATTGTTTAGAGTTAGTCCACTGTTCTGGTGGAGAACAGAACCTATGGTGAGCGGGTAGGTAAGCAATTTGCTAGCATGCCTCCTCGATCGTTCGGTGTCCATCGAAGAGAAACCACGCGTATACCAAAAGACATCCCAATTGGCAAACGAGATAGCTTCCTCGTATGCTTGAGGCCCTTTGTGGTGAAAACGTCAAATTCCACGTTTGACAACTGCACATTATTACACACCTGGCAGCTCGAACTCGTACATTCTCCGGCCGCTTCGAAGATCATGTTCATCCTCATTGACTTCCCGAAGACGCGAACAGAACTTCGCATGATCCTCATCCATTTCCCAATGCTCTTTGCTACAATGAGTCGGCCAACCACAGTCAGGACACTCGAACTTGACTGCTGACGGTTTTTTCCCGGGCGAACAGACTGGACAAGGAGCGAGTGAGCGAATAGCTTCACCACGAGCCGTGACTGCAGGAAAGGGCGACTCCGAGAATGGGTGGAACAGGTCATCCTCCCCAAGAACGGCGGTTCTTGCCGGCGTAGGGGGTTTAAGTTTTCGAGTGAAATTTAAAAGATGCAACCGAGCACGGATTCCTTTAAAGCTGGCGGTCGGAACACGGGGACGCAGTGAAGTACTGATATGTGAAAGAATTGTTCCACGGCATAAAGACATCGCAACGAGTGTTGGAAATTTCTCACTAGTGAGTCTAGTAGGTTAAGCAGTTGTAAAATTACGTAATCAAAGACACGATCTTCCGCATGCCCGGGTCTTTTCGCGAATCCAGTACCAATCCACTGATATGACAGCAAGAACAGCTACGATATCTAGGAGAACAAACGAAACACAGATCGACGTGTTCGTCAATCTCGATTGCACCTCTGGCTCTGGCCAAGCGCAGAAAATTGATATCTCAACGGGGATCGGCTTTTTAGACCATGCATGTAGCATTTCCTCCATATTCTGGCTACATGGGCACTAATCAGATTTCCAGATGTACCATGCACTGGCAAAGCACAGTGGATTGTCCTTGATCATGAAGTGTCAAGGGGATCTGTGGATCGATGACCACCACACTGCAGATAAGCTTGCTTTTTTCACCGAGAGCATGATCAAGGTCCTCAGACTGACGCACAAGATAGTGCGGTAGCGTTGGGCACCGCATTTAAACAAGCGCTTGGAGAGATCAAAGGGATCAGACGGTATGGTACAGGTTTTGCCCCCCTCGACGAAGTGTGTAGCCGGTTTTGGGTGCAAGATCTTTTGTAGCTGAACATTCTTTTGTCATAGGCACTTTCCCGAGCAGTGATCGACATCTGCTCTCGCCCATATTGTGTAACTGACCTCGGGTTGAAACGCGAGAAGATTGGAGAGCTCTCTACGGAAATGATCCCTCATGTTTTTCATTCCTTTGCAATGGCGGCTGGCGTGACGCTGCACGTCGATGTCATCCGGGGAGCAAACGACCACCATCGGTGTGTTCCTATCTACGAGCTATAGACTTACTTATATTCTATATAGGTCTGAATCCGCATTCAAAGCATTGGCGCTGGCAATCAAACAGGCTATCGAACAGACAGGCGGAAACGAGGTACCAAGCACGAAGGGTGTGCTTTAAGACTTGTCACTATTATACTAGTACTCTTCGGAATTCAGCCAGTTTCACGCTCAAAGTAATGCAATGGCATTGCATAGCTCATAACTGTGAAATGCGGAAGGATGAACGATGTGGAAATATACGTATGGACGGTAGGACAAGTTCCGAGTACTAAATCAAATATACCCAGGTAATCCGCACTCAGGACCAGAAAATGCACCTCTCTTCTGGGGGCGGGTTCAACTGCTTAGAAGGTAAACAGAGATGATTCAAAAACAGATAGTTCGCTGACCTTTGCCCATTTAGAGCATTTGAATGCCTGAGCAAATTCGGGTATGTTAGAAACTGTACCCTCCGTGCGGTAGCGATTTGGTGAATGAGGATCCGTCCGAACTCGCTGTACCTGGTGGTGGGGATTGGTTGAGGGGTCCAAGATTCAGCGAGACTTGGTAATAATACTCACGGCATCTGCTGGTCGATTGTTCATGGCCCACGTGCGTGCAAAGGAGATGAAGAACAATTGTTCTCTGCAGGTGGTTAACACATGACAGGTATGAAGAAACAGGTCAATATTTTACCTCGTATAATCTAATCCGGGAAGCAGATATTCATGCCCAGCGTCATACGAGTCTTCGTACTGGGCTTTCCATGCGCGGTATGCTTGAATAAGGCCAGTATCACCGATGTTTTCTCCGGAGGTTCTGCAAGGCTAGAGTCAGCGAGTCTAAGAGGACTGGAAGGTTACTCACAAATTGCCCTATTACATCTGACTGTGAAAGGTTTGAACACCTGAAAAAGTCAAGACTCACGTTAACATGTACAACACCACCTCTGCCATCGTCAATGGTGTATGCTACCTTTCGTCAGAAGGTCCACGGATGACGATCAAAAAGTACACACCAGAATACTGTTCGACAATGCAATCTTGACGAATTTGGTAAGCATCGCTTGTTTGGCGAGTCCACCACTCCTCCAATTTCCCTTGTTGATTGTAAAGTCGACCAGCAGAGTCAAACGCGTGCTAATTGTGAATCAGTTATCGCGCGAAGAGAACATCCACAAGCACCAACCGTAAGTTCGTGAGCAGCAACCATGCCGAATGAACCATATGATAGGTATCCTGGCCTGTATGCTTGTGAGGATGAAATCATCGCAAGGGCAACCATCACACACCATTCAAGGGAAAAGAAAGGTGGCTGCAGAATACCGGCGGGGAACACGATCTATTCCAAGCATATCCGAGTCTCAGAATGTATTTAGTCGTTTCGGATGTACGCACCTCATTACCCGTAGGGTTGTAGTACGCATTCACGGTCGCTGGTGTCATTTCCCACTCGTCAAGATTTCTTGACTTTCCTAGCTTCTGCCACATCTTGTAGACATCGGAAGCTCTGAGATACAACGTTAGATAGATTCGTTACTTGTCGGTAGAGGACTGACGCGGCACTAAGCATGTTCTCGAAGAATGTGTCCACATGCACCTTGACGAGTGTATAATAGCTCACTAGAGAGCGAGCATCGCGGGTATCAGGAGATAGTGGGAAGCCGATTTTCTTTCGGATCGCCTCTGCCTTCTCGCGGGCTTTTTGAGCCGATTGCTCGTCCATCCACTCGACCTGTTCCAGAGACTTCTCGAATGCTTCGACAATATCTGTAAAAATGTAAGAACGATAGTTGCAAGGTAGAACCTGTTACTCACCCGATATGACCCGGGTAGCCCTTTCTTTCGAGTCGCTGGGGAACGTTGCATTGACAAAATACCTGCCTGTTGCGAAGCCCATGGCAGCTTCTACCTTACGCATGCAGAACTCGGATCGCTCCCCTACGGCTCCCGGTCTGAGTCCATTAAGCAGTTCCTGCAATTGCCGAACTGCTTTCCATGCCTCTGTCGTCGTTCCTAGGTTAGGAGCATACTCCAGAGCAGCGCGGACGACAAGATACGCCTCAATAACGTCAGAGGATGTACGCTCCAGGATTCGCGACAAAGAGCTTGGATACGGCTTATAGGTAATGATGACACGGCTGGGGAAAAACCGCGGGGTAAACGTAGCAAAGTAGTCGGGGAAATTGATCTGAGGAAGCGCAGATTTGAGCGTGTTGATGCTAGTGGGGTTATACGTGCCGAAGGGGTCTTGCTCTAGCCTGTCTAGGTCCAGGGTGGCGTCTGCAATCTCGGATTCGAATTTGACAATTTCCCGAGCCAGCTCATGTGCCCTGAGGAACGGATCTTCGGTCGGCTTACGCGTATCGCCATCCTCGTCATCATCCTCGCCGTCCCAGGGTGGCCATGGCCAAGGAGGCCAAACGCGTTCTTTGTCCTCCAGTTGTTCTGTTTGAAGAATGCCGCGCAAGCGTCCACTTGGGAGGTTGGTCGAGTGCATGATTTCATCATCGCGTAGGGTAACCAAAAGACGCTCAATGACGTCTTGATAAACGCTAAGCACGCCTTGTTCCTTGTAGTATTCCTAGTGGATGCAGAGTAAACAGACGAGGCGAATAGAATACCACTGCAGCATACCTTTGATGGCAATCCCAGGGTAGGTTGAGTAAACCAGAGCGTCATAGCGTTAGGATCAACGCCAGCATCGCCGTCAACGAAAAACTCAAACAAGGCATCTACACCTGCAGGACAGATATACAATGAGTATTACACTCGTCTGAACCAACGCTTGCCTCTGGAATGCATGTAACCAAGAGTGTTAGATAACCCTTGTCTTGGATTGAGGGTGTTGGCATTTCCGCGGTATATCCTCCTAATGTTGTTCACGAATTGTTGTAGCGGAGCTTGACCTAGGTAGTCGAGCTTCGCCTCGTCCATACAAGAAGCATAGAAGATGCGAAGTTTGGTAAGTAATTGATCGTCCCATGAATTATCGTAGATGGCTGTGTCAGACTCGAGGAAGTCCTGGATAACTTGCCAATTCTGCTGGGAGAGAACGGAGAAAGAGTTGACGGCACCCTTGTCGCCGGGAATTGGATGTGATGCTATCCAACCGCCATCTGAGTGCTAATTCAGTGCCGAAGGCCTAATAGGACATACGGCTGACTCACTAGCAAATTCGTAGAAGTCTTCACATGGATCACGAGAGGTATCCATGGAAGCCAAGATTGATGCGGAGAGAATGATGCACTCCTTGGTGAGACAGACTTCCTATTATTGTTGCGCAAGTCAAGATTGGTGGTGAGGCGTAGGACAGTAACGCGCACCTTTGATGGCCCAGGTTGAGGTATCTCTGGAGGACCAGTCGGTTCGGGGCCGACGATAATGGTGTGCGTGGCGTGATCAGTGGTTGTGTAAGTGGAAACAGAGGTATGGACTGCAGTGGTGGTAGATATCTCAGTGGTAGTTTCTATAGCGGTTGTGATATCAAATATGGTAGAAAAGGCAGTGGAGACCGCGGTGGTGGTGGTCGCGGAAATGAAGGTGATGGGGGCGGTGGTAATATGTGTGACCGTTTGAGTTTCTGTTTCTGTCTGCGTACCATTACCATGATCGCCGCCACCTCCATTCCTGAGGTTGAGTTTGTGTTGCGCACCAGCGAATAGACCGATGAAAACAGAGCTTATGAGCAAGAGGATGAGGACCTCGACAAGGAGGACCTTTGTGAGGCCAGTGAGGGGTTCCTGCACGACCTCTGTTATGCGACCGGCAAGAGGGCGGGGAGGTGAGGGCGGATCTGGGGTGTCCTGGTCTCCATCGTGGCCACCGTTGTGTAAGAGTGGGGCTGCCTCTTCAAGGAAGTGAATGGGTTGGAAAGGAGTGGGAGAAAGCAGGGCATACCGGGATCCCTTGAATTCGGTGACCTTGAGTTTGGTGACCTTGGCTGGCGGTCCGTCATGGTGACGGTTAAAGATGGTCCTGCGAGACTGCCAGCACGGAGCTTAAGTAGTCCCAGACGCGTGCTCACCGTACGACCACCACGCGGTGTGCGGGAACCGAGCGGCTCAGGGGTCAAAAATAGTCGCAAACAACAGGGTGCTCACGTGCACCTCGCGTCGCGTCTCGCTCCTTACTTCCATGGTCTACCTACCACCACCCCATCTTGCCTCTGCTTCACGCCCCTCCTACGGTGACGCCTACAGCAACATCCTCGCCGCGCATCGTCGTTCCCCCCTCACCTCCGCCTCCTCCGTCATCCTTCTCGTCGCCCCAGATGTCGACGCGTTATGCGCCTCCAAGATGCTTGCAGAACTCCTCAAGCAAGACGACGTGATGCACAGGATCATTCCAGTCTCTGGTGTCGCAGAGTTGGAATCCATGAAAGACGAACTCGCGACTTATAACGAGGTATGGATGACTGCCTCCCCACTCGCTTCTTCCCTTTGACACACAGAAGCTGCACACCCTCATCCTCCTCAACATGGGTGCCATTCTTGACCTCCCTTCCCCAGCTTGGTTTGGGGAATTCAGTCCGCATTTGATGGTGCATGTGATCGACTCCACCAGACCTCACAATCTGGCAACGTTGTTCGGTGGTGGCGACGTCGGTGATCGCATTGTCCTCTGGGACGATGGTGAGGTTGACACCATGGACTCACAAAGAAAGGCTTGGGAAGCACTAGAAGTCCGTTCCTATACATCACAGAAACCACTCGCGAGCTGACGGACTCTTCCAGTACGAGCCAGAACCAGACTCAGAGGAAGATGATTCAGACTCGGAGTCGGAAGATCAATCCCAAATCGATCCAGCGTTGGATGAGGGCTCGATCGGAGGCAGCCAATCACACAAACGCAAATCACAAACTCTGGATCAACATGGTCGGAAAAGGCCGAAGCTAGACAATGTCATCGTGCTTCTCCACATCGTCCGTTTGCACTGACACCATCTCCAGGAACCAGCTCGAATGTCACGGGAACAGCGTGCGGCATATCAAGCAGTGGTCGAAAAATACTACGCAAGTGGTTCTTGGTACAGTCAGAGTGCCTCCGCGACAATCTACATCCTTGCTACTGTTCTTGAGCGTGCAGATTGTGATCTTTTATGGTATGTGATACTCGATAATTGACCTATCTTCTTCTAGTTATCGCCACAGGCTCGCGATTCTTGGGCTCACGTACCAGTACACAACCTCTCGCATATCTCGCGAATTTTACGAAAAATATCACTCTATCTATTATGACGAAGTATCACGCCTCAATCCACTTCCAGCGGGGGTCACCAATAACATTGATACCATCACTGCACTTGGTCCTGATGACTCGTCGATACGATCTACCGAGGAACTGAGATTCACTCTCCTTCGTCACTGGACACTACACGATGCCATGGTTCACTCCAGTTACGTAGCAGGAAAACTCGGAATCTGGAAGGAACGAGGTCGGAAGAGGCTTACAGGCCTACTTGCTAAAATGGGGTGATTGCGACCTTCAGACAACGGTTTCAGTAAACTTCAGTAATTAACCTCATCTGAGACAGATTTTCAATACCGCAGACTCAACAGCTGTACGCCCATATGGATCTTGATCTCAAACATCAGTTAAGATCCAAGCTTGATGCCATCGCTCCAGAATACGGTCTGGTGGAACTCACTTACCCGTCCTTCGTTCGGTGTTTTGGGTATCGCGCCCCTCCCCTGAGCGCCGCTGACGCCGTTGAAGCCGTCAGCGCACTCTTAGACGTGGCTGGTGGCGTCAGAATGGAGCTCGAGGTTCAAGGTGCCCGCCACGGTGGGGAATGGTTTGGCAGTGGACGCGTATGGGAGGGTAGTAAACGTGTCATTGAAGAAGTGCGTGAAAGCAGAGAACGTGGTGAGGGTGTTAATACAAATGGAGAAGGAGAAGGAGAAGAAGATCCAGACAACGCAGAAGAACGCACAGAGGTGGCCTGGTGGGTTAGGAACTTCTGGGCAGGCAATGACGCCCTCGCTGAGTAAGTCGTTCTCTGTTTGTTTGCAACTGAATTCCTGATTAGTCTAGCATTGTGTCCCTTCAAGATGCACTCGCATTGTCCATGTCACTTCACCGGGCCATTATACGACAGGGTACCACAATAATCGACAAGCAAGACATCCGAACAATGCGTTCCCATCGTGTTGTTGTTCTCTCTCAAGGGCCCGATCTTGCACTGTTCGCCCACCCCGGCGTACTTTCGCGTCTGGCGCTCTGGCTGATTGATGCACTAAGAGACAAGTTACCAGGCACAAAACTCTCTCGAGGAAAAAAGAGCTTGCCGTTCGTCCTGGCATGCCTGAACGAGAGGACAGAGACATACATTGTCGTCGGGGTTATGGGTTCGCTGGATTTAGGAGAGGTCACAAAGAAGTAAGCTTTCAAATGCTCCTTTACTGGTTTGACGAAATAAATCCATCGATAGCGAGTTTGGTCTGACATTTATCAACGCCAAAGAACGATGCAACGCCCGGGCTTCACACAACTCGTTCAACACAAGTATCCTTGAGATTGATCAAGATGATTTAAAGGTGTTTCTAGAAGCCCTGTGCGAGGTGGGCTAAGGATCTGTACGATGCGTGTTGTGGTACCCGTGTCACTCAAATTATGCCCGCCTGACGAGACGTATGCTCATTCTCCAGAGTTCCACCAAAAACCAAATCCATGCCTATTACAGATGTAGTGTGGAAGATGATCAAATTAACGGAAGTTACGCACCCTCCTTCAGAATGTCTGGAGAAAAAATCGTAGTCGATGTTAACTGGGGGCACAATCAACATCTGCAAATTCCTTAAGATACACAAAGTGATCTCACTTGCCATAGCTAAGATAAGCTGCTCGTGATTATTTAGCAACGCGTAGCCTTCAAACGGGTTGAACCTACCGCCCTTTCGTCAATGGACAAGTTCCTTGGGGCACCTAGCTTGTGTAATGTTGCCCCACTTTGCTGGTTCAAACTGTGAACTTGTTCGTCTGGTGCCCGGAAGGATACGTTGTACTGCCCCGTGTCCGTAAAGATCTGTGATCAAAGATAGTTATTCGCACCAACGGAGTTCTCAACCTCCATCTTACCTCTCTCCCAAATCCTCTAAATGCTCTGTTAACGCTAGCTATGCCTTCCCCTTGCGCATTCCGTAAGACAAAATACCACGCCCATATACCCTCGTCTACACGTGCAAATTGATTGAAATGGGTTTCGTGCGTGCTGGGCTGGGGTTGAGGGTTTGAGTCGAGGGCAGTAAGCACTCGGTGAGGGGTAGACCTAATGAAAACCAAAAAAAAAATTGACAAGGAGCGATGTGAAAATTGGTACACAATTAATCCGTGTCCGGTTACAGAAAAACGTAATCGCAAGGAATCGGTCCATGTAGCGTCCCGAACCACAGCGAGCAATCAAGAGGATTATGATCAGTCAGCCGAAAATAACGTTGGCAACATCCAATATCAGAAGCAGTGAGCCAGGCCGGGCTAGGAATGTGAGACAGGTAGAACCCTACAAGGGAGAGAACATACCAGTGGTCGCATGGGCGGAATATGGTCATGACAAAGACAAGGACGCATGCGAAAATAAGGGACGCCAGGATATAGAACGTATTTGGTTCAGAATGACGAGAGCGAGTGACATAGAATAAGCCAAGAAACCGGATGGTGGTGTTGGGAAGGTGATACGATCACCATACCGACCATGGCGGCATTTTGTCAACCCAACATGGGTAAATATGGCAGCAACGCATCCAAATTGAGAGTTCCGTTCGTTGAGTGGCCAAAAGAAAAATAACACCTGAATCAGAATCCATAATAGTCAGCCGGAAAGTGGGGTCGACAATAATAAGATGGGGATGAACCATAATAAAGCGGCACAATTCCATTATGACAAGGTAAAATCGAGGCAGCAAGGAAATAAGGACAGACAGACAGGGTTTGGGCCAGGCATGTTCGTGGAGCGGACAGAAAAAATGTCGAGAGATATGGCCCACGACATCAATTTACGATCACGGCATATGCGTGAATGGGGAAGGGAGGATTTATCATATATAAAATTGAGGTTATACCATGCTTGCGTTGAATAAGATCCATGATGAGCGTAGGAATCATGGGTTTAGCAAGGGATTTACGCATGATTGGAAGACAGCGAAATAGAGGTATTGTCAGGAATCGCGTCGCGGTTTGGTGAGGAAAGAATCGCCCAGCATGAAGTCAGATGGTGTTGCCATTATCCAGACGAAGCGGCAAGCGTTACAATTTGAAATGATGGGCCAACGGAGTAATTGGGTTAGACGGGGTATTATTAAATACAATTACCCGGTCAGTGAACTGTTCGGAGAGCGATGCCGAGACGCAACCAGGGATGCACATACCTCAAGAATAAATTGTACCTCCTCCTCCAGAGATGCCATTCCTGCTGCACTTCTGCGAGAGTGTCAAGAACTGGTCGTCCTTCCGGATCACAAGCGAGGTGATCCACAGGACGCTGCACGAACATACGAGAGTTTATCCAAGAAAACGGCCGGCTAATCTAGAAGTGTCGAGATAATTATTTCTACACCAATGCCATAGTGCTGAGTCGTGGGCACGCACCCAGAGGACGGGTGAACCCTGGAGATCCATGACCAGTGCTCGGAATGGTCTATGTGTCCTGAACATCTGTCTTGCGAACATCGAAAAGAAACCTCGCGGTTCTTCAACAATATATCCAAGTGATTCTCCATCCGGGTTGGCTAACAATGAAATTCAGTGTATGGATTCAACAGAAAACATTACAGTGGAAATCTGGACACACTTATAACATATCGGTTCGACTGCTCGAATCCCATGAAGATATTAAGCATCTCAAGCTGTCTAGTTAGACGTGAGACTGAGCAAGAAGCCAAACTTGGTATCTTTTGCTACCTTGTGACCACGAGCTCATCGTTGTTCGCCAGCAAACGCTTCAAGGCCGCCTCGGGATTTGCGGTAGAGCGGATGCTTTGCTTCCAACCTTGTGAGTAATCTGCAAAGGGTTCTTCTTCATGGTCTGATGAGATTCGCAGATGGTCTTCTGACAAAGGGTCTGACTGAGATCTGCGCAACATGTTGCCACGGGAATTTCTTCCAAAGCCAGTAGTACGTTGCGGAAAACGGGAGAGGGCATAAAATCGACATTGTTGTGCCAAAGGTGCAGAGAAAGACAGGTGGCCTGGTAATAGACGGCAACTCATGATGAACGCAGCCATTAGGAGGCTGGTAGTCGCGGCGTGGACTTGAAAGCTTGACTCGGAGTAAATTCGCGTGTGGCTATGCTGAATTTACATTGGCCCGAAGCTTGAGTCACCACTGACTCCGAGTCGAACTTCAAGGCTTGACTAGATAGCCTCTACTCCTCCGTGGCGCTGAATTGATGGTGCATCTACGACCGACCGTTATTCGCATTCCAAGATATGCGCGATCTGCTGCTACAGCACCTAAAATACAGGTGAGTCCAGTCGGTTGTAGCTGGTACGCGGAAAACCTACTGATAGACATTAGCCCACTCTGAGGCAGATTCCTCGGTTGGAAGCAGACGAGGATCCTGATTCCGACGCCTGCCAGCACATCCCTCCTCACTTTGCCTCACGACAGCGTCGGATGAAGCCTAACGAATATGGTTCCTTCCGTTCCAACGCCTCCATTCCCCAACCTCAATCCAAACCCCTTCTTACGTCGCGTCCATCGCCGCCTCAGTTCAACGAACATGATTTCTTTCGTTTGCGCGCCAGAGCCGAGCCTAGCCTCCCGCCGCGCTTGTCTAAATCAAGCCACAAAGAACGCAGTTCCCTTCATTCCGACCGCGCCTTTGTTGCAACAAATAGACGCAGCACAGCTGAGATCGGTCTCTGGCGTAAAGATAAACGGGAAAGAGAAAGCGGTAGGAGATTCCACCCCAAGCAAGTGCAAGGGGATCTCTATATCCCGTCGGCTGTTTCGGTTGGACAATTAGCCAGACTACTGAATGTTCGCTTGCGTATGTCAATCTATCGTCCTCGTACACAGTGAACTGATTCCGTTTTGTTCAAAGGCACACTTCAACGCAAAATGGACCAAGCAGGGATGCATGGAGAGTCTTCCTATGATTATGGTCGGCAAGCATCCTTCTCTCATCATCAAGGAGGTTAAATTATCCCTATAGTTTTGACCTGCGATTATGCCGCCTTACTTGTACAAGAATTCGGTCGTAACCCGATAATTAATGATGAAGCCGCTTTCGACCTATACCCTCCGTAAGCATACTTCTTGCCGATCTCGATACTCTCAAACTTTATTACCTTAAGGTGGTTCATTGACTCCAGCATTCTTTAACAGACCGCCCTCAAAAAACTTTCACCTCCTACCAACTCGTCCCCCTGTTGTGGCCATAATGGGGCATGTTGATCACGGAAAAACTACCCTTCTCGATAATCTCCGTTCTTCTTCTGTTGCCGCTTCTGAAGCAGGCGGGATCACGCAGCACATCGGTGCTTTCTGTGTTCCGTTAAGCATGAGTGGTGGTCCCTCATCGACATCAGAGAGGGATGAGCGTCTAATCACCTTCCTGGACACCCCGGGGCATGCCGCCTTCTCAGCCATGCGTGCGCGTGGAGTTTCGGCCACTGACATTGTTGTCTTAGTTGTTGCTGCCGATGACGGCGTCATGCCTCAAACGCTTGAAGTCATTGAACTGTGTAAGCGCGAAAAGGAAAGAAGTAACATCGGAATGGTTGTTGCCATTAATAAGGTTGACAAACCCGAAGCCGACATCGTAAGTATTCCTTTGTGCATGCGTTGCAACCTATCCTTTGTGATATATGCACTTTGATACTCACGCTCTTCTACTTTCTATGTGGTCTCCAGGAGAAGACTAAACTTGCCTTGCTTTCCGCCGGCGTTCCCCTTGAAGAGGACGGGGGAGATGTCCCCTGCGTTATCGTCTCTGGACTCACCGGATCTGGGCTGTCTGACCTGGTTGAAACCATTGCTCTAGTCGCTGATGTAATGGACCTTCGTGCAGAACAGGATTGCACTTCCGTGGGGTATGTCCTTGAGTCCAGGATACTTAAAGGGTTCGGGTGAGTACGCAGGCTCGTTTTCTGGCGCGATTTTTGTAACAATTGTCCGTATACACACAGTCCCGCTGCAACTATCCTGATGACTCGTGGCACGCTCTGTCCAGGGATGCCCCTTCTGGCGGGGACTTCCTCGTGCTCTACACGCTGTCTTCTTTCCCCTTCATTGCAATCCGTCACCTCTGCCACACCCGGTATACCTGTCCTTGTCACAGGTTGGAAGTCGCTTCCTGCCGTTGGTGAAGAAGTCCTATCGGGCAGCGAAGCCGACATAAAGAAAGCATGCGCCAATCGGGGGCGAAGACGAGATCAAGAGTGTGCTCTAGGCGATGTCGAAGCAATAAACGCAGCGAGACAGGCGGACAAAGAGAGGCAGGAGAGGGAAATTTTGATCACACACAAGATGACAAAGGGTAATCGGGCGCTATCCCCAGTGGCCGAAGATAATTCTGCTTTGCATGAGGCCAAGAGGAAGTATCTTCGAATTGTTGTAAAAGGGGATGTCAGTGGGAGCGTTGAGGCTCTAGTTGGTGCAGTGAAGGATATTGGGAATCAGTCGGCAACTGTTAAGGTCGTCTCCACCGGTGTTGGGGATGTTTCTGACTCAGACGTCATGATGGCCAAGGCAGCAGACGGTACGTCTATGTCCAAAGTAGCTTTCGTGTTTACTCGTTCATTTCCATCTCAGCTATGATAGTCGCATTTTCTGTCGGCGTGCCGCGGGCTGTCCGAGCTTCCGCCTCCCAGAACCATGTCCCGATCTATACATCCAACGTCATATACCGCGTCATTGACGACGTCCGAGATCGTGTCATATCCCTCCTACCATGCACCTACGACATCAAAGTCACCGGCGAGGCAAAAGTGCTCCAACTCTTCGAGGTACAAATCAAAGGAAGTTACAAGAAGATTGCTGGTTGCAGGGTCACTCATGGAATTGTACAACGATCAAGCTCGGTGAGAGTTCTAAGAGCAGAGGAAATCATATATGAAGGTAAGCATTGTCATACTAACATGACAGATGTATTGAGTTGGGATGTGTCACCAGGTTCCGTGGATGCACTGAGGCAGCTGAAGAAGGAAGTAAGCGAGGTTAGGAAAGGTTCAGAATGCGGTGTCAACTTACAGGACTTTGATGATCTCCAAGAGGGTGACCTTATCCAAACGTTTCAGAAAATAGAGATGCCGGGCGAGCTGTAATGTTCCCCGACTGTTGCAGCCCCCATCTTGATGCATACACGTATAAAAACTCATACACTATATCATACTCTCTGGAGATGCATGCAGACTATCTCAGTATTCATGGCAATCCCTTCAGGCTTCTCGCTTTCTATTCTGCTCGTCAAGTATAATTTCCTTGCCACCGATGGTACCGGTTCTCCCACCAACCCCAAACGTCAAGTTGATACTTCCGAGATCACGAGTTGGTTTCTCCAGGACGGTCCAGCTTCGGGTATCCAACTTCTTCAACACGACCTCTACCTTGGTCCCAAAGAACTTGTACGACGACCCTTCCGGTTCAACTGGACCAAACAACTGAATAGTCCGCCTGAACCGTTTCTGGCCAGGAAGATATAGGTCAAAATGGATCTGCATACTCTGGTGAGTAAAGTGATGGAGCGGCTGCATTGCAGTACCAACCTGTGTCCCTTCAATAGTTACCTCGCTTCTGTCCTTGTCGGCCTGCCTGGCAAATACAGACACGTGAACCTCGTTCGGTGTCTGATAATGATCTATGCGGCACTCGGTGAACTGCTCAACCTGATGATAGCTCACAGATTAAAAACCAGCGCGTAATAAAGGTAGTGTAGCGCACCAGTTCTTCAGATGCAGTCCGCTTCGGGACAAAAACATGGCGGCCTTTCTTGCATCCTTCGATCTTGAGGAATTCTTCAAATTCCAAAACTCGCCGTTTACAGCATAGGTAACCCTGAACATTGCATAAGAATCGCCAGAAAGACAAACAGAGGTATGTTGCAGAGTCGTGCTTGAGCGACGTAATTTACGGGGGATACATACCTTGCTTCCCTCACGGAAGATGGGCTGGAGAGTGAATTAATCCAGTTAACGGACGGGATGTTATTAGCGAAGACGACAAGGAATCTGAAACGTACTGGTGCTGGGTGGTATGTGCATACAGTGCCTTCACCGTTTCCGATGCGGTTTTCTGCATCGCCCGCGAAAACAACTTGACACCCTTTACGTGTACATTGGGTGCCAGGTGCGACGGCTACACTTAGATCATCCTCCTCTTCCAGCTGAGAGGTGGGTACGGACTTGGCAGGGAGAGCGGTTGCCGGAGGCATAGATGTAGGGGATTCAGGTGCCCGTACGGTAGAATAGATTTCTTTCCCTTCTTTCGATCCCGTCATGGTGAGAATCTCTGTGGCTGCAGGCTTCGGCTCCTGAGGAACAACTTGCGGTACTACCTCCGTATGCGCGCCAACCTCACACCCCTTGCCCGTGCGATCGATGACCGTTAGTGTTGAGCGCACTCCGCTGGCAAGAAGGCATGCATACAGGTATGGCCATGAATTCATCAAAATCGAGAACCGGCTTGTTGGCATTTGAGCAGCATGACCAAGACTTTAGTCCCTCGTGGAAAATCTAATAATGTGACAGTAAGTTCAAGTTGGAGCGACCGATCTAACAAAACTCGGAACTCACTGGCGCTCCGGGGTGGTAACAACAGCTGGTTTCCGCGTTCTCTGCAAGGGAAAACTCTTGACGACACCCTTTTCGCGTACAACGCAGCATGTCGGTGAAATGATGGCAGGAATAACAAGATATTCTAATGTCGCAAGCCCTTGAACTTGGTCGATATCATCTGGCCAGCTTATGTAAATAGCTTATGTAACGTCTGGAATATTCATGAAATTGTAATAACAATTGCTAGCACATCTAAGTCGTGAAATTGATCCATATGGTACTACGGGTACGCTTAAGATTCCAGGCAAACGGCGTTTTCCTAACCAGTACTTGATGGAATGCAAGAATATCGCGGAACAACCACGTAGACTGATTGCGGAGCGAACAGATAGACCAAGGCTACTCGTCTGAGCACCGGTAGTCACTCAAAGAGATCGCAACTCACATTTTCCAGGTATTCGCTCAAGCAAATAATCACACGTGAAATATTAAATACTAAGCACTGGTATACTTACCACGGGGGCTGGAGTGTCGACTTTGTGGTGCCAATCGGCCTGTAGTATGAAATGTGAAGTAAATATCCCCGGACTCCCGGACTCCGAGTTTATTCATGATTAAGAATGAATCGGATGTATCATATGTAGAATGTGCATAAATTGCGACAGATCTTAATGCTGGTAGAATGTGAGCATAAATATTGGTTTAGGAATAGATTCGTACATAACGAAAAAAAAACATGAATATGGATGACAACAATTAAACATATAGACAGTTCGGATCATGAAGTGATCTGAAGAGCTGGCCGCCGGCGTGTTATTCTGGTGGTGGACTGGGTCTCTGATACTCACTGAACAGCGTTTGTCTCCACCAGCTCTCAGCAAGCTACGATCATGCCCGGGCCATCTTTGGCGCCCAGCAGGTCGGTAGCGATCCACTTGATCCTCAATTTTGGTGAAACACCGACCATGTAACACGTTTGGCTTGTTGAGTCGATTTCGGCTCTCAGGCTGCAGAATGATATTAGCCGACGGATAGGCCGCAAGTCACCAGACAGCAGGGATTGCCCTGAAGCAGTGTGCAGTCATGTAGGATCCGGAGTGGTGCAGAAAAAATCGTCGCTAGTCAACTGATATCGATCATCCGGTGTCAAATCAGCGACAGATGGGGGGGATCCTGCAGGGGTGTTGCGGACATGTTCCAATGGGAAAGAGATAGTCTCGCATTCGAGATTAAATTGAAGAATCCCAGACTCAGGGGTGAAGTGCAGGTGGATCAAAAACGTTTCAGCACCATGAAATAAGGAGTGTACTCGGCAGAGAGCGTGGGTCAAAGTTACAGTACTTGTGGCGAGTGGATCAACAAACACGCGTGCTCAAGTTCACTTGCGGTGCCAACGCCATCAAAACGTCATATATTTATGCATGTGCGCTGCTCAAAAGTTTTAGTTCCGTTTCCCCGATGGTCAGGGCCTCGTGGATTTGAAGGGGGTTTCGAACTGCAACGCGAATACCTCACAACCACTCTGCAAGTGCAAGCAATTGAACATGCATGCACCGATGTCCCGCTTCCATTACGTACTCTTCCATGAGTTATCTTGCATGTGGCTGTACAGCCCCTTGTGGCGTTCGCCGGGACCATAGTGGAAACTTTGGTCAATGATCGCCGTCGGGAGCAATAGGACTCACCGACGATGCAACTCGTGCAAGTTGAGAAGAGCTGAAAATGGATCTGGAACCAATGATCACGAGAATCACGATGTGGCTCGTTGGATCATGGAAGTGAAGAACCAAGGTCCGAGTAATTCTCTAGGCTCGGATCGTGTCTGCATTTCGCTTCGGCTGACAAAGCCACACGGGATTTGTTCACTGAGGTGGATGTCAATACTACTAGTTTCCATTGATCATCAGTTCGACCCTGCCCTCACCAAGTTGGTGTAAAACCATTAAACTTAGAATACAGCGGCGATGGGCTAATGTACCTAACAGAGCAATCATGCGTGGCAGGGTGTTTTCTATCCTGTTATTCCTGCCACTGAAACCTGAGTCCATATAGGCGAGTTAATTTACCGGAACTAACCGGAAACACCTATAGATGAATATGGCGATCAAGACGATTCCACACCGAACCTAAGAATTCCATTTTCTGAATCCACCCTTTAATGCAAACCTGAACCGAATGACTCCCATACCAGAAAACCCACACCCCATGGACCGACACGACCAAGCGTCCGAAGAACGGAAGAGATCCGCCGATGAATGTTGGATTGTAACTCGGCACGTTCATGTAAACCTGAGGGTTGTCCACGGAAAAATGATGCTATTCCATCTGCCTGAACTTTTCGCCTCAAAACAGAAAGTGATGACTGCCGACTGTTTGAATGGGATACGTGTGTCTTTTGAAGGGTAATGACTTGGCGAGCCACGTCCCATGGCTTACAAAGGCCTTCATATGTTAAACCTGCTATCACGCCACCACAGACTAGTGTGAAAGCATGAGTAAATTGTGGTAGACGAGAACTGTGGGATGCCTCGTTCCTCGACAATTTTCGAAGAACGTGAGGTGTTGCGAGTTTGACTTTGTTTGCTACGTTGCGAGTGATCTCGAAGACCGTGAAGAAAGCAGCAAAGCCTAGAAAGGGATAGATAAGATGTATCGGCCAGGTCGTTTGAGATAACCTACCACAGACCTCCTTCCCGCAACCGCAACCCCATCCAGCCCAACCACGTCCAGCCATTTCACTGACATCTTTCATCCAAAGCCTGACTTGTCTAATGTCTCTGATTTGATCGGATCTACTTGTGAAGTGCCTCGGCTGCGTTCCACGGAAAACTTCCTTCCACGCGTGGGACCATCCATGTCCAGTTCCGCCCTCGATGGCAAGTCTCACATTTTCCACCGGTGCGGCGACCAAGGCTTGCATGCCACCTGCGGCAGCACCTGACAATGCAACCGTGAACATCGGGTGGACTCCGAGGCAAGATTGTAGATAACTAGAGCATTCGGCGTATGTAGTCCAAAGTACCGTACCCAGGACTGCATTGGCGAGCATCGGGGGAACAAAGTGTTTAGGTATTACTATGAACTACAATGATATAAGCATCAAGCCGGGCTCGAGAAGAGGATAGACACCACACCTTGATTCTTGATGAGTGAAACAATGTACTGGGGACTGAGAGTAGTGCCGTGCCTATTAGCATGTCCCCGGAGTGAGTGCCAACCGCTCACTGCGTTTGAGGGAGGTTAGTAGAAGGAATCCTCGCAGTGTTTGACTTACCTTTGGATGGCCTAAACAACCTCATCGGACGAGAGAAATACAAAGTAATGGCCCGCGTAGTCGTCCGAGCTAACGCTGTATAGAGGGGACCACCTTGTTGATCCTGACTCATGGGTGAAGCAGTAGCTTCGTCGTGAAAGACCATGAGGCGTATTGTTGATGGTCTATCCGTGTATTAGCTCTCTGGTAGTGTATTGAAGAACGAGTGGTATATATGATAATATATCGTGGTGTCCCAGCAAATGAGGACCTGAAGTCGTGAGAATTTTAGTTGGCAACACGGAGGCTGGCCGCTGCTTGCCATATACCTATGTATGAGGTTTTTTCGAGGTATCGCTACTAAACAATTCGTCTCGCCGCCAGTGCTCCCCACAAGAACTGTCAGGCAACTAACATCCGTCGGAACTGCGAACAAGTCGTTACCACAGGGCTTTACATTTTTCCCAAGGTTCTTTGACGACTGCGAGCAGCGATTACTACTCACAACGGCTTTGAGTCAGCTTGACGCCACTGAGAGCATACGGGTCCGCAAACACCAGAGTAAATATCGTGACAGGAATCCAGTCTTGGACAGTACTCCCGTCGAGGCCGTGTTCTTGCCAGATGATTGCTACACTTTTCACAAAGTACGTGTGTATATAATGAATCCCCGTTTGCCTGTTCACTTGTGCATCTCTCAAGGGTCACTACGACAATGTCATTCGGAATTATCGCGAAATGCGCCTCTCTTCCTGGCCAGAATCTGAGGTTCGCGGCCTGACTTCAGTATTGGACCGCTTGCGTGCTCTCTACCCTTCTAAAAACACCCAGACTCATTTGTTGCACCTGGCTTCGGATGGGGAAATCCTTCCTCACGTCGATAATGTTTCCGCGAGCGGGGAATGGATATTAGGCGTGAGCCTAGGGGCCGCAAGGACATTAAGGATGGAATCCCCGAGCGTTACAGAGTCAGAGGGCTTTGACATAGTGCTTCCGTCCGGTAGTGTTTACCTACAGAGGTAACATGTACGCATTTCTGTCAAATCCCCACGCTGAGTATATTGCAGAGACCACATCCGGTATCATTGGATGCACACAATTCTGCCGTCAACAGGCGGGGAGCAAGCCAAGTGTGGGCAACGTGTCAGTATAATGATCAGGGTACGTATGTAATTTTCTGATAGTTTGCCTTCCCTTAGTCCCAGCTAGGATTGCAAAAACGCGTGAATACAAGTCACACTGGTATGCTGTGTAAATGTAGATGCAATACTGTATAGCCAATGAAGCCGAACTTTGCGGAATGGTGTGCCCCACTATCTCCCGGCCCTGTGTGTAGTTTTTTGTTGAAACACATAAGCTCGGAGATAAGTATCTATAAGTATCGTTGTAACTCGACTCTTGCTGCAATATAAAAGCGCGTACGCAATCCCGAAGTCCGGTCTTGAGGTGAAACCAGTCTACAGGATCGCATCGGACGTGAAACAAGGACCTTTTTTTTGGTTCCGTCTGTTCAATGACGTTCGATCTACTTATCATTTGTTCACATGCATAAGAGCGCGGACATGATGTGAAGAGCCTGAGATTCACCAAGGACACAAATGGGGTACTTCTTCATGATTTAGTCATGCAGAGGGGTTGTTGTTGCGACCCCAATGTTGATGACGTTGCAGCCTCCGACCTCCAGCCCTCAAGAACGAGGAGAATAATGCACTTCACTAGCGGGCGCCGCGATCAGGCAAACGTCTTTACCAAGTGTTGCCCGCGATTCTAGAAGACTAAGAGTATTAGCCCCGAGCTCACTTAACCGTCGGTCTAGAATTTGACGTCAAATTCTCGCTTGACTCGTTCCTCGCCCCAATTTTGTCTTGTCGACCAGCCTGAGGGAGGATCGGCAAGCGATTGCCTATACCTGGTCTATGGGGCAGAGCAACAAACGTGCAGTTCGGATTTATTTACCGATTCCCAGAACCCTGGTAACTGATACCATGCGGTTCATGCAGAGACACGCCATAACGAAATTACTCGGTTGATACAGTACTTATTCTGGAGTCCAAGCCTGTTGAACTGAAGCCGAAACACGACATGATGTGTAACAGGAAGATTCCGCGGCTACAATGGAATAAATAACCATATGGCTGATCCGGGTAGCAGATTGACACAGTGCGGGGAGAATGTGAAGTCCATGCGATGGCTCTAGCGAATCTAATGAGATCTACAATGCAGATGAAGTGCGCGCCCGAATAACAACTTGGTTTAGTTTACTTTTGAGACGCTGGCAACGCTACAATTTGTTGGTTCGTCAGTTCTGCGTTCGCGTGCCGCAGTGCTCAGGCCACGTACGGCAAACTGCAATGATTACCCCCATCCACTGCTACAACGGCGACTTGCGTTCCCTGCAGACCGTTAGATACAGGTTACAGTACATATTTAAGCGAAGAGCTTACATCGGCAAGGCGACTTGTGGATTGTACAGTACCGTATTTGATTTCGCCGCCGGCGGTCCAGAAGAAAACTCGTGTGCCGTTCTGAGCTTCATGTCAATGGCATCCGGAGAAGTCAAGTGGCGACTTACAGGGAATGCGTTCATAGCCAAAATAGTAGGAAGTGGCAGGCTGTGAACGGGGTGCCATTGACCGTGGATTGCGCTCCTTATAAACCTCTGGAACAGTGGTGAGCGAGATCTGGCCTTCGATCTCGAGATATTACTTCAAGCTCCCAGCGGGGAGCAGTCGGTGATAGGACCTACAGAACGGGCGTGCCTAATTTGTTGAAAGGGCGAGTTGTTTGGTGTGGAAACTCAAGAATGTCGCTTATTGGGTTTGCGAAGAACAGCTGTAACAACATATTACTATTAGCCAGCGAGCGATTGCAATAGCCGAACTCAATTAATTCACGGACAACGATTGTTTGCGCGTTTGAGATGCCTGGTAAAATCAAATACAACAATGTCTTAGTAGCTGCGAGTTATAAAAATGTATGAATTCGTGAAACGGTCGAAGCAGCACGGCATCATGGAAGGGACGTAATAGTGCTTGAGGTCCCCAAGCACTCATAGACACCCCGCGATGAGATCCTAAATAACGCGTGGCAGACAAATGCAGTTACGCACACGTTGCCGCATCCCTCAACCGGACCTGATCCTCGGCCTGGGCCCCGTGAGATTTCATGTGAGCGGAGCTCTTGTGACCAAATGAACGGACCTCTGTTTGTGGATCTTGAAGGCGAGGATCATGTACATACATGTGCAGCTTTCTGAAGAGAAACGCGAGGCGAAATTCAATCGTCAGATCAGATCATAATAAATCGTCGCAAGGCAGTGGGGCATGGGAAAAAAGCGGTGCCCAAAGCCTGATGAAGTAATTCGTCAACAAGTCGGAAAGCGTTCATCGGACAGCTGGACGTTGCGACGTTCTCGAGAACCCTCATCGAGCATTGTCTATCATTGTGACGAAGAATGTCAGTAATCCTAGTGACGGGCTCATACGACCATGAAATTAGATTCTGGGAAGCTTGGAGTGGAATTTGCTCCCGCACCATCGCGAGGTCGGGGGAATCTGGCGTGAGCACCGTCTTTTCAATCACATTGTACAGATCGGATCACACTTGGCTTTGTCATTAGCAAGTGAATCGTCTCGCTATCTCTCCCGAGTAATGCAGCTCTTCACATCTCGTGGAGGATTTCGTTCACGTTCCGACTCTTAGCAAGCGATTGTTGGCTGCAGCAATCCACAAGAAAGTTTACATATATGAAATCGCAAGCACGACCTCCACTCCGGTTGGTTTCCCCGCTCTCCGTAGCCCACGTATTGAAATATGCAAATCGGCAGCTGACTTGTCTCGATGCTCACACCATGAACGTCACCTCCGTTTCCTTTCACAGCGAAGGGAAATGGTTAGTTACTGGTAGCGAAGATGGCACCATTAGGATATGGGACCTCAGGTACTCATCCTCTTCCGAACCTAGTGGTTCGCCGGCTATTTTCATCTATTGTTTTAGGAGTACGCAAGTGCACCGCACCTATGACAATGGGGCCCCTGGTAACTTCATCATGGTCCTCTTGTCAGATAATGCTAACGTATGCATGCTCAGTCAATGATGTTTGCGTCCATCCTAATCAGGGAGAGCTCATCTCCTGCGATCAGGCCGGATGCATCAAACAGTGGGACCTATCTGAAAATCTCTGTTCACATGAATTGGTGCGTTAATTTTATCCCCAAATTTTCAATTTCCTAATGGACAAGCACAAGACCCCTGCCGGCGATGTGCCTATCAGGTCAGTCAGTCTAGCTTCTGATGGATCGTGTTTGGTTGCTGGAAACAATAAGGCATGGTTCAAAATCTTGTGTTGCGTTGGCGCTCATCGTTCCGTAATTAGGGCAAATGCTATGTCTGGAAGATCAACGAAGAGAAATCCGACCTCCCAAGATACCAGGCCGTAACCAAGTTCAGCGCGCATAAAAAGTATATAACGCGTGTTCTTCTCAGTCCTGACGTTAAGTAAGTAAATGTATCTGAGTCCTTTTTGTATGCAAGAGGGCTTATGAATTACATTAGGTATCTCGCCACATGTTCTGCGGACACTACGGTGAAGATATGGTCCATATCGCAGACTTATGAATTGAAGCAAGAGAAAGTACTCCAAGGGCATCAACGATGGGTGTGGGACTGTGCTTTTAGTGCGGACTCTGCATATCTGGTGACAGGTGAGCAATCGTTATCTGACTTGACCATCAATTTGTGATGTATGCTGGACAATAGCGTCCTCGGATCACACTGCTCGACTCTGGGAGATGGCTTCCGGGGAGACTGTCCGACAATATAATGGGCATCACAAGGGTATGCCATATTTTGTTGCTAAATGAACTTTTTATTTATCGAGATACTTCTTCCAGCTGCAGTCTGTTGTGCGCTTCATGATGGTGCAGGCTGATTTCATATCGAGGGGTACGTGAGACCACTTAGTGATCAAATAAATGGCTGTTTGTTCGAACATGAATGAGGTCACATCTCGGCAATCGCCTTTCCAAGTTATTTGCAATGTGTAACACTCCGGTTCAACCCGGACGGTTCTGTAACATTTGCACTAATCCATGATATCTCTACCGACTCTCCGTTTTACAGAGTTGATGGCTTGTCTTACTTTACAGGTGCACTAACTCAGAAAGTGCCCACTTTCAGTTTGAAACTATGCCACTCAGAGTTAGAATGATAAATCGGTTCAGTTGGCAGTTGTCCATCGATGGGACCCGCCTTATTGGGCATGATTACCGGGGGAAAAAAGTAGATGGCACGTCAGCTTGAACAGACATACCAGGTGACCTTCTCGATATATCTCCCGCGACCCGGATCAGAAGAAATCTAGACAAAAGACACGACTCTTAATCCATCACATCCACCTCCTCGGTCTATTTCCACCATCAATTGTTCACGCGCCTCCAGTAAGGCAATTTCTCTCTGGGCTTTGGCAAAACTACCAGGAGAACTCAATGATGGCACTTCCTGATATATTCAAACGTTGGAACCCTACAAACTCCGCGTAGCATCTTTGGTTCATTTTCATGAATGATGACTCGTCTATCTTTGGATGATGTGATCTGAAGGTTGTTGTCTTCGTTGTTTCGATGAAAACCGCATGACGAACTTCGTACGCTATAGCCAAAGCATCGAATTTGCCTCGTGTTCAACTAGGAGTAGTTCTCCTTTTGGCCGAGGAACTGACTGTATCCTGGCCAAATTTAGCTCCCCTGGCGAGGATGAGATGAAAGTTGTCTGTGTTACGCATTCTGATTAATATTAGTTTTGCAGTGGTGATGAAGTTGAATTAATCTGCCAATTGTCAATTCTGTTTGCTGGTCTGACATGCACAGCTCAGTGTTGCACTGACGACGGGTAGAACACCTATGGAGACCTCCGTAGTCTTCTATTTTCACCCGCGACTGGCTTCTTAGGATTTTAGTCGGTTCTCCGCGGTGTGGTAGGTAGTGCATGACGCTATAGTTGCGACCTCGCTCTCTCGTCTGAAACATCGTCTAAAGTTATAGTCCATCCGATTATCTCCGAGTTGGCAGTCTACTGTACTACGAGACGCGACCTACGCGACCTAGTACCTGGTCCTGCCATTTCAGAACGACTCGGAGAACCTCGGCCCAAGAAATACGCTAAGTAAGTGCGCCAGTCTTGACACAGTCACGGTGGAATGACAGGAACGTTGTCCCGCAGGACGTGGAACCATAGCTATCACTCACATAGTCACACAACTGTCATCAGTGTAAACACACTAGCCGGCAATCT
The DNA here is from genome assembly GCA_038089535.1 of Hemileccinum rubropunctum. Classification (NCBI taxonomy): domain Eukaryota; kingdom Fungi; phylum Basidiomycota; class Agaricomycetes; order Boletales; family Boletaceae; genus Hemileccinum; species Hemileccinum rubropunctum. The sequence continues at coordinate 364,927 of JBBPLC010000006.1, read as the reverse complement.
CCTGGGCCCTGGCTCATCGTTGCATAGACACCACGCGCTGGGCAGTTCCATGCGGTGTTGTGCGGTCGTGCGATGCGGTGTTGTTTTCCGGTTCCGAGGGTTAAGTCAGATCTCCGCCAGGGCGCTCGAGGGTCGAAACCAGCGTTTGGGGCACGAAGATTGAGCACTGGAAACCAGTGACGGTCCCTGTCTCACGGCCACTGAGCATGAGGCTGGGACACCTCGCCTCTACTGCAAGGTAAAGTCTTCTGCTTCGTTACCGCATGTAAAGTCGCGGGGGGTCTTACGCATACCACAAATATTCTGGAAGCATCGCGTCCCTAGGTGTGATACTCGTAATTTCCGCCCGGAGTATTTTGCGGGTTGACGCAGGGAATGTTACTGTGTCTTTTTCTTCCCAGCAGACGTCGAGCTTGCTGGATGCTAGCGCTGATGCGGCGGCATCGTTTCCTGTAATTTCCGCCCCCAACGTACTCATGCCGTTTGACGCAACGCCACCACAGGCCATAATGACCGTGCGGAGGGCCGCCGGGATTGAGGGAGGTCCGCCAGGGGTATCAGTGACAGCGATCGGCCGGAGCATTATGTAATGATAACGTGTCGCAATCAGCTCAGAGTCGCACTCAGCTTCTTTCTCTCTGACTGCCAAGTTCTTTTTTCATGGCATACTCATCGGATGTCTCGCACCAGCTTCCTCTGGTTTCGGAGACGTCTTCTCTTACAGATAACGGCTTCTATTCCGTCCAACGCAATCCCGATTCTTGGGATAATTCTCTTCCCGCAGATCAAGGTCTTTATCTCGCAGAGTACGAGAAAGATGCCTGCGGAGTGGGCTTCATCTGTCATATCAAAGGCGAGCAGAGCCACAAAATCGTCTCAGATGCCCGTCAACTCCTTTGCGCCATGACCCATCGTGGTGCAACTGGGGCTGACAGCCGCGATGGCGACGGTGCCGGCGTCATGACCGGTATCCCCCACCTCTTCTTCCAGCGAGAGGCAGAATGCGAGATTGGATGCATTTTGCCCGAAGCGGGCGAGTATGCTGTCGGCAATGTTTTCTTCAAGGCCAACGATCCCATCCAACTCCAGAACTTCAAAACCATCTTTTCCAAGATCGCTAGTGGATTAGGTCTTCGTGTGCTTGGCTGGCGCCAAGTTCCAACAGACGGCACTATCCTAGGTCCCGCTGCTAGCAGTAAGGAACCGGCAATTTACCAACCTTTCGTTGTTCTTCGCGATCACTACGGTGACGGCACTACATGTCACAATGGTCCTTTCGATGCCACATTATTTGAGCGGCAGCTTTACGTATTGCGCAAGCATGCCACTCATACTATGTTTGTCCTCTTTCATTCATTCAGAGTAATGAACTTCGCTCAACATCATTCCGACCTTCTTGTATATAAAGTACCCTTGCGAAGGGCTTCTACGTTTGTTCACTATCCTCCAAGAACATCGTGTACAAAGGGCAGTTTTCACCTCCCCAAGTATACAACTATTATCACGACCTCAATCACGTTCTGTATTGTTCCCACTTCACTTTGGTGCATTCTCGATTCTCTACAAACACGTTCCCTTCATGGGATCGTGCCCAGCCAATGCGATGGGCCGCTCACAACGGTCAGTAAATATCGTATTCGAGGGTATCAGGTAGGGTCTAACCCGTTACTTTAGGCGAGATCAACACTGTTCGTGGCAACAAGAATTGGATGAGGGCTCGTGAAGGCGTGCTTTCATCAACGAACTTCGGCGATCAACTCGATCTTCTCTATCCCATCATTGAAACCGGTGGATCTGACTCCGCTGCTTTCGATAATGTGCTCGAGTTACTCGTCGTGAATGGTGTCGTCACGTTGCCCGAAGCCGTCATGATGCTCATCCCCGAGGCGTGGCAAGGGAACGAGTACATGGAACCAGAAAAGCGGGCATTCTATAATTGGGCTGCTTGCCTTCAAGAACCTTGGGATGGTCCCGCCCTTTTCACCTTCAGCGACGGCCGTTATTGCGGTGCGAATCTCGATCGTAATGGTCTGCGGCCGTGCCGTTTTGTCGTCAGCAACGAGGACATTATGGTATGTGCCTCTGAAGTTGGTGCGGTGTTTATCCCGCCGGAGAAAGTCGTGCAGAAAGGTCGTCTAAAGCCTGGTCGCATGCTTCTCGTCGACACCCTTGAAGGAAGAATTGTAGATGATAAGGAGCTCAAACGGAACACAGCTTCCAAACGAAACTTCGCATCATGGGTCGAAGCTCACGTTCTACATGTTCCAAACATCATAAAGCGCGTAATTCGCAGCAATGTCTCGATCGATCCTATCATCGATGATGCACCACTCAGCAGTGACCCCAAACTCCTCGCGTTTGGGTACACAGTTGAGCAGCTGAGTCTCCTTATGCTACCGATGGTCGAGAGCGGAAAGGAAGCACTGGGCTCAATGGGGAACGACGCGCCCATAGCAGCAATGGCGACGCAACCTCGTATCATTTATGACTATTTCCGTCAGCTATTCGCCCAGGTCACCAATCCACCCATAGATCCAATACGAGAGAACATCGTCATGTCACTTGAGGCATATGTCGGGCCCGAGGGCAATCTTTTGGAGATGAAGCCGGAACAGTGCCACCGCATTCTTCTTCCATCCCCGTTGATGTCTGTTGAGGAGATGAATGCGATGAAAAACCTGAAGACTGCCTATGTCACCTGGCCCTCGATCACAGTCGACATTACTTTCCAGAAGGAGGAAGGTATCCCCGGGTATCAGCGAGCGTTACAGCGTGTCTGCAGTGAGGCCGCACAAGCCATCGAGGATGGTATCAAAGTCATCGTTTTGTCCGATCGCGCCACTGGCCCCTCTCGTGTACCTCTGTCCGCGCTGGTTGCGTGTGGTGGCGTTCATCATCACCTCGTTCTGCAAAAGAAGCGTGCCAAGGTTGCTTTGATGGTCGAGACAGCCGAGGCTCGCGAAGTGCACCACCTCTGCGTTCTCGTTGGATATGGTGCGGATGCTATTTGCCCTTGGTTGATGCTTGAGACAATACATAAAGTTGGTCGAGAAGGGCTGTAAGTTGACAAAGCACATGTTTGGATTTCGGCAAAAATTAACACATCTTCGCAGCGTCAAGGGTGGTGACAAGTCTGTCAAGGATTTGATTGCTAACTATCGAAACTCCGTCGACAATGGGATTCTCAAAGTCATGTCAAAAATGGGCATTTCCACTCTCCAGTCATACAAGGGAGCCCAGATCTTCGAAGCCCTCGGCTTGCACAGTGAAGTGGTGGAACGGTGCTTTACTGGAACTGCATCCCGAGTTCAGGGTGCGACATTTGATTTGCTGGCACTCGATGCCTTCGAGCTTCATGAACGTGGCTGGCCGTCCCGAGAGACAAATTTACCACCCGGCATGCCTGAATCGGGCGAGTACCACTGGCGGGATGGTGGCGAGGCCCACATCAACGACCCTGTAGGCATCGCCAATCTGCAAGACGCCGTCAGAGAGAAGAATCAGACCGCATACGATGCGTACGCTCGAAACGCCAACGAACAAGCCAATCGCATCCACTTGCGTGGCCTACTTGATTTCCGTGTAGAAAACGCGACGCCAATTCCCATTGAACAAGTTGAGCCCTGGAATGAGATTGTCAGACGTTTCGTTACAGGTGCTATGTCCTACGGATCAATTTCGATGGAGGCCCACTCTACTCTTGCAATCGCTATGAATCGGCTTGGCGGTAGGTCCAACACGGGTGAAGGTGGAGAGGATGCGGAAAGGTCCCAAGTCCTCCCTAACGGAGATACGATGCGTTCGGCAATCAAACAAGTAGCCTCAGGTCGCTTCGGCGTCACATCCAACTACCTGGCTGATGCGGACGAACTGCAGATCAAGATGGCACAAGGCGCAAAACCCGGCGAAGGTGGTGAACTGCCAGGTCACAAGGTTTCGGTTTCGATTGCTCGCACTCGTCACTCAACTGCTGGTGTTGGTCTGATATCACCCCCTCCCCATCACGATATATACTCTATTGAGGACCTCAAGCAGCTCATTTACGATCTGAAGTGTTCGAACCCTCGCGCGCGCGTTTCGGTGAAACTTGTCTCGGAAGTCGGTGTTGGCATCGTCGCCAGTGGCGTCGCAAAAGCCAAAGCAGACCACATCCTGATTTCTGGTCACGATGGCGGCACCGGTGCCTCTCGCTGGACTGGTATCAAATATGCTGGCTTACCATGGGAGCTTGGCCTCGCAGAAACGCACCAAACTCTCGTTCTGAACGACCTCCGGGGCCGTGTAACAGTTCAAACGGATGGTCAGATTCGGACCGGTCGTGATATAGCAATTGCCTGTTTGCTTGGCGCAGAGGAGTGGGGCTTTGCCACGACACCCCTTATTGCAATGGGTTGTACGATGATGCGCAAGTGTCATTGTGAGACTCCTTTTTTCTGTGTCCAAAAATCCACCCTCACACTTATCTCCACAGTGAATACCTGTCCTGTTGGCATCGCTACTCAGGATCCTCAACTTCGGACGAAATTTGCCGGTCAGCCCGAACAGGTCATCAACTTCTTCTACTACCTCGCGGAGGACCTTCGTGCAATCATGGCGAAGCTCGGGTTCCGCACTATCAACGAGATGGTTGGGCGTGCTGACATGCTAAAGATCGACGAGAAACTCCGGACAACCAAGACAGCTAACCTTGATCTTTCTGCCGTGCTTAAACCCGCATGGCAGATGCGCCCTGGGGCAGCCACGTATCGCGTTCGTCAGCAAGACCACAAGCTTTATATCCGCCTCGACAACAAGTTTATCGACGAATCGGAGCCTGCGCTCACCCAGGGTCTTCCTGTTCATATCGAATGCGAAGTAACGAACACCGACCGTGCTCTTGGCACTTCTCTGTCTCATCGTGTTTCCAAACTATATGGCGAGGACGGTTTACCCAAGGATACTATCCACATTCGCATGCGTGGCTCTGCTGGTCAATCCTGTGGCGCATTCCTCGCTCCAGGAATCACGATTGAACTGGAGGGTGACGCCAACGATTACGTCGGGAAAGGCCTGTCCGGGGGACGCCTTATCGTGTATCCACCAAAGCAATCAACATTCAAGGCAGAGGAAAACATAATCATAGGCAATGTCTGCTTATACGGCGCAACATCAGGCGAAGCATTCATTCGTGGTATTGCTGCTGAGCGTTTCGCTGTTCGAAACTCGGGTGCGAACGCTGTTGTCGAAGGCACTGGGGACCATGGTTGTGAATATATGACTGGGGGACGAGTTGTAGTTCTTGGCACCACCGGTCGTAACTTCGCCGCAGGAATGAGCGGAGGAATAGCTTACGTTCTCGACACAGCCCACACATTCTCCTCCAAGGTTAACATGGAGATGGTAGAACTTGGCAAAGTTATAGATCCCAAAGAGATCGCTGCTCTTCGTAGTCTTATCGAAGACCATCGTCACTATACGGGTTCAGAGGTCGCTAACCGTGTTCTGAACGATTTCCATCATCTCCTTCCTCTTTTTGTCCGGGTCATGCCTCTGGACTACAAACGTGTCTTGGAAGAGCAGGCTGCGAAAGAGAAGGAGGAAAAGATGCGCTTGAACGTCATTGATCTTGTTCCTTCCCGAACGGCCAGTCAGGTTGACCTCGCTTCTGAGGGTCTCGAAGATATCTTACTCCCGAAGGAGCCTACCCCGAACGTTTCTAACCTCTTTAAACGTCATGAGCCCTCTGTTGGCGATATAGAGGACTCCCTCATCGACGAATCGGCTACCAAGCAACGACTTCACAAATTGGACAAAGTTCGCGGGTTCATGAAGTATAAACGACTAAACGAAGCGTACAGACCTCCTCGAAAGCGAGTCAAAGACTGGAAGGAAATCTCCACTCGTCTTACGGAAAGTGAACTCAAATATCAGTCTGCTCGATGCATGGACTGCGGCGTCCCATTCTGTCAGTCAGACACTGGATGTCCGATTTCTAATATCATTCCGAAATGGAACGATCTACTTTTTAAGGGTCAGTGGAGAGATGCACTGAACCGGCTCCTTATGACGAACAACTTCCCGGAGTTCACGGGACGAGTCTGCCCTGCTCCGTGCGAGGGTGCGTGTGTCTTGGGAATCAACGAACAGCCTGTTGGAATCAAGAGCATCGAGTGTGCTATTATCGACAAGGTGAGGCTGTCTTGACCATGTGCTGTCTGCCCGCGCACTGAGTTTTGGGATCCAGGGTTTTGAGATGGGGTGGATGGTCCCTGACCCACCATCGTTCCGTACAGGCAAGAAGATCGCCGTCATTGGATCTGGGCCCGCAGGCCTTGCCTGCGCTGACCAACTGAACAAGGCTGGTCATTTCGTTACTGTATATGACCGCAATGACCGCATGGGTGGCCTTCTGATGTATGGCATTCCCAAGTAAGTGTCTTTGATCATGCTCTCTTCTTGCATTCCTGAGGTTGTTTCAGTATGAAGCTGGACAAGGCGATTGTTCAGCGGCGGGTAGATCTCATGGCTGCTGAGGGTATTGTAAGCACCTTGAATATGACTTCCGATCGTTGTCATTGATATCATATCAGACGTTCGTGCCAAATGCCCACGTTGGTGTCAATGTCGACGCCGCGGCCTTGCATGAAGAGAACGACGCTGTTGTTATCTGCACTGGCGCAACTTGGCCCCGAGACTTGAAGATTCCGAACCGAAACGCTGATGGTATTCACTTCGCTATGGAATATCTCCAGGTACGACGGTTTCCATTTTCGTCATTCTGTTATTGATTTCTTTTAGCTCAATACAAAATCCCTTTTGGACTCTGAGTTGCAAGATGACGCTTACATCAATGCTAGAGGAAAAGATGTCATTGTGATTGGCGGCGGCGACACCGGTAATGATTGCATTGGTACATCCATGCGCCACGGCGCAAAGTCTGTGACAAACTTTGAGTTGTTGCCCAAGCCACCCGGTTCCCGAGGAAGGGATAATCCATGGCCACAATGGCCTCGGTGGGTTGTACGGACTCCAATCTATGTGCGAAGCTCACCATGTATGGAATATAGGATATTCAGGACGGATTATGGACACACTGAGGTTGCAGCTCATTTCGGCAATGGTGAGTAAGATGCACTACCGCGTATGCGTTATTGAGTTCTCTTTAGACCCCCGTGAATACTGCATTTCTACAAAAGAGTTTGTCTTGGATGACAATGGGAAGTTGAAAGGATTGAACACCGGTGTGTATATCTTTCATGGACGTCTGACTGTCGCCAGACTGACCGATGATTACTTCAGTTCGCGTTGAATGGACCAAAGATTCTGGAGGTCGCTGGAAGATGGAGGAAGTTCCTGGTTCGGAGAGATTCTTTCCAGCCCAGCTGGTTTTCCTTGCTCTTGGTTTCCTCGGGCCGCAGAGTGAAGTTATTAATGCTCTTGGTGTGAAACAAGATGGACGCTCGAATATCCAAACTCCCCACAAAGTATGTATGACCACAATGGATTCGAGTAGAGTTGACCCCCCCTTAGAAGTACTCAACGAACGTCGACGGCATCTTTGCTGCTGGGGACTGTCGCCGCGGACAATCCCTTATCGTATGGGGCATAAAGTGAGCAATTTTCTTGCAGCATGGATTCAGATACTGAGGATGAATCTCTTTAGTGAGGGTCGTGGGGCGGCGGCTGAAGCGGATGCCTGGCTTAGCAATGGGTCTACCCGGTTGCCGAGCGCGGGTGGCATCAAAGCTAGGGTAGGTATACATCGGACTCGCATCGTGATCTTGCTCATTATTTGACATACAGACGTTTGTACCACCTCCAAGCAAGCTACCCAGCAGTGTGAAAGTCGAAGTGTAATTTCAAGGGAACACTGGCTATGTGATCGTACAATGGAAGCGCAGAGTTGGCGTGATCTACGTAGCGGTTGTTGTGTTTAGAGCGCGAATGCTGGGCTGGTTCTTGGTTTTTCGCTTTCGGTTGAGCAATCATTGCATTTTTGGTTCGTATGGCCGCTGTGGTGTAGTCTGCAGTCAGCAATGTTTTTTATCGTCTTTGTACAGTCCGATATCCCAAAACGCTGACTTTTGGTCTTGTATATACTCTTTCTGGAATGAGATCGACGGGTAATAGCAACTAGTGTTGTCAATAAAACATAAGAAAATGTGAGATCATGGGGTATGTATGTGCACAACTAAGTAAATCGCATATCATTCGTCAGACATATACCACGCTATTCTTCGTAGATGCGGACAAAACCTTTGCCCCACTTTTCCATCACAGCACACCCACCTTGGGTTGGCTGTGTGAAGGCGACTTGGCCTTTTGTCGGGTCAAGGGGACAGCCATGAATAAAGGTTGCAGCAGCAGCAGATAATAAATGTGTCGCGATGCCTTGACGGCGGTGGGCGGAGGGGACGAATAGACGCGGTATTCCAAGTGGAGTGGGGAGTGGACTAGGGTGACAAAACAAACCGGAGCTCGCATCGACAGCTACGAGGGATTGGGTAGCGGGGCGGGGATCGGGTTGCGTGTCGATGGTGGCTTTCGGGGTAGCGATTTCCATGGCAGTCGAGATACGTTGGGCAATGACGCAGCCCACGATCTTTTCGCGATGCGAATTCGATGTTGCAGGGACAAGAAAGAGGTATGCTTTGGAGCACTTGAGGATAGATTCTGTCAGTGGGGGGGATGCAAGTGTTAGATTGATAGTCTCCAGTAAATGGGCAAGCTGGATTTGACGTCATTACAGAGATCATGAGCAGAGTGGTGAGCGGACCTTTGTTCCGATCTTTCCGCCCACGCAGGCGGCGGGGAAGCAGATGATGCGGCCCATTGTGCCACCCTTGAGCTTGACGGCGGTGGCTACCTCGTGCACGCTAGCTTTGAGAGTCTCACGTTCCTCCTCCTTGCCCCACTCCATGCCTCTTTGCACACGGCCACAGTGAGAGCGGTGCAGGGCCTCATCGTCTGGGGCGCCCCTCGTGTAGGACAGACCGCAGAGGACGCACGTCTTCAAGACGGAGGAGTCGAGTGCGAAATGGAGCTGAGTGAGGGACTGCTGGACGGAGCGCTGTGGATGTAATTTGCGTTTGCGCTTGCTCTGAAGGGCGCGGGTCATGAGAGAGACGAAGATCACGTGATGTGTGATTAATACTACTACATAGTTACTAGAAAAGGTCACAAGGCTAATGCATACCGTTGGGACCGCCAAAAACAGGGATTTTTGAGACCCACGAGCTCAACTTTGTACTCGGAATCTTGTGCATTATGATCTTTTCAACTGTATTCATTTTGGCAAGTCATGGGAAGCGACTTGGATCACGTGGTGCGTGATTTGGATATTCTTCTGTTTCACCATGTCCCCGCGGTCGGATACCATTTTGATCCGTCCCAGAGCATGTCCGACCCACACATTCCTTACTATGCCCTCCCCCTCGCGCACGACCACGACCCTTCCTCTCCCCTCGAACTCACCAGCTTCCAACAAGATATGCCAGACAGTCGCTATTTCCAGGGTAATGGTACCCAGTTTCGCGATTCTGTCATATCCCAGAGCACCTTTTACACCCCACCATCTGCCGTCAACTCCTCCGTCTATGCCCTCCAATCCGTTGGCTCTGCTGCAGAGTTCGTCACATATCGCGATGACCTTCAGGCATCTGCCACCACCGCGCTTTCTGACCCTTTTCCTGAGGAGAAACGCTCGGCCTATCCCTCCCCTCGTTCAAAGTCGAGTCGTCGTATCCTCTTCTTCGGAGCCATCGCGGCCACTATTGTCGTCCTCGCGGTCATCTTACCCGTGTACTTCGTGCTCGTCAAACCAAAGTCAAACAGCGGTAGTACATCAATTCCGACTACATCCAGTGTGTCCGGCAGTGGCAACATTGCTGTAGTCTCTGGCGGGAACGGTAGCACCATCACTACCCAGAATGGTACCACCTTCACCTATATCAATCCGTTCGGCGGCACTTGGTACTGGGATCCGAATGACCCTTTCAACAATAATGCCCAGCCAAATTCCTGGACACCTCCTCTCAACCAAACGTTCAATTTTGGTACAGAAAAGATCTTCGGGTCCGTCCGCTTCTGCAACCTCTCGTCTTTTTTAATTTGACAGCTGCCTGTCACTACAGCGTCAATCTCGGCGGTTGGCTTACTACAGAACCCGTGAGTTCTCGATGTCCCTCGTGTGGCTTTGGTTGACCTCTCTACAGTTTATGCAAGTCTAACGTCACATCTAATTGATCCTTGCACTACTAACATCATCCGTACAGTTCACCCGCCCTCTATGAAAAGTATCAGAATACGACGCCTCAGGCAGTTGACGAATGGACCTTGAGTGAAGCAATGGTAGCTGACACTGCCAGCGGCGGTCTTAGTCAGTTAGAGACTCATTATCAGACATTCATTGTGAGCGATCGTTTTCTTAATTCGGTCTTCCCCTTTTCCTTACCTTCGTGATAGACAGAGCAGGATTTCGCGGAAATTGCAGGTGCTGGTCTCAACTTTGTCAGAATCCCTCTGCCGTATTGGGCCATCGAGACTCGTACTGGCGAACCGTTCTTGGCCAGAACTTCTTGGAAGTATGTTGCGCAAACAACCTTGCTTCTCTTCGACTGACAGGTCAAAAGATACTTCCTTAAGGCGATCCAGTGGGCTCGTAAATATGGGATTCGCATAAATCTCGACTTCCACGCCCTCCCAGGCAGTCAGAATGGCTGGAATCACTCTGGGAAGCTTGGTTCTGTCAACGTTCTTAATGGACCTATGGGATTGGCAAATGCGCAGCGATCCTTGGATTATATTCGGATAATTGCGGAATTCATCTCACAACCGGAGTATCGTGACGTTGTTGTTATGTTTGGGATAACCAACGAACCTCAAGGAACTATGGTTGGCCAAAATGCACTGTCCAAATAGTTGGTGTTATGTCCCACCCAGTGTCACGGGTCTGTATGAATAATTTTTCTTAGCTATTTTCAGGCATACCAGAACGTCCGGATGGCATCTGGTATTGGGGAAGGAAATGGTACTTACGTATCCTTCCATGATGGCTTCTTGGGGCTCTCGAGTTGGGCTGGGTTCCTGCCAAATGCTGACCGCCTCGCTCTCGATGATCATACTTACATTTGTTTCGATGCTCAGTCGGATGCCCCGATGTCGTCATACGCCCAGACTCCTTGCAATGTTTGGGCCTCGAGTTTCAATACGTCAATGGCTGCTTTCGGTCTCACAGCTGCAGGTGAATTCAGTAATGCTGTCACAGATTGCGGGTTGTGGGTGAATGGCGTGGGTCTCGGCACGCGCTACGAGGGGACTTACCCCGGAGACTGGCCTGTCATAGGTAATTGTACTCCCTGGATCGACTGGCAAGATTGGAACACCACGATGAAGACGGACATCACGAACTATGCTATGGCGAGTATGGATGCCCTCCAGGTACGTGCGTTTCCTCTTATGTTCTAGTTACCCTCGATGAATCACGCATGATAGAATTGGTTTTTCTGGACCTGGAAGATTGGTGCTTCTTCGGTTAGTGGCGTCGTCGAATCTCCGCAATGGTCATATTCCCTTGGATTACAAAATGGCTGGATGCCCCGTGACCCCCGCACAGCTTCCGGAATATGTGCAGATCAAGGCATATGGAGTCCTCCTCTCCAACCCTGGCAGACAGGCGGAGCGGGTGCTGGTCAGATCCCTGCCTCCGTCAGTGAGGAATACTCCTGGCCACCTGCCACTCTTAGCAATGCCGGAGCAGTGACTTCACTCCCCTCCTACACGCCTACTGGCACTGTCGCCACGTTGCCACCACCTACTTTCACTGTCAGCTCTGGCAAGTCCGTCACAATTGCAAACGCCGGGAATGGATGGCAGAATCCCTCTGACACTGCCGGGGAGATGGTTGGCATTGCGACATGTAGCTACCTTGATCCTTGGATTGGCCCTAGCGCAACACCACCTTCGCCTTTGTGCCAGAGTGGAGATACCGCCCCCGCTATCGCCAGGTCTAGGATTACTGGGACCCCTCCTCCTCGGGTGCCATGATCATTAATAAGGTTTTGCCCTGTCGACATTTTCTCGCAGGGTTTTATCTGTTGGTTGCCTCACTTCATTCTTCCTCCGTGATACCACTGGGACTCGGCTGATACTATACATACTCTATTGATAATATTCTCGACCTGCCTTGACTGATTTTATACCTGTGTTATTTCGATGTATTCAACCAAAGATGCAAAGCAATCGATAGTCAGTGTTCCCCGCTTGTGGTAGCGTAACGATCTTCAAGGTCCTCCTGCCCCCCAAAGCCACCTTCAAAATCGCGCTCGGCACTGTTCCTCGCACCCTCTTGCCGAGCAGACGGTTCAGGTGCCTGCTCCTAAGGCGGTTCGGTTGAGTCAATTCGGCGGGTGATGGAGCGATTCATATGGGGTTACCACCTTTTCGTGAACGTCTGTAATAGCTTCCTCCCCCCGTTCCTTGGGTGTCCGTGCCACGTTGTTCTACAGGTGAGTCATGAGCGGTATGAGATCTCAAACGACCATACTTCGTACTTGAGATGCCATGACGTAGTAGAGTTCGATGGTATGATCGAGTTTCGAGGGTGGGGTTTACACGTTGCGTTGGTGGTATGTGTCGAGTCGGTATCGGGGGTGTCTACTTGTTCGCGTACTCGTACATGCGTCCGATCCAACCGAATATGATATAGCATAATCGTGACAGCCCTGCTGACAAGCTAATGATACAAAATGGGTGAAACCTATAACGAATGCGAATCAAGGGTACACATTAGGAACCGGGGAGCCGCCAAAGCATGGCGGATGCGACAACGTTGGTAAGTAATCATAAATGGGGGGGAGGTCCACTTTCAGGATGGTAGAGCGGCTATCGGACTACTAAAAATCCGTCTTGGGGTATGTCCGCATCGAGCGGCGCGCTTAACTGCAGATTGAGATATTTTGGCACACGACCAGACCACCTCTCTGGGGGACCGAGATAGGCGAGTATCCAGCTGTAGCGACGTGTGGCGACGTGATCGGGCAATCGATAGATTGTGAACATGATAATTTGTCGGAAGCGTTGGTTGTGATGTATCGGTGCGCAAGAAAGTTTGTGACGTCCATGACGGAGAGAAAGTAGAATGGAGTTTGGGAGCGAATCGAGAAGAAATGGATGTAGAACTGAGTGTCGATTCACATAGGGTCTTCACATCGCCCGACTTTTTAGGCAGGGTATTCCCCACGTCTACTAGAGTACGAAGTGAGGAGCGAGGGGACAAGGGAGATAGTGATGGAGTCGGAACAATCAAGATGCCGAGTTCGTATGAAGCCTGGAACACCTGATGAATACATGCTAAAACGACTAGGATATTCGATACAAACCTTGGGCACCCCCATCGGGGCGGTGGAAAGGAGATGTATTGGCGGTTGGTTACCGTCACGGAAAACACTGCGCAGATCTCTGACGCCTGAAACGCGTCTTAACTTGGACATTGGAGCTACCGGCGAAACTTTGAGGGCATTGGAAGGCTCGTGATCGTCTAAATCGATGACGTCCTCCGATGTGGCAGGTATTGATCTGATTACGGCAGCAGTGCGAGCGCGAAGCCTCTGTATGCGCTGAGCAGTCATTTGGCCAGGCTCACGCAGAGGGTAGAGAAAGCGAGATTGACGCGACTGAGTAGAAATGTCGGATTCTGAAGATGCACAATTGGCATCAGTCAGAAGCTGGTTCATGGATAGTGATGAAGAGACGCGACGCGAGAGGAGCGTTGCAGACGATGCACTGCGTTGATCCAGATCACTGTCAAGAGCAATATCACCGAGGGGGTCGAGAAGGTCAGTATCGGCTTGCGAGGAGCAACTGTGGGATAACAACGAGGTTGAACTGTAGATCGTGGGTGTCCATATCGACGAACTGGCGCGTTGGGAAGAGATAGAGTCGAGCAGATAGTGTTGGTTGCAAGATTGAATGGGTAAATGGGCGTTCTTGAGCGACATGTTCGAGCTGATGGTAGTAGTACAAGTTGAAGTTGTCTGAGACGGTGTGAACGTAAGTTGATTTTCGAGCCTAAACGGTTAGCAATCTACCACGAGGCTGATCACTACCATCATGTCTCGACTTACGCTAGCCCGTTTACACCCTCAGCTCCATCGCTCCGCATTCTGTATCCCTTTTTACACCCATCTACGTCCGTCGCTGTTTCGCTCGCCTTCGTCGGGACTTCAGCGGGGCCAAAGGCACTTCTCCGCATCGACCCGTCTGCAGGCTCAATATACGCGATTCTCTGATGGGTACACCCATAACAGTCGCCGCCCAGATCGGGACAGGGTAGCAAAGGTACTCGTCTTCGTCACCGCCGCGGGTGTCGTGTACTATGTCGCGCAGTATGTCGACAAACTCTGCCATTCTCATGCTGTTTACGAACACCGCCCCTAACAGTCTCGAGCAAGTACCGGAAACGGGCCGATGGAGGTTCATGGACATTAGTCCAAAATTTGAGGCCAAGCTAGAGAATGCCTCCTATGCGTCCCTTTTATCAGAGTTCCAAGACAAGATCCTACCCCCTCACCACCCCATCACGCACCACGTCCACCGGGTTGTCTCTGACCTCCTAGAGGCTTCCGACCTCGGTACTCTTCACTCTACCAATCCTCGGAAGCCACCTGCAGATGACGGCTTTTGGTCCGACGATCCTTCTGCTACTACACCCCCTCGCGACCATCACACCCCGACAGATGGTGTCGTAAAAGAATGGAACCTGCTTGTTGTCAACGACCCAAAAATCGTGAATGCTCTTGCTAGTTTCGGTATGTAAAGCACAAGGACAGCGTCACGCTCTTGCTGAATACCCCTTTCTGCAGGTACTATCGTTGTTTTCACTGGCATTCTGCCGGTTTGCAGGAATGAAGCAGGATTGGCAGCTGTTGTTGGTCATGGTGCGCATTCATGGTCCTTTACTTTATCGACCGTGTTTCAACTTTTACTCCAGAAATAGGGCACGCTGGTACTGTGTTCTTCGTCCCCCAGAGAACGATATTAATATGTTTTCAGTTGCACGTCACGCATCCGAACGCTATTCGGCCTCCAAAATACTCATATTACTGGCCATCTTGTTACAAGCAGTCGGCGTGGACTTCGGCGTGGCTAGAATGTTGAATTATCTCCTATTCAGACTACCTAATTCGAGAACACAGGAGTTGGAAGGTATGGCCGATGTTTCATGTGCAGTCCAGCGGAATCGAGCTAACTTGGAGTAACAGCCGATACACTTGGCATGCGCATAGCTGCGAAAGCATGTTACGACCCCCAATCTGCGGTGGAGTGAATCTCCCCTTTGATTTTGTTATTTCGATTTCTTCACGCCTGATTGTAGGATGCACACGCGCTTAGCGAGAGCCAGCGAGAATGGCGCCTTTGGTTCTAATTTCGAGTTTCTACGCACCCATCCGGTTCCAGAACGTCGCATCAAGGTAAGCAAAGTCATGTGTATCTCGTTTCAGATGCATGATAAGAACTTACATCGCGCAGCACCTTGAAGAACTTGTCCCTGAAGCATACGAGATACGCGCCGCCAGCCCCCGATGTACTGGTATTCGTGATTCCATTGAACAATTTCTTGAAGGCATGAATCGGTGGGGTTGATAGACATTCAGAGCAGGACGAGGTAATACTTGGATGCCACCGACACTAGCTGCATCCGTGGTTAGTTGGATGCAAAGCTATCCGATGAATATGTCTTGACTGCTGAACAAAAAACAGAGGGGTCCTACAACAGCTACGCAGGTTTAATTACCGATGAACAGGGAATTGGCTAAAACGAGACGTGACTTCTCCAGAGGCATAGTCTGAACCCAAAGTGAGAATACTAAGGCTGAACCTTCGAGGTCGCTCATAGGGATAACTTGAAAGACGACTGGACTGACTGTGCTCTAGCGTCGTACCCATTGAGCACAAGTAAGAATGTTGTACGATGATCACATACATATCAGCATACAGTATACGCTGACCACGTTGGCGGGCCCTGCGTAGTGCTGTGAGACATGACTGCAGTAATCCAACTTGTTGCCCACCTTGGCACTGCGCTGTGACAAGTTTCAAGTGCTAGTACCACAGATATGTGGGATTAGAGTGCTGCTACCAGTAGTACTAGTATACATATAAACCAGCGCATTTGACTTTTGTCAGTAATTTTTAATGTCACTCACCCGCTATGGCTCGTGCGTGGTCGTTTGGGTCATCGTTCTCTCCTTCCAGGCAAGTTTATCTTCTATTGTCCACCTCCTTCTCCTCCTCACTCCCCTCCCAGTACGGCTACCACATTTCCGCCCTCAATCAGCTCCAGGCAGTCCTTACTTGCCAGCACACCGTCCCCGAGTCGTCCCATGGCCTCCCCACTTGCATTCCCATGTCTGACGCCACGTTCTCCCTCGTCACCTCCCTCTTTTCCGTCGGCGGTCTCCTTGGCAGTCTCTCTGCCAATCTCGCCATGGACCGTTACGGTCGCAAAGGCGCCAGCCGATTCAGTGCCTTGTTCAACGCTGCTGGCGCAGCTATCTCCGGTTTAGCCCCTTCAGTTGCCCCAATGGCCCTAGGCAGGTCCGAGTTCTATCCCTAGTTTCAATGACGTGCGTCTTGACAGTGCCCTCCTAGATTCCTCGTCGGTGTGGCCGCCGGAATCGGCATTTGCGTCGGGCCCATCTACATTTCTGAGATTGCTCCACCCGAAATCAAAGGGAGTCTAGGTAATTCCTCTTTTACTCATGTCCTCTCCAGTGCTCCATCATTTCCTAGGTGTTCTGACCCAATTGGCCATCGTCATCGGAATCATGGTAACACAGATACTCGGTTTTCGTCTAGCAACTCCCACCCAGTGGCGTCTCGTCTTCCTCCTTTCTTTCGCTCTGTCAGCCGTGCAGTACCTCCTTGCGCCAACCATCGTAGAATCTCCTGCTTATCTCAATCGTAACGGTCTCACCGCAGAACGCAAAACTGCCATCCGATCCTTGTGGAAACACCAACTTGGGGACGCTCGCACAGATCGTAGGTTGATCATACACCACTCTCTCCGTGCTCAACTTCCAGCTTAGCCGAGATTCCCGGCGAGGAACCCCTCCTTACACCAAACAACGAAGAAGAAGTTCCTCGCGCCGAACAACCCGCAGCAGTTTCCATTTCACAACTTCTCACTTCTCCCGAGCTCCGAAGGCCCCTTCTGATCATCGTATTTGCTATGATATCCCAACAAATATCCGGTACGGGTCTGCTCCGCCTTCATTTGAACTTCCTTGTCTTTACCGATCGAGTGCAGGTATCAATGCAGGCAAGACATTCACCCAACACCCCCGCGCCTAATACTCATTAAATACTAGTTCTGTACTATAGCAATAACATCCTTTCGAAGTCACTTCCGGAGCTTGCAGCATACGTGTCACTCGGAATCACAGTCGTCAATTTCCTCATGACGTTTCCGCCAATATTCTTGATCGAGGTGCGCAGTTCATGGAATTCGATTGGCATCGACTGACGCAGTATTCCAGCGTGTTGGCAGAAAACAACTCATTCGCTGGTCCGTTGGTGGAGCGCTCGTCTCTCATCTAGCCATAGGCTATGGTCTCAATTCAGGATGGGTCACCATCTCGAGCACCGCGGTAACCACTTTCGTTATGTGGGTGCCATTACAATTCGATTTCTCGTCTTAAGCGTCCTTAACTTCAAACTTTTCTGGCAGGTCGTATGCCATTGGGCTTGGTCCCATTCCATTCGTCATCATTCCAGAGGTTGCACCTTTTCATGTCAGTGCCTATGGTCTCAGAACCACCCCCTGTTCAATTGAATCGATTCATGTAGGCTGTTTCTGCGATATCGTCGGTCGGACTGTCCCTGAACTGTAAGTTGTCCATTGTGTATACCTTTGTGGCATTCTCACATTCTTTTTAGGGATCACAAACTTTCTCGTCGGCTTGATTTTCCTCCAAATGAGGAACCTGCTTGCGCATGGGGACCCGATGAAGGAAGGAAGGGTCTTCTACGTATTTGCAGCGGTGTTATTTTGTTCTGTGTGGTGTTTCTTGAGGTTATACAGGCGTTGAGCCCAATTCTTTCCTTGTCGCTGTATGTACTAGTCTTCAAGCGTCAAGCTTTCTGTTCGCTTTACATAATGGATATGTCGGATGCGTTGCGCAACACATTGACAACCGTGTACATAACGGAGAGCTAGTTAACAGTTGCACGTCGCTTGCACGCGCTGTCCTCGTACCGCGAAACCATGTCCGACCAAGAAACGGAGGAGCTTAACGCCTTCTTCGCTTTCTTCACGACCTTTGACCTCGCACGCCCAGTGACCTCCATTTCAGACCTCAGCGATGGGGCCCCTCTTTTCGACGTTCTCTCACTAGTGTGAGTCCATTTTCACGGAGGATGTCAACTCAGAGAATCTCAGCGTTTACCTGCACAGAGATGCAGACTACTTCAGACAATCCACTCGCACCAACACAGCTCAGCTTTCCGACAATTGGGTCCTGCGCTTCAGCACCCTTAAGCGGCTCTACCGATTGCTCACCCAATACTTCGCCGATGTACTTCAAAAACCATCCAGCGGTCTCGAGGTGCCCGATCTCCAGGCAATCGCCAAAGATTACAATATTAGTGCGACACTTATACTGTGTCGCATGACGATTGCGATCGCAGTGCAGTCCGAAAAGAATAAAGAAATTATCGAAAAGATTCAGAAGCTGAACGAAAGTGCCCAGCATCAGTTAATGAAGGCCATCGAACAGGTGCGTTCTCGCGTGTAGTGTCGTGCGATGCATTCAGGGAGGGTATTCGCGGGCAGGTCATGGTGAAGATCAACTCATCGCAAGGAGACCATGGCATCGGAGAAGTCATGACAGAGTAAGTTCTTTCTGTACAGATTCTGCAAATCATGTCACGAATTCTCCACAGAGATGATCACTACTACCAGATACAGTCCGAACGTAGCCACATCTTGACAGAGAAAGAAGCCATCGAAAAAGTTTATCAGGTCCTCCTGGAAGATCATCGTGCCCTCCAGACCAACTTTGATGATGTCGTTTCCGAAAAGGACGATGCCCTCGCCCGCTTCCGCGAAATGCAACGAGATCTAGAGAATAGGCGAAACGACAAGGCCGACGTTATGATGCGTGCTGAGATCGACAGGCTACGGTCAGAACTGTGAGTCTCCGCCCGATCGAGAGGATCACTGAAACACCGTCTAACAACTTGGGAGATGCTAGCCAGAAGAGCGAAGATAATCTCGCCATGACAGAAGCCGAACTCGATAAACAGACTGGACTCGTCAGTGAGCTGACACGCAAAGTAGACGAGCTTCAGGTGACAGCGGACCTGGCTGCACGCCTCAAAGATCAAGTAGATGAGTGAGTCACACTCGCATGTCATGGCGTAACTAGCTCAAAGCCCTCCAGATACCGCCATGCTGCAGACAAGCTTCAGAAGACTGAGAACGTCATGGAAAAGTATAAGAAGAAACTCCAAGAAGGTGCCGACCTACGGCAGCACGTTAAAGTCAGTTCGCTCACGCTTCGTCTCGACCATTTCTTACATGTGTGAAATTCGCGGGCAGTCGCTCGAACGCCAAAACGCAGATCTCGTCGACAAGAACGCATCCCTGGAAGAGGAGTACCGCAAGGTGGTAGCATTTAAGCCCCTTATGGAATCGTATAAGAATCAGATCGCCGAACTCGAAACCAAGGTAGCTTCGCGAACAAAAGAAATGGAAACGGTCAAGTTCGAGCTCGAACAAACGCGCACGAAACTTCGCATTACTACAGAGGAACGAGCAAAAGATTCGGAGATGCTCGAATTGTACCAGGAGAGGTTGCGCGAGCTGGAACTCACTTCTCACCGCGTTCCATCAGTTACAAAGTCGACCAGTCGAGAAGAAGAACCTCCGCGGAGCATGACTACTTTGACTGAAGAGGACCTTATGGGCGAACCATCCTTTGCGCTCGACAACGAACTTGACGATGCTCTCTCAGGAACGACTATGACTGACCTGAAACTCCAGATCAAGAAGCTTCAGAGAGAGCTCTCAGCAGTTAAGAAGAATGAAGTGGATAGTAGCCGTATTTTGGTATTGGACAATCTCTTGGAGGACGCAAACCGCATGAAATCACGTTACGAGGCCGATTATCTCGCGGCACACCGGGAGAAACTCGTTCTACAGCGTGACTTGGAGGAAATTCGTAGTGGCAGGGCATCGGGTGATGGGTGCATGCAATGCATGTGCTTTTGATGACAGTGACTAATTCTGTCTCTTTTGCAGCGCCGAGGCTGCTATTGCCCTTCGCCAGCGTTTGAATGAAACGGTCGATCAACTGGACGCACTACGAAAAGAGCACGCGGATCTTGAAGTCCAGTTCGATACTCAGAAGCGAGAGCTTACTATTGCCAAGTCTGACCGTTAGTCCCATCTTCATTCCGTGCACCCTCACCGACATGTGATCCACCAGTGAACCTCGTCAACAAAGACCAGGTAGAAATTCTCGCCTCGCTACGAGAATCCGTCAGCGAAGACAAGGCATCCCTCGAGGCCGAGTCAGATCATCTAAAGCAACAGATCAAGGAACTCAACGAGAAAAACCGGATGCAGCTTGAACAAGTTAATGCTCTTTTGCTTGAGAAGGTAAATCTCCAGAGCGAGGGTATTGGACAAAGAGAAAAGATGCTGCAGCGCGAACGAGACATTGGGTTTGTTCTTTCTTCCCTTGTGTTATGTGTGTCACTGAGAATGCAATCCAGGGATTTGCGTGCCTGCTTGTCAGGGAAGGATGTACCTGAAGATGTTAAGACGAGACTACTTGCCCTCCATGAAGAGAATCTGAATGTCAAGGAGCAACTGAAGACCACCCAAGACAAGCTTGCCAAGGCAAAGACGGTAACGCCTCGATTTAGTCAAGTATCGCATTCTTGCACTCACTGCTTTCAGTTCATCAAGTCTCAGGACAAACTCTTCAAAGAGGAACAGGCGAAGCTTGCCTCCATAACAGCCGTATGTGCACGTTTCTTTCGTTCTTCCTCCTGTACTTCTGACTATCACCCACAGCAAAACATATCTGAAGACGTGGAAAGCAGCTTTCAGACTCAAATTAAGAACCTCAAAGAGGAGCTCTCCCGTGTCAACGTCCGTACCACAAATGATAACTCTTCACTCATGATTGAATGATGCCTTGCAGACACGTTGTCTGGATTTGGAGAAACGATACCAGATGGAGTTCTACCACATGAGTGGTGTTATACACCACAGTGGCATGCTTCGTCTCTGGAGTTCCTACACCCAACCCACTCCGAAGGGAAAGCCAGAACCCAGTGCGTGGTTAGGACAACAACGAAAGAATGTGAGATTACGCCAATTTGCCAGCTGGCTTTATGCTGATGGTTGTATACTCGTGTCACAGCTCGCACCCGCCTTACATCGGTGATATCTGAGTTGTCCGGCGGTGCATACTCGTTTTTATTTCCCTGCACCATCATTCGTGCAGGTATTACTACATGCTCTCCCGATAATGCGGACCATTACATGGTGATTACTGATCATGCATGATGCGAGCCAGTAATCGTGCGACGTATGTTATTGTATGTTTAATTACGATTCTAGACTGTTGGTTCAAGTAGTACTACTGGGACACTGAACGACAATTGAAATATTGACCTTGCGTGAGCAGTGTGGGTCAAATCTCGAGTCCAGCTTTAGCTTTGCCGGCAGTGCCCATCGTGAATAGCTCGCCACTGGAAAGCTGCTTGCGACGATGACTCGCAAGGCTGGGCCAGTGCACGTCCGACTCGGACTGCATCATTCGATAGGCCGCCCTCGGCTTCCTTTCTGCCCTATTCGAGATGGCATCGAGCATCGCCCAGACCATCATCCACATTGACGGAAGTTTCTGCGAAGGCGGAGGACAGCTACTACGAAACGCTGTTACACTGTCCGCGCTACTCTCAAAGCCGATTTCCATCTCAAATGTCCGACGAAACCGCCGACCCCCAGGCCTACGAAGACAGCATGAAGCAGGTACGTCCTCTCTCCCTTGAGATATGCATTCACCAAACATCCAGTAAATCTGCAGGAATAAACCTTGCAGCATCGATTTGTTTTGCGGAAACCAAGGGCGTGGAGATGGAATCTACAGCGGTCGACTTCCGCCCCGGTCCCATGATCGAGCTGCCCAAAGTGCTGACTGCAGACCCAGGGACTGCGGGCTCCACGACACTCCTCCTCCAAGTAGCCCTTCCTTGCCTCTTGTTCTCTCAAACATCGCACAAAGCCCCATCCGTCCTCACGCTCCGTGGCGGCACAAATGCCTCTCTTGCCCCGCAAATCGACTACACGCAAGCCATCCTCCTCCCCTTCCTCTCAAAGCACTTTCACATCTCGCCCACCCTCACGGTCCACCGACGAGGGTACTACCCTAAAGGGGGGGGTTCCGTTCTGTGCATGGTGCCCTCTATCTCTGGTCCGCTTCCCGCTGTCGTTTTGACAGAACGTGGGCAGGTGAACGCGATTCGGGGAAGTGCCCGTGTGGGGGGGTTACCCCTTTGGATCGCACAGCGCATGGTGTCGGGCGCACATCGTGTGCTTGTGCGGAGCGGGATCCCATCGACAAAGATCTCCATCGCATCCGTGAGAGATCGCGACCAGGATGTCGTTGGTGCTGGAGGAGGGATCACGTTATGGGCCGAGACGGACAACGGGTGTTTGATTGGAGGGTCTGCAGTGAGCACAAAGGAGAAGAAAGCGGAGATGGTTGGAGAGGAGGCTGCAGAGGAGCTAGTGAAGAATCTGAACCATGGGGGATGCGTAGACGAGTATTTGCAGGACCAGATGATCATCTTCCTCGCTCTGGCCAAAGGGACTTCGGTTGTCAAAGCTGGCCCACTAACAGATCATACCCGGTATTTCAGCTCCCTTGTCGTGTCTTAACATCGACTAAGGCGCCCAGCAGAACCGCAATCCATGTAGCGCAGCAAATGACACAAGCACAGTTTTATGTTGATGAGAATGCGCCTGACAGTGCAATCATCACTTGTGAGGGGATTGGATTCGTGCCATCTCCGCCAGTCTGAGTGTACGGTCCGGTAGTACCTCAACATTCAACCTCGCGATATCCTGCACAGACCAATAGATAATACAATTTAAAGTGCAACAATCCGTAGGTCGAAGCGCAGCATTACATCGGAGGACCCAAGTCCAGTTAATAAAGTAGGGCATCCGCGTACCATTCCACACTTCTAAACTCCTTTCTCTATCGATTCCAAGAAAGAAGTGACATGTCTCCCAAACGCCTACATGGGATTAGCCCAGGAAACTTGTTTAGATGGGGGCGAACAACATACCGAGGTTTGAAGAGGTGACGAATGGTACCTGCGAGCGCAAGAAGCACGAACACGCCTGCTGCTGCCACATAAGCCCATCCCAAGAACGGATTCTTCCCGCCTATCCAAGAAACCGTAGAGATTACGAGTGACTTGGTTCCTTTGAAACCTTGTACCGGGTAATCTAAGAAATATGAGCCACTTTGAATATATTCCTCAACCACCCAACTTACTGTAGTAGATCTCAACCTGGTATATTCCCGCAGGCAAGGTAGTCGTGTCGTTCCTCCCATACAGCTTCGAAAATGTAGGCAGGCCAGCTGTTCTCATCCAGTTTTGAAAGAGTTCATCCTCTGCGAGATTAGGGGGTGGGTTATCGTATGTGTAGTTGTTTGGGTATTTGAGTGCCCAGTTGGGAGGGGGCACGATCTCGTCAAGGTTTCCGACATAACCGGACGTCGCACTGTATTTTTTTGCTTCTCCAGGCCACGCGATGCCGTTCTGAGTAAAGTTATAGTCCGACGCGCCAGATGGATCTGAGGTTGGACGGAAGCCAGAAATCGTGTCTGCACACTGGCAGTCAGACCACAGTTCAAACAACAGTCAAAAGAGCCAAGGATATACCGTTGAATACCGAATTTGCAATCAAACCACATGGGTAGATACCCTTTCCGTCGCTTGTCACCCCCAACGGCTTGCAGTTGCTCCCACTAAGCGTGCTTGGGGACACATACTGACCCTCAAGTTGGGAGGTGTCGAGACTCTGTACATATCGTCGATTGTTTTGATAGAAGTTCGTTAGCTTGTAGTATTGAAATACAGGCGCCTGTAGGTCTGCTACGATTTCGAATTTGATGATGCAAGTGTGAGTGCGATTGGGAGGGGCTGTTGGGTCGTAGTAATATGCATAAGATGGTTGAGTGAATGATTTCCCGCTATCTGAAGAGCGAAGGTCATATGAATAGGAGCCTGAGGGCATGGAGACGAAGTCGGGGTCGACCAAAGATGAGGAATTTTGTAAATTCCAGCAATCCGTATAGTCAAAGGTCATTTCAGATACCTATAAGGCCGAAGAGAAGAGGTGATGATGGCGTGCATGTTGAGGAAGGTAAAGGAGATGAATCGGGGATGAATGGACGGCATACCAAGCTACTTCCCCACACGAGCAGACCGCCTATTGGGGCGAATATGATACCGATGATGAAAAGTGTAGGCAAGACGGTTTTGGGGGTAAGAATAGGCTGCCATGCTTTCAGACGCTGTTGCTTGAAAGCGGTATCTAGACGGAACGGGTGCTGCGGTGAGACTGGGAAAGGGCGACTTGGCAAGAGAAAAACTGACTTGCAGGTCGTCTCCAACTGCCCTTTTCCTTCTTACGCTCGCCGTTCTGACCATCTGCATCGTCGTTGCGCTGCTTCTTGCGATTGAAAAGTCCCATCGTTGTAGTCGTTCGTTGAAGAGATCGCTAATAAAGACGATGCTGTGGTAACGTCGGCCGTGTCTTGGTAAGCAAATTCAGAGTGTACATACACTGCAAACGTTGATTTGATCATTGAGGCTTACACCACACTATGGTTGCGGTCCAAGCCATCGACGAAATAACAGACCCAAAAAAAGTCATCCAGCGTATCTACGACGATGACGATGACGACGACGACGGGCAGCATCGCGTTCACCGCCTTCCAGCTGCAGTGACCAGACATTTTACCGATTTGTTCTTCTCGTCGAGCGACCCCCGCGCGTTAGACCAGGTTCAGATCAACCAGCCTCTAACTAACCTCAACTTCATGCTAATCGTCTTCGTGTAGCTCCCAATTGTCGATGTGTCTCATCCTCCAGAATCGTACACACATGGAACGCTTGTACGCTTCCATGCCATGATCCAGGACACCTCGCTTCAAAATGAAATGTATCTCGCGAGGTTCAGCGATGAAAGGTGTGGAGGCTGGGGCATACAACCTACACACGACGATTATGACTTGAACGCTCTTGACCCCGATTCCCTCGGAACCGCCTCCGTTCTTTGGGCAGTCTCTGTACCTGGCGAGTCTCCCTGGCGAACTGCCGAAATTTCTCGGCTGGATTCAAGTGCGCACACGTTAGCTCCACTTGCTAAATCATTTTGACGAATCGCGCTAGCATGCTTCCCCATACATCATTCCACTCAGCCCCACAAGTTTCCCGTTCCGGGAGTACCTCACATCGGTGTTCGAGTCAAGGTACCATATTCCAACTTCGCAGCGTGCTTCACTGATACGTACAAGATATATGACAATGCTGATATAGAAAGTCTCCATTCGACCGATGTAGTCACCTTCATTGGAATTGCATCGTCAGAGTTGTATGTTTCAAGAAACT
This sequence comes from Hemileccinum rubropunctum, assembly GCA_038089535.1. Lineage (NCBI taxonomy): Eukaryota > Fungi > Basidiomycota > Agaricomycetes > Boletales > Boletaceae > Hemileccinum > Hemileccinum rubropunctum. Next base: position 339,241 of record JBBPLC010000006.1, on the reverse strand, counting down.
GGTCCACCCCGAGCTTTCTGACATGCTACCCTTCCAGCCTCAGCATGGAAGATGATTCTTCACCAGAAGTTCCTGTATTACATGTTCTCTGTCACCAAGTGGCCTCCTCAAATCCCCCACTCACAAACTTCGATTCCAACGTGCGTACCGATCTCATAGATTGGATATCGAATGAGGCCCTGGGAGGTGATAACGATGCTGCAGAATGGGTCCTTCTTCAGCTGACATCAAAAACGTTTGTATGGAGATATATATCCCTTGATTCACTGCTAATCTTCATCATAGACACGCTCGTACAATCCCGCTTCTCCCCCCTTCCCTGACATTATCTTGCTTTCCTCAGCCTGGCTCACCGGAGCTCCTTCCGACGCTCTCACATGTCCTTGCAGAGCTTCTGCCTCAGTTCCTCACTATCCCTCTTTCATTGGATCTCCTAAATAAGACACCCTTCCTTCCCGAGAGTAAAGAAGAAGATTTACATTCTGCATACCTACAGCTTCCCCGTGGGACAACTATCCTTTTGACTGAGAGTGCGATACAAGAGGGTAAACTGCTCGAGAAGGGTATGTGACAGCTTCCGTTTTATTTTTTGACGAATAAAAATGTCAATGATAGGTATCATGAACATCCGAGCAATTCAAGATGTGATGAACTCGCAGACGGTGGATTATATATTTCCGTTCTCGAGTAAATTCACCTTTCACACTGATCTTTCCATGATCATAGTGAGTGAAGGAAGGAAAAGTGCGTTCTTTCAGGTAACGTTAGATATAGGTGCTTTTCTTCACTGCCATTGATCTCTTACTTTTATGCGTACATGCAGACTAGCATTGATATCCATCTTCGAGCCTCTTCCACCGCCCCTGGTTTATACAAGACCAAACATGAGATTTCCATGCCTTCGGCGGAGAAAATAGCAATTTACCGCTCATACATTGCTGCGTGTAAAACGATGAGCGAGAAGGTGCAAGTCTCTGAAGAAACCTCCAAGGTAATTGGTCATCGCATTCAATACGCTACATAACTTCTTGTACGCATATAGCATATTCAAGACGACTTTGTCCGTCGGCGTCAGCAAGAATCTATGACTCCGGATGAACTTGTGCATCTTATGAAGGTGGCGAGGTCAGTATACTCTCCCTAGTAACCCTTGTACCACATATACTAATACTCGCAACATCAAGGCTTCTTGCGGCATCTCGGTTACAAAATGAGGTGACTACCGATGTATGGGAACAAGCCAAAGAATTTGATGGCCGGAGACAGGCACGCCAGTAAATGTAGGTGAGTATAATGGTATGATATCTGGAATGCATGGAACCAAACGACTCACTAATAACTTATCAATCCCTGTATAGAAGCAAGGTTCGTGGAAGTTAATATGCGGGGACTTTTACGCAATAAAATGCCACCCGTCTTGAGCTGCCTCATTGTGTCACCCGTTTGAATTGAAACGCCCCTTTCCATCAGATTCAGAAACAGACTACTTGCGAAATCCTTACATTAGAAGTTCTGCTGGTCATCGTTTTACTGTTGTTCATTGAGTTTTCAAGACCCAAGAATGAGTGGCGAAGCTACTGCCATTACACAGGGCACCCAACTTTCCCTGCGGCGCGTCCCTCGACGAGTGAAGACCCTCGCCGATGACGGGGGGATGGCTGTTTTCGACAGCGCGGAATTGTAAGTTGATGCTTCTGTGTTGATCGAAGGGTATTATAGATGCTTTCCGCTGCAGTGCTTATCTGGTAAACGTAGAGTGAGTGGTCTTGCCTAGATGCACTGCATTGACCCATCTTTTCAAGTATTGGAGGGCAAGATTTCTGGCTTACATTCGACACTGGGTCGTCGGATCTGGTGGGTTTGTTCCCGGTCATGCGCGGAAATCTACTCACTGTGCCGCCATCAAGTGGGTTGTCTCTTCGAGTTGCACGGACACAGACTGTCAAGGAGTTCCAACATATTCTCCGTCGGCATCCACCACTGTTGATCTGTCCAATAGAGCTTTCAGGTTGCTTTACCTTCTCGGTTCGGTGCGGGGGTCTGTAGCCACCGAAATTGTCACTCTTGGTACCATCCAGATAGCCTCTCAAACGTTTGGTACTGTGACGGTCCGATTCAATCCGCTACCGATTAATCCTCATACCATCTTCCAGCGCTAGCCAACGAAACGAATGAACTCTACCTCGGGACCACAGGCAACTCGGGAATCCTAGGCCTCTCATTCCCGCCCGCAGCTGCGATTCGACCTACAGTGGGGAGAACCGTCCTTGACAATATTTTCGCTCACTTGGGGGAATTTGACCGTTTCTTCGCATTCAAGCTTGGCCGAAACAGCAATCCCGGTGAACAAAGCGTCGCTAGCTCGTCAGTCACCATCGGCAAGCTAGATTCATCGATCGCAGATACCTCCAATGGAACTGCTCAATTAACATACTTTCCCGTGTTCAAGACGCTTTCAAGCCCTTATGACTACTGGAAACTCCCCATACTCAATCTGTCTATCAATGGCGTCCTCCTGCCGCTGTCTCCTTCTCTCGTGCCTGGTGCTCCTGCTCCGATCGGGGTTCTTGACACGGGCACGACGCTCATTCTCGGACCCACCCTGGATGTCAATGCGTTTTGGAACAGCATTGGGACCGGGGGATCGACAAGATACAATGTACAGACGAACCTCTGGGAAGTGCGATGTGACCGCGCTGCCGATGTTCGATTCGCGTTCGGGCAAGGTGATGGAGGAAGAGAATATCCGGTACATCCCGAGGATATCAGCTGGGCCGAGGGTAGGCAGAAGGATGGATGGTGCATGGGGGGCGTGCAAATTAATGATGGAGTGCGTGAATGTGACTGTGAATGATCGTTTGGGTGGCTTATTGCGATGCCTGCAGGTGAATTCTGGGGACTGGCTGCTTGGGGATGTTTTCCTAAGGGTCAGTCTGCTAGCAGCCCTTCAGCACACACTTATTACATTCATGTCCTTTTCAGAACGTGTACGTTGTCCACCACGGTGCGACGTCTTCCAAACCTCCACTCGTTGGACTACTGAGTCTTACCGATCCCCAAACTGCGCTGACGGACTTTCAAAATGTCCGGGGAACGAACTCTGCTGCGCTGCTGCCATCCGTAGTCAATCGCAACCGCTCGGAACAGTGGACAGAAGATGCGAGGATTGCTACCGCAGCATCGGTGGTGGGTGGGTTTGTGTTCGGTGGTCTGATCACAGTATGGCTTAAAGTAGGGAGATCGAGAAGGACAACTGTCAGGCGGTGACAATCTTGAACAAGTCCATTCACGGGCAACGAGTACTATAACATGGAAAAATACAGTTCTGAATAGCTCAAAGTACATATAAGATGGTGGATGAGACAGTGGGCAAAAAGCCACAGTATACAAGTTTATCCGGTGTGGACGTACGCTGGCTGATAGGCCTTGCCTTGCTCCTGTGGTACACCGAATGGAGGAAGGGCATACTGGGCTTGTGCACCAGGATGTTGATATCCAGGCTGGGCGATGGGGGGTTCCCACCTAGTTCGAAGGAAATACGTGCCAGATTGGAAAACGCGATCAACCTTGGTATGAAGGAAGCCGAGACGCACCCTTGCTGCATGTCAACCTGAAGCTGGCATATCCCACACATCCAGACATGCCTGGATTTAAACGGAATCAAGGGTACGAAGCAAAGTTCGAACCAGGTGCGCGACTTGGCGGCGAACATGGCGGCTTGGTGCGGAGTTGTGGTTAAGCAATACGCTTGAATTCGGAGCGCACTCACCGTTGTGACATCTCGGACAAATTCTTGGTCCTTGATTTCCATCCGGTGATACCTTGGTCGGACAGCCAACTGAGGAAGTCGCAACTCATTGTTAGACGACTGCGGAGACGGAAAGCAGGTGTAATTGCGACTGACATACGATGGGAATGCAAACTAGGACGATGGCGTTGAGTTGGGTTATTTTATCAAGAAAGACAAGAACGTTGATCTACTCACATAGAAAATCAAACATGGAGGGGTCTGAAGTCAAGTGAGGGGAAGAAGGTGGAGTGGGGTCAGGTCGATTATGTAAAAGGCTAGCTACAATGGGATCGTTACCGTACACACTTTGCTTGCCATTCAAGTTAAGGAGAAAAAACATCGGTGTGAGTACTCACGTCTTTTTCGACCGATGGCCTTGTCGTCTACCGAGAACCACTGATCACTCCTTCAATTAGGCTGCTGCCGGGTCCCAACGTTGATGTCAGGCCGGAATCACGGTCATCCAATCGCTTCGTTTATCACCTGTTAGTAAAGTCGAGGTCCATATGACACTCGCCTCCCTCCTGGACCTGTTCTTCTTCCCCTTGTTGGCAACTTCTCAATATTGGGGCTCAAAAGCTCGGATCCCCACGCTGAGTGGGCAACTCATTACGGTACGTCTGATCCTGCGCTAGTCTTCCGTGCAGTCCCCGACCTCGTAGTAACAGGTAATATCTTTATGATCCGTGTCCTGAAGTCAGACATTGTAATTAATTTGGAAAAACTTACAATTGATTTCCTTGATGATCCCGTATTTACTTGGACCCTATTTGCCCATGACAGATTTATGCCTACCTTTAGGCAAGTCGTCGTTCTCCGATGCATTGGCACCATGGTTAATCAACTCCTTGGACCCTTAGCTTGTTCCTAGGTGCCGCCTTCGAACTTAAGGCCACGATGGTAATGAGTCCGAGTCAGCAGTAGCGCTTAACCCTTGAAGGGGACTAAAGGCGTTGATGATCGACAATCCTTCGCGCCTTCAACTATTGAAAATCGCATGTGCAATGGCATTTGTAGGCAAGTTATATGGTGAGGGAATCGATAAGTTAGAGTCTAAGTCATTAATCAGCTTAATCCGATATACTCGTGCAGAAACCGTCAGTCTGGACTCTGAATGAGTGCAGATATATGCAACCACTCGGCTTCTTTTGGTCGATATTGCAGAGTTTCATGCTTGCTATGTCACACTACTAGTCCTGAGAATGGTAAGGTCATCATGAGTGCATTGTCAGCTTTAATTCCCTGAAATCTTGTGTTTCAGGCCTCGTTGTTTAAATGAACGACTACGTGTCAGCCTCATGCCTGAAATTTAAGGGTGCAAACTATTTCGTGCCTGAAATTATGGCAGAACCTGACGTCTTCAAGCTCAAACCTAGAGGATTCCCAGGTTCTTGGGTGACTCGATGGGAACAAGATGTGTAAATATTCTGGGAGTAGCCGTCGTCCTGTGAACTGCATCTTTTGGCAGGGCCTCTGACCTATTCCCTTATTCAAGTTCTATAGCGCCGACGTTCACGCGCTTTCAGAATTTGAACCATGAGTTTCTGTTGACTCATCAACGGCGACAACTTGTAATTCATCAATTACGGGAGCTTCAAGTATGCTATGGTGACCCGCCCTCCAATGACCTTGCGCAACCGACGGCTTTCTGTAAAAAGTGTTGACTTAAATTCTCGAGGAACCTGCCCTGCGATGCCGGTGAGTCGAAGCAGACGAAAGCTCCAACGAACGACGGGACATTGCAAGGTCCACGTGAACGAGGCGTGTTTGCGAGTTCATTCGATCGTGTGCGCTGTCACCACATCTATCGTTCCAAAGTGCCTCGACACTTGCACGGAAGCGATCGAACGCCGAACTTTGACTGGCTTCAGTCGTAGCGGGGACGGGGGTTAGAGCGGCGATCAGGTTTCGAAGATGTGTAATCTTGGCCGTGATACGACTGCCGTGTTGGGGTTGTTCTGCAACTTCAACTTCCTTGCACTGAAGTGGGCCATTGTCCAACAGCGAGTGCTGCGAAATGGACAGCGCGAGACATCTTCGCGCCATCTCGAGATGATAGTCGATACTTGCCTGTCGCGCTTTGAGACCCTGCATCGCGTCGTCGCCTCAGGTACTTCGTTGACTTTGGTCACCCTATTGAGATGGTCCTTCAGCGTCTAAGGTGGGTCACTGAGTCAAATGGTATAGTTCCTAATATTCACGCTTCACGCTTTCAAGTTTGCCAGCAACAGAATACCAACACGACTTGTCATGACTCGTAAATGGTATGCTGACCGATATATTCAGGGTCGGGTAACTCGGGTCAGCTGGTCACCACTCGAGATATTAAGACCGCATGCGCAGCTTGGCACCGCTCTCAGCGGGCCTTGGCGAGTCATTGGCCAATGGAGGCACAGGATGTTAGTCACTGACAATCCCCGAGTTAGGACGGCTTGGCCAACATCCTCGCAAGTGGAGTCTTCACACACAGCCACTTAGACGCCCTTTAAAACCGACTCCATTCCCATTCCCAGCCCCATTCGATCTTTACTGATCACACTCGTGAGGCTCACCGTCTGTAGTATCGCGAAAGATGTCCTATTACACTGACTCCAGCTACGTCCATCGTTCGCATTCTCTCTCCCATCATCACCATCCCGGTTCAAGTTCGGGATATCTTCCTCCCGTTGGAGCCGACCCTCAGCTCTGGCAATACTTTGCTGCGGTTGATACTAACAGATCTGGTGCTTTAAGTGTTGGTGAACTGCGGAATGCCCTTGTCAATGGTATGGTCTATTCTATCGGTCCCAACTCCAACTGATCGTATTACATCAGGAAATTGGTCTAGTAACTCGATCGTCGCCTACTTTTCCTGATTTTCACATCTTTTTTTAAAGAGTTCGATCTGGACACGGTTAAGATGTTGATGGACATATTTGTGAGTTGACGCATTAAGTGAGTCTTCAGCTGAAAAAAATCCCAAAAATTCCAGGATTCGGATCGCAATGGCACCATTGGATTTAACGGTATTTTTTACACACCTGGTGTTCATGTGCATATCTTAATACTGCTGACAGATTTTACCCGACTGTGGCAATATATCGCGGAGTGGGAACGTGTCTTTAGGCGCTTCGACAAGGATCATTCGGGAACCATCGAAAAACGAGAGTTGTCGGATGCCATGCAGAGCTTCGGATACAAACTGTCTCCCCATCTGCTCAACTTACTCCAACATAAATACGGTAATTTGCATGGTTACTTCCATTCGATCTCAAGTTGGTTCATCTTACTCCTCTCTAGCCTCCGGGGCGACTTCTGCGTACGGTTCATCCCCGGGAATCACGTTCGACCGATTCGTCAGGGCTTGTGTTACAGTTAAGACGCTTACTGAAGCCTTCCAGAGGTTCGCTCTTCCATTTTTATAAATTTAAGTGGCCCATATGTTTCTTCACAAAGGGCCGATGTCTACCAAGAGGGTCGGGCAGTGTTCACCTACGAAGAGTTCATGAGGGTAATTGCCACACTTTTACAGTTACATATGACTGATCATGCTACTCCAGGCTACTCTCATGGCCCCTTGAAGCCACGTCTGTAAGGAATATAGGATCCACGTGTAGGAATAGTCTCATCAGAGCTGGCGGCTGATATTTCGACAATCTCTCTTCATTATGACTGCATATAAATGTAACATCTGCTTGGAGTGCATGTGGCTTTACGCCTGACCTGATGTTCAGTAAATTCCAGTACCAAATAACACATCGATCGTTCATGAAAGTAGTTTCTAATGCTTGAAGGAACTTGTGATCACTCTTCGGCTGCCAAATCTGAATAAGTGTCATCAGACTCGTGAACCGAGAAGAATTCTCGGCGGCAGGAAGCTGATGTGAAACAGCAGATGAACCGTCTTTGGGCACATAAGCTAACTTCAGAGGGAACATGGCAGAAGGGGATCACGGTACAAGTTGGGAGCAACAGAAGGACTACCTTCCTACCTAGGGGTCTGCCTACTACAACAGACTAGGATGAATGCCCTGCCATCAAGTTCGACTTAGGAAAGAATGGTTTGGTTTAGCTCTTCTTCAACTTGATGGAATTGTCCCCTAATTCCTTGCAGTAAAAGTAGGAACGGTTGTCGTGATCTTCCTAAGGGGTTGCCTCCGGGAGATAACCCCAAACCAACTAGCAGGTGCTCGTTCTGCCGTACGTATCCGAGCCCAGCTGAATTCCAGTGATGGCTGTTGGCAAGAGCTTTTCCAATGTTCAAATTTAATATTGAGATCAACCGACTTGAATAGCCCGATATGATTGACCATCCGAGTTGGAAAGCAGTCCTTTTTGGGCAGCATCTCGTGAAGAATCGTGTCCGACAATACGGAGAGGACTTAGACGATCCAGTTTTCGTCCATTCTCAAGTCCAGTACAATACACTCTTAAACTTAAGGGGAATGTCACTCGAATTGCAGCGGGACGCCCGGGCCGTTGCCCGCGAGCCCAAACCGGCATAAGCTGCCGGTATATCTGAGGCGACGTCTCAGCACTGACTCGACCGAATCAAATCGGATCATCGCAGCAGTACGGGATTTCGTTACAAGGCGGTGGTCATGTTGCTTGAACATCTTGTGAGTGAATGGCTCAGGTTAGACCCGGTATGTCCCCTCGTTTCTCCTGGGCCCCACCTTGATCCCTCATCAGTTACTAGAACGAGAAAACAAGAAGAGAAGTTCAAGTACTATGGGACACGCAAAACATAGATGAGTTGGAGAAAAGGATGAGGTACTTACCAGCAGAACTGCTTGATCTTCCTTCACTAATGCCTAGCGCTCACTACAACGTTTACGTCCCATTCTATCATCCGAAGGACGCGCATAGAGTTTGGAACGGCAGGTGAGTTAACCATCAATATCAATTTCTGCTACCAATTCCGAGCTCCAAGGGCTCCGAGGAAGAATGGAAGCTGGGTGGGCGAGAATGAATGACTTGATCATCATCCAAGCGTCTCAGGCGAGTATCCATGCGCTCCACAATCGGTTTTGTTTTTCAAAGGATGCTATCCTCAGGGACTTTGCGCGTACTTGTTCAAGAATGTCCCTGATGCTACCTCCCGCGGCATTGTGATTGGCCACGATCATCGACACAATTCGGCGGACTGGGCGCGCCTTACTGCAGCGGTGTTCCTTTCTAATAATGTCAAAGTTTTTCTTTTAAGGGGCTTTGTCCACACGCCTCTGTGAGTCCTCTTGTTGTCTCGTTCTACAAGATGTAGGCATAACGCTCTTATAAGTGTGCCATTTTCGGTAAAAAGACTGAATGCAGGTTGCGGGGTAATGATTACTGGTGTGTAATTTGGTATATATCCATTTGGCCTACATGTTCAATCCTCCTGCAGCGAGCCACAACCCGAAGGTATTCATCACATTGTGTATTGTGCGACGTTTGTGACTCAGTCTGTTGTGAGGATGACAACGGTTTCAAAGTGCGTGCTCTCAAAGCATGAACTGACCCCACTTACCCTTGCACACAGGTCTACTGGGAGAATGCCGTTCAGGTAGGTAACTCAAGGTCAATATTACGTATATAAATCATACCTCTTCAGATAATCGGTCCTCATGATAAGGGTATCGCTCAAGCTATACTGGACAATCTAGAGCCAAGGATAAACCATGGAATCGATGTTTACGCATCACCGCTCTGCTATAACCCAACCGATGAGATGAAAGAATATTATTTTACTTTAATTTGTGGCATGGCAAATGCAGGGTGGGTGTCAGATACATATGTTTTGCTACATTCAAGTAGTCATGCGCTCACAGGCTTCGCGTCGGTGCCACTCCTATCACATTTGTGAATACCTCAATGCACGGCGTCAGCGATGTTTACGCATCTGAAGTGTTCAAACGTGTTGGATTCAAACTATATATCGCTGTAGAAGAACAGAAAGTCCCAGATCCCGATTTTCCGACAGTCCGATTCCCAAATCCGGAGGAAAAAGGTATGAAGTACACATATATAGTTCTGATGATCTTACAACAGAGCCATTGTAGGAGCATTGGTGAGCTCATGCCAGAATTTTCATTACCATTTGTGATTCCTTCAAGGAATGTGCAATTTCAACAGCTATTCGCTCGGGTGCAAACTATGTGCTAGCACAGGATCCCGACTCTGATCGGTTCTTGGCTGCTGAGAGAAGGTGAGCCTAGGTTTTCCGCAATCATGAATATGTATTGATAGTGCAACCTAGTGCCGATGGAACCTTCACAATATTCACGGGTGATCAGTTAGGAATCTTGTTTGCAAGCCGTGTCCTCGCAAGGTACAAAGAGTCGGGAAAACCATTGGGTATGTTATTATGCCTGGTTACTACCCGACCGATTCAAGAAGTAATTTGCGGTGCCTCAGATAAACTAGCAATGGTAGCCTCCACTGTAAGCTCTAAAATGCTCGAGGCAATGGCGCATCGCGAAGGTTTCAAGTTCGTGGACTGTCTAACTGGTAGGCCTCCCGATGCATGATGTCTAGAAATTTCTTTCAACGAAATCCCCACAGGATTTAAGTTTATTGGAAATACTGCACTTGACCTCGAGCGAGCTGGCTATGAGGTCCCTTTTGGATACGAGGAAGCTATTGGTTACATGTTTGGTTCTGAGATACGTGACAAGGATGGAATAGCTGCCACGGTGAGCGCAAGTGGATCAATGGAGTGCCACAGCTCATGGGAGGGAAAGCTGATGTTCGCAGAGATGGTGACTGAACTACACGATCAAGATTTGACGGTTCAAAGCTATCTAAAGGGACTCTATGACAAGTGTGTATTTGTGCACTGTCTTACCTCATTGCTAGTTCATAATAACTCTCCAGATACGGCTATTTCGAGGTGCATTAATGATCCTTGCAGTTAAAGAGTTGAATTGATGGCGTGTAGACCAGAAATAGTTATTTCGTTTGTCCGGACGCCGCCAAGATTGACCAGATCTTCGAAGGGCTTCGTAGCTTTGAGAAGCCAGTGCGTCTTTGTTGGCAAGACCGGTACCACGACGTGACTGTCTTTCGCAGCTGCACCCTTACACGAAGCGGTACCCCCGCTCGATTGCCGAGTTGACCGTCGTCAGTGTTATCGATCTGACAGCTGAACATGGATACGATAGTACAAACGCTCCGACGTATGCCCCGAGGTTGCCATTATCCTCGGGACACATGGTCCAATTCAGAGCAAAATCTGCAGATGTTAGCATAGTGTTGACCATAAGGTTCGTTTTAGGTATGATTTTGAGTTGAGTACTCGCCAACGTGATTTCTAGAACAAGTGGCACGGAACCGAAGGTACGGTCTTGGACGGTAATGACAAAATATACTACTGAATTTCATCCATTCAGATAAAATACTACTTGGAAGGCTGTGGAAGTGACCCAGAGCGGGTGTCGGCAATTCTACCCTGTGTCGTAGATTCTTTAGCGAACGAGTGGATGAAAGCATCTGAAAATGGCCTTGGGCTTAACCCTTGAGTGTCGTAGAGAAACGTATGCACATGCCTATTACTATTATGTCACGACGCAATCAGTCTTGCAAGAGCGCGAAGGGTTGTTGCATTTTTCACTTCACGTTGAACTTGTCATTTCTCCAGGGTCAAGCGCCAAGCGCCTTCCCCCGACTGCCTACTTGTGACATATGTACGTTTTACACGTTGAGCGTAGACGGAACTCTACCCAGTAACAACATAGTGCGTATGACCATCCAGTACATCGAGTCTGCGCCTCTAATATACTCACCTGGGGGTGAGCGCAGCAATCCTGTTGAAGCGTGATCAAACTGTCGAATTCGAGGTGCGATCAACGGCAGTGGATGAGTAAGCTTCCCTTGGCCTCCAGTACGGAAGTCTTGATAGAAGATTTCGGGTTACCCCCGCGGTACCATAAGCGCATTTCCTAGCTCAATGAAGCTTGAACATTTCAGCCTGCCTCTAGAGCTGCACCTGAAGACACACCGATTTGCAAATAGCTTATCTTCAGCGCTGTGAGAAACAATGGAATGAAGAGAGGCAAAATACATAATGATCTACAAGTCCAAGATACTCTAACTAGTTGTATACCTGATACAACGGTCTGTGCCATCAAGGTCAGTAGCTGGCTGCGAAAGGAAAGAAAAGCTACATACGTTGACGAGAACTTGGTCCCTTGTCTTACAACCTTCTCTACCGCATCCAAAAAGTCGCGCTCCGTGGCAACCTTCCGCCGCGCGCGAATTGCGAACATACCGGCCTTTCAAGTTACACATTTGTATGTGCCGTCATGATTCGCAAAGCTTTGGAGACGCACCTCGGTAGCAACTGATCGCAACTCTGCTCCAGTGGTGTTGGGGCATAGTCGGGCAATTAGGTCGAATCGTATGTCCCTTTCAACGCTCATACTTCAAGCATGCATTTGTTTTAAGTGCGAAGTTCAGTAGGGTGAAACATGAACACACCTCCGTGCGTGAATCTTCAAAATATGTGCACGTCCTTCATTATCGGGTAACGAGAATTCCACACGTCGATCGAGACGACCAGGCCGAAGTAACGCGGGATCCAAAGTATCTGGCCTATTCGTTGCCATCAACACCTTGATGTTCCCTCGAGGATCGAACCCGTCGAGTTGATTAATCAACTCAAGCATCGTTCTCTGCACTTCGTTGTCCCCCCCCGCGCCGTCATCAAATCGTGCACCACCAATAGCATCGACTTCGTCGAAGAAGATTATGCAGGCTTTCTTCGAACGTGCCATCTCGAAGAGCTCGCGGACCATACGCGCGCCTTCGCCGACGTATTTCTGCACTAGCTCAGATCCAATTACGCGAATGAAGGTAGCATCAGTGCGGTTAGCAACTGCACGGGCACAAAGAGTTTTGCCGGTTCCAGGCGGCCCGAAAAGGAGGACACCTTTGGGAGGATCAATACCAAGCTTCACAAAACGTTCTGGCTAGAAACGAGGTAAATGGACTGCAGGAGGTTCGTTTCTGAGAAACATACTGAGAGAAGAGGAGTTTCGACAACTTCGCGGAGCTTTTCTATTTGTTCCTTACAACCCCCGACATCAGAGTAAGTGACATCTGGCTTCTCTTCGACTTGCATCATGGTGACTGACGCATCGATCTTTGGAGGCAAAGGTATCTGAATCTGGTACTTGTTCCGGTCGACTCTACACAAAAGTTATCGGAAGTGAGAAGAGTCGGACTGTGACGCCACGCACCCAACACGCATACCCTCTTCAATATCAGTGGGAGCAACACGTTCGCCGAGTCCGACGACGAACTTTGCGATTTGTTTGATGTTGATGACGTATTTGTCCTGTTCATCAGCGCCCTTCTGGCCTTGCACAGCTCCAGCAGGGTTGACTGCGCGAGCCAATTCTGCTTTCTTAGGATCCACAGGAATGATTTTTGTGCAACGCGCAACCTGGAGAGGATGCTCTCCCATGCGTGCACGATCGGCAGCAAGGTCCCATAAATTTGGTGCGGCTAGACCGGTGTCCGACTCCTTCACGCCGAGTTTCTCGTCGATTCGCTTTTGAACCTCTTTAAAGTCTGTTTCAATCTTTTTCAACTTGGCGGCATATGGACCTTGGCCCTAGGGTGTGTTGTTAACTATCACAAAGAGAAGGGCGAACGTGTGACATACATAGGTCTTGAGGATTTGGATATCGCTATCCGTGAGGGCTAAATAATGTATAAGAGAGGAATTTCTTTTGCAGATGGTATGACTTGCTTTGAATCTTTTCGTCTTTCTCCTCTACTCTCTTCTCGTCTGGTCAAGGGTCAATATACTGAACGTGGTGCAGCACGGGCAGGGCAATGAGACTTACATTTCTCCCAGTCGCTGGAAACTGTTGTCAGTTAAAGTGTGAGCAACGTCAATCACTGAGGACGTACGCTTTGGGAGGCATCGTGGAGGACGAGTGCAGTGGTCGTGCTGACGTTTAGACAGGACGCGTCATTGGGGGTATACGCGTATCGGCTATTCCCGAGAAATTCAGATTCCGCTTTAGGATGCTTGTGAGCACCTGTCTTCTCTGTCGCCAACAACGATGGCGGGTGCACTACAGAACGCAAAGCGCGACCTTCCAAAGATCGCAGATGAGGAACGTGAATCGCGCTTTGGCCAGGTATTCGGTGTTTCTGGGCCAGTCGTGATCGCAGAGAACATGATCGGCGCAGCCATGTACGAACTGGTCCGCGTCGGGCATGATGAATTGGTAGGGGGTAAATTCGTAGCATATCTGTGAGTTGCTCTTGCATCGCTAACCTTCATTCCAGAGGTTATTCGGATAGAAGCAGATAAAGCAACCATCCAAGTATACGAGGAAACATCGGGTGTCACTGTTGGAGATCCCGTTCTCCGAACGGGCAAGCCTCTCAGTGTAGAGTTGGGCCCAGGTGTGTATCATCCATGTGGCTGAGCGCGTCGTATTCAGGCTATTGCAGGTTTGATGGGTAACATCGTGGATGGTATCCAAAGACCGCTGCGCGTAAGTCTCTTCATGTCTTACTGTTCATTGATTGAATCTGTTCGGTCATTCAGTCCATCCAAGAACTTTCAAAGTCCATTTATATCCCACGCGGTATCAACACCGAAGCGCTGGATCGTTCTCTCAAGTGGGATTTCACCCCAGCATCTTTTAATGTATCTCTTCGACTCTCAGCCTCCATAGTCTCCTGACGGTCTGCGTAGATCGGTGATCATATATCGGGGGGCGACATTTTTGGTGGCGTATATGAGAATTCGCTTGTGAACAACCACAAAATCATGCTTCCACCCCGCGCACTTGGTACTATCACCCACATTGCAGAAAAAGGAAGCTATGCTGTCGATGTTTGTATTTACCACTTTCTATTTATTATTTGAAAGCTCAACCACACTCAGGATATCGTTCTAGAAACCGAGTTCAACGGTCGAACAACTAAGCATACGATGATGCAACTATGGCCTGTCCGCGCACCCCGTCCGGTCACCGAGAAGCTGACGGCAGATTACCCATTGTTAACTGGTCAACGAATTCTGGACGCTCTTTTCCCGTGGGTTGCTTGTGTTTTCTGACAGGTTTCATTGACTAACCCTGCCAAGATGCGTCCAGGGAGGCACCACAGCTATTCCCGGTGCTTTTGGATGCGGGAAGACCGTCATTTCTCAAGCATTGTCCAAGTATTCTAATTCTGATATTATCATCTATGTTGGATGTGGGGAGCGGGGAAACGAGGTTAGTTTACTGTCCGCTATTTGGCCTTGCTCATATCGTCATGATAGATGGCCGAAGTTTTGATGGAAGTAAGATCTTAGGTCGTTTGTTTGCATACGCTTGCTCATCCTCCAAAAGTTCCCTGAGCTGACGATGGAAGTTGGCAACCGCCAAGAGCCCATCATGAAGCGCACTACCCTTGTTGCGAACACATCGAATATGCCTGTTGCTGCTCGCGAAGCGTCCATTTACACGGGTATTACGCTCTCGGAGTACTTCCGTGATCAAGGATCCAACGTCTCTATGATGGCTGACTCCACGTCACGTTGGGCTGAGGCCCTCCGTGAAATATCCGGTCGTCTTGCAGAGATGCCGGCGGATTCTGGGTATCCAGCGTACTTGAGTACCAAACTCGCGAGTTTCTACGAGCGTGCTGGGAAGGTTAAATGCCTAGGAAACCCACAGCGACAGGGAACGGTGTCCATTGTTGGCGCGTAAGTCTGCCGTGGCTTGGCCATGAAATTGCTTTGTTGACCTGATGGCTAGTGTATCGCCACCCGGAGGAGATTTTGCCGACCCGGTTACGTCAGCTACACTTGGAATTGTCCAAGTATTTTGGGGCCTTGACAAGAAGCTGGCGCAGCGTAAACATTTCCCATCCGTCAATTGGAATCTGTCATACTCCAAGTACACGAAAGTGCTCGAGCCCTTTTACGAGCGCGATGCACAGGGTTTCGTCGAACTCCGCGTGCGCACAAAAGAAATTCTTCAAAAAGAAGATGATCTTGCGGAGATCGTTCAGCTTGTTGGTAAAAGCGCACTTGGCGAAAATGACAAGATCACCCTCGAAGTCGCGAGAATGCTCAAGGATGACTTCTTGCAACAGAACGGTATGAGCGAGTACGATCGCTACTGTCCATTCTACAAGACACATGCAATGTTGAGGAATTATGTCACGTTCTATGATGCTGCCTTGAGGGCGACCGCACAGGGTGACTTGACGTTTGCTAGAGTCAGAGAGTCTGCTGGGGACTTGATATTTAAGCTGTCTCAAATGAAGTTTGAGGTGAGATTTACGGTAATATGGATGAGTCGTCGCTGACTTTTCGGATTTGAATTCAAGTCGCCTTCGCAAGGCCAGGAACTGATTGTGCAGAAGCTGGACGCCCTACACACGGAGATCCAGGATCGCTTCCGCCAAATGGTGGAGTAGACTATTGTAACATGTCTATGTTCTTGTACCCATCAGACGGAACACCACTTTCATAAGCTCTATCACAAGTTGGATAGTCAGATTCCATCTTACCCGGGTAAGAACTCTTTCCGAACTGTTGGATTGAGGACGGCATTGAGGAAGTGGCAGCACGAAGAAAAAATAATCTAGTAAAAACTAAGTGTAATATCTAAACAAGGCAAATCCTTCTGATCTTAACAAATACAAACAACCACTTTCCAACTAATTTGTCATCACCAACCTCCTTTCATGGCAAACACTACAGTCAAAGGCGCATTGGCTATTCATGGCCAGAATCCACAGGTAGTTATATCGTTCTTGGTACATTGCTCCGTCTCATCTATGCAGTTTCTAGTTGAAACTGTAATCCGGAATCGGATATGGGAGTCGACGTATTGGAAGGAGCATTGTTTTGCACTGACAGGTGTGTTTACTGCTACAACGTATAGGAGTTTGTATTCACGATCTACTCAGCCGAGTCGCTCATTGATCAGGCTATTGAGCTCCGCTGCATTGGGGGGGTCTATGGCAATCAGCGTCCCACCGAATTTCTCTGCTTGCTTTTGAAGCTCTTGCAACTTCAACCCGAGAAAGAAATTTTGATTGAGTACCTTCAAGCTGACGAATTCAAGTGAGTTAACCCTTGTCTATCACCCTGAATGGCATATCTTGATCTACTCATCAGATACATGAGAGCGCTCGCAGCAATGTATGTCCGGATGACATTTCAAGCAGTGGAGGTATACGAAATCCTCGAACCACTTATGAAAGACTTCAGAAAACTGAGGTATCGGGATATGTGTACGGTTTCAAGATGGTCCCATGAACATCGCTAACGCTTTTTCAGCTGGATACTCACTGGCCTACTTCGACGAATTTGTTTACAAGTTGCTCACGGAAGAAAGAGTCTGCGACATCATTCTCCCTCGAATGGCCAAGCGACAGACGCTAGAAGAGAACGGTGAAATCGGGCCGCGCAAGAGTCGATTGTTGGATGCGATGGAAGGCAAAAGCGAGGACGGAGGAAGCCGGGGTAGCAGTCTCTCCAGATCAACCTCCAAATCAAGGAGCCCAAGTATTGAAAGAGAACGTTCCCCCTCTGTGAATGGGCGATATGTTTCCAGAAGTCCTACGCGCTCGCGTTCACCGTCACTCCGTGGCAGTATCTCGCCCGACAGGATGGAGGCAGAACCTACAACGTATGTGTGATATACTAATGTTATTTTCTACTCCGTTGGCTGAACAACAGGCTTTTTGGAAAAGCTCTGAGTCTTGAACGCGAGAAGTTGCTTCGATAACTCTCTCCAACGTTCCGACACAAAGGGCATTCTTTCCACCGCTTCTGAGGAAAGGTAACCCCGGTTTCGCCATTGGGTATACCAAACTGGGGAGAACATCAAATGTGAAATGCTAAATCGCCAAAGAGGGCAAGGTACGCACTGATATCGTTACGACGAGTTGGTGCAGCAGAAACACGATCTGTTTGACCCTTGATGCAATCGCGCAAGGCAAGAGAATTATAATACTGGCAGAACACGCTACCACCTTTGGCTTCTATAGCTTTAATGGCACTCTTTGACACTCGAGAAGGGGTGATATGCACGGCCGCCTTTAAGAATTCCGCACCCTGTAGATTGAAACATCAATATGGATTGAAAGGCGTCAGAGTAATAAAGACACGGACGTTACCCAAGAGTTTGATGCCGTCGTGCACGTTGTGCACACAACCACTCAACAGCAACTCCTTTGCCGTAATGGGTTTTTCTGGTGTTGAGTGCAAACGCCCTTGATCTATCCAATGCTGAAGACGGTCGAGGTTAACCGCCGCATAAGTTTTGCGGTTCCTGCATGGGTAAGACACCGAGAGGCAATACCAATGTAACAAGACTTACGGGTTGACAAATCCCCGCTTGGGGAACTTTTTAAGTATTGTCGTCTGACCGCCTTCAAACCCGGCCTTGGGCTTCCCGTTACCGGAGCGAGCTTTCTGACCTTTGTGACCGCGTCCGGACGTGCCACCATATCCCGATCCTTGACCTCGCCCGACACGTTTTTGCTAAGAAAATATCAATCGCATTCTATTCGTATACTCAACAAAGCGTACGTTGTGCAACGAGCCCGAGGCTGGTTTCAAGTTTGAAAGGGATACGCGAGTTATTCGTGAACGGATGGCAGAGGACATGGGCGACAGAAACTAACTGTCGGATTTTATTTATTTGATCTATTATTTTACAACATAAAAATAATATTTATAAGCTGATCAGAGCAAAGTGAAACGCAGCGCAAAGACTAGATGCGAAAGCAGCTCGAGAACAAGCGAGAGAGCCGTGGAGAGAGACAGGCCTCCCTTAGCCAGCCTCTTCAAAGGTGAGATGCGTCCTACAGCGACAAAGCGACACAACAATCAACCAATGGGTAGCCTCGCCAGACTCCTCGTCCCAGGAAGACGCTATCAAGTTGAGACACGCCGATCAGCAATCCGACATCAATATTGGGCCATCTAGCAGAAAACCTAGCAAGACTGCAATGCTTCGCATCATAGTGCTCAAGTAGTATGAAGACATCAAGACAAGGTCAAGTTTGGACCTATGGCACAATCCTATGCAGAGTGAATCACTCGAGCGGGTACACTGCAGCAGCTATCATTGTTATGAGAGACGTGCAAAGTTGTTCACTGGCATGCACCGGTTCCAAATAAGAGTCAACCAAAATGCCGGGTAAACCGTGCATCACGCCCCCAGCAACCTCGAGTATGACTTCCTTGAAGCCCTTGATCGCGATATGCGGGACAACTGGAGTCGGAAAGTCCAGGTTAGGTGTGGAACTTGCACTCATGCTCCGTCAAGGAATCTACGAGGATGGATGGCGTGGTGCACGTATCATCAACGCCGACTCCATGCAGATTTACACTGGTATGGACATAGTCACTAACAAGATCCCTCAGGCAGAACGTATGGGTGTGGAACATCTTCTCATGGACTTCAAGCAGCCGGGAGACCAGTACTTTGTTGGGCAATGGGTGCACGATGCCATCCAAGTGGTCAGTACCAATGTCAAAAGTATCCCATCTGATTTTCCGAGGTCCGGTACAGATCGAAGAAACACATAAAATGAATCAGATCCCTATTGTCGTTGGTGGAACCTCTTACTGGATCCAACATCTGCTCTTCCCCAATCGATTAGCTAACAAAGACTTGAGCTCTATGCCACCCGGAGTCGCCACCTCTGATTCTCCGATGACCGCTTCTTTGCAACATTCCATCTCGCATCTGACACCTAATCTCCTCGACTTGTGGACGACACTTCCAGAGTCTCCCCCAAACGCGGTAACTCATCCAGAGGACGCTCTCTCTCTGCATGAGTTATTGCAAGCTTTGGACCACCCAGTAGCATCCCGATGGCACTGGAGAGATACACGCAAGGTTTTGCGTAGTCTGCAAATTATGAAAGAGACAAGTAGGACGCCAAGTGAGATTATAACTGAGCAATCGGAAACTGCACTGTTCCCTCGGTGGGTATCCCCTCTTTTTTTGTGGCTTGAGCAGTTTGAAATAATTGTTGACAAAGGTATCGAACCCTTTGCTTCTGGCTCTACGCTCAGCCTTTGGCACTGAATCCTCGTCTTGATGAAAGAATCGACGATATGATCAAGGTTTGCAAACACTATCCACTTATCTCTTCTTCTGACGCTTTCCTCTATAAAGCATGGCCTTCTTGACGAAATACGGTCTCTGCAACAGAGGTTTTCCTCTTCGCAGGCTGCAGCCAACGGTCCCTCGGTTGATGAGGAGGACAAGTCGAATTCATTTGCGACCGAGCCGGATTATACGCTAGGCATCTACCAGTGTATAGGTATGCGAAACCTTGCCGTCAAAGTATGCGCTATATCTGCCGATAGGGTTCAAGGAATTTCGCAAGTTTCTCTCGCTACCCGGTGGCTCCCAGGAAGTCTTCGACAAGGCAGTAGAAAATATGAAACAGTCGACTCGTAAATACGCCAAACGTCAGGTCACATGGCTCCGAAATAGATTGCTTCCCGCCATAGAGTGCGCCAATAGACAATCTGGAAACGAGATTCCAGTGGCTTCCATGTATATTCTCGATGCCACAGGTAGGTGCATGCTTAATAACGTGTCAATTGTGGACCGTGGTAACTCTTTTCGCTAGTTTTGGGAGACCAATGGACCTCAAACGTTCTAACCCCTGCCGAATCAATCACAAACTGTACGCTGAGTCGGTATGTGTGACTGCAACTGACCTTTCGTTTAGCTTTTCTGCGAGAGGAAGAGCTTCCACCCCCTGCATCATTATGCTCGATGGCGAGCGCCATGTCTCATCATCAAAATAAACCGGTCAAGTATGTCCATTGGTTCGCTGAGTGGCGTTGAGTCTCACGATTCGTTGTCAGCCCCTCCGACGTCCTACAAGCGAGACGGAAAATTGTTTGCCAAGTGTGTACTACAAACCCCCGGCGGCCAGTAATGATCGAAGAGCAAGATTGGGACATACATCGAGCAAAACGATCGCATAGACGGCTCATCGCGCGGTCCGGGAAGAGAGCTGAAGCATTGTCCTCGCAACCCCAGGATTGCATCACACCCGAGAGCCCTGGTGATAAGGGGTGTGGTGCTGATGAGCCGTTTTATATCGTTGCTTGATGTTGCTCAGGGTGAGCGTCTTGTCGTATTGTGGCCGATACCCATCTGTAAAGGGCACAGGGTTTTTGATGTGTTCTTTCCGTTCAATCAAGAAGTTGTTGAGGTCTTCTCATGTAGGAGGTGAGCTACCCAGGGACTCAGAGTTGGCTATGACGAAATAGATGATCTCCTGATTGATCTCTCATACTCGATGGCTGGGTATCTTGGGACAGTTGTGAGCATGGAGAATAAGTCGAGCATAGTAGCTATATCATAGCACAGATGTGCCATACAGTGTTGCAAAAAATTGTTGGTGAGACGTCGTCGCTTACTATCTGTGTGAGCACTGCGAGTATCGGTCGTAATTTACCCGCTCACGACGTTCGTTGCGCCTGGCTCTCCGCCGTTTCTACGTCGGGCAAACGTTGAGCATTCTGCTTGGTCGTTTTCTCGTCCTTCCACTATGACTTCCATGGCGGACTCGGTGCCGGCTTACTTGTTGCAAGGAGTTCCTGTCTTGCAACCGCCCCACCTCGAAGGCCTCTCGGATCCCTCGCTTTCCACTGAAATTTTGCCAGGTCCACCTTCCCTGCTATCTGTCCAGCAGGCTGCACAGAAGCGCGACCCCAAGAAACCATCCGCTTTCGTGTCCTATCTCCCTACATCGGATCCGGGCTCTACCTACTCGGGCCTCACCACGACGGGTGCTCTCAACGTCTCGGAAACCGACGGGCCCCGCCGCAAACGGGCCCGAGTCGATAAAGGGTATGTTTACCTCTCCTCTTACACCGCTGGGGCTTTCTCTGACTGCCTCCACGTCGTGTCTCAACCCAAACCCTTGTCGATGTACCACCCGCGTACCTTGTCGTTTTGTGGGTTGCCCGTCACTTCGCATCCAGAATTGCGAACGGGCGTGCTCAGAGGGCCAGTGCTAGAAACTTGAACAATGGTGCTAGCAGCAGCCTCTCTCTATCCCTACCTGCTTTCGATCCAGCTGCACCAGACGTACCCCCTTCTCGCCAGCCCAGCATGCCACCTGTCCCAGACTCCGACCCATTCCCGGTACAACCCGAATCAGATGACCCTTCAATCTCAATGTCTCGTGCGAACTCTCTACCTGGATGTGAAGATTTTGTCCCGCCAGTCATTGTTGAGAGAGGAAGGTCGACAAGAAAAGATAAAGGGAAGGGAAAGGAGATAGACCGAGGGGTTAGAGTGAAGGAGGAACCCGTCGGAATAATCTCCCT
Source organism: Hemileccinum rubropunctum (assembly GCA_038089535.1). Taxonomy (NCBI): domain Eukaryota; kingdom Fungi; phylum Basidiomycota; class Agaricomycetes; order Boletales; family Boletaceae; genus Hemileccinum; species Hemileccinum rubropunctum. The sequence goes on along the minus strand of JBBPLC010000006.1, from coordinate 317,153 downwards.
CTCTCGTGAGCCTTCATTAGGTCTGGTGCGTGCTCTTTGAGAGGTCGCTAGTGCACTACCCTCACGTCTCTTCATCTGGTACCTAGTTGAACGAGGATCATTGTTCATCGTGCCGATCCTTAGGTGCATTGGTGTACTGTGATAGCTGTCCTCGAGCATTTCATCTCTGGTGCTTGGACCCTCCTATGGAAGCAGTCGACCTCCCGGAAGGCGAAAAATGGTTTTGTCCGAGCTGTGTCATTCGCAGAGTATGTTATTTGGCGCATGTTTCTCGTTTATGCAATCACTAATGCGCATCTCAAAGAATCCGCCACCTAAACCCGCACCATCTTTCATTTCTCCTCTCATCCATCTTGTCCAGACGAGCATCCCTAAAGAATTCCAGCTTCCAGAGGATATTCGGGGATTTTTCAAGGATGGTTCGTGGGCCCTCTTTTTCAACCAACGTCTCACTTCATTTTCTTTAGTTGCTACTGGTGCCAATGGAACATATGTGGATAGCTCGGAACTGAAGCAACCCCGCCTCAAGTAAGTTAACTACCTCCCTTCCTTTGCGCTGCCGACCATGTCTTGCAGTCGTCACGGGCAACTCGAAGACCGTGATCCTTATCGATTGAAGGACCGAAACGGTGTACCCGTGTTATGTTTCAGATGTGGCGCGTCAGCACTACCAGGCGGTCTTGGTGGATGCGCACCCTCAAAAAGGCATTCGCGTAGGTCGACATCCATCGCACACAGTTTGACACCAGAATGTGGAAAAGCGATCCTTTCTTGCGATTATTGCAACCTCCACTTTCATCTCGATTGCCTTGATCCTCCTCTGACGACTATGCCTTCCTTCGGAAAGAAGTGGATGTGCCCAAATCATGCAGATCAAGTGCTTGTGAGTTCTTAATGACATTGCGACCATGTTGGGATTCACTCAGCACACGGGCGTCCTTCTTGGTCCACATAGCAACGGAAGCGACGTATTCCAAAGCAAACCGTCGCGCCGATTGATATCACTAAACCCAATCAGTGGAACAATGGCAACATCGAGGTCATACACCCACAGTCTGCGGCAATGACAGAAAAGCTTGTCCTTGACGAGGTGTTAATTAACGGGAGGCGGTATAGGGTTCCTGAGCGCGTCATTATGCTCGACTTCTGGAGCAAGATAAGCAGGGGACAACATCCAGAGCCCAAGTAAGCCCACTTTCAGCTCCTAGATCAGAGAAAGTAATCATGTCTCCACAACAGAGAGCAGGATATCGTGTCCGTGACATCGTCGCCACTGACTTCGTTGAGCTCTCTTGATGAGATGGAAGAGGACATCCAGTTCCAATCCTCATCGTCTAAGGAGCGTCCTATTTCGCTCGATGATATGCGCACCGCACAGGCAAGCTATCTGGTCATTAGGTGATGAGCTGTAAAACTTATGTCACTTTCAAGCTCTTATGTGATTTCCGCAAATTGTTTTCGCTGAAAAGTGAATCTCTGGCAGGACTACCTGTTCAACCCTCTGGGCTATCTGCTGCTTCAAATCGTGTAGAAAGTCAACACATGATGGAGAGGGTTATGGTAGATTTCGGAACCCAAACTGATTTTGAGTCTCAAACATCGCTCGTCGTGCCAGCATCCAAAACGATTGAGCTTAAAGAGACCAAACCCACTGTGTCAAAGGTAAGTATGGATTAATTCCCATTTATCGGAAGGTAACATTGACTCGGAACAGCGCAAAGCACCTTCCAAGCCGTCTGTCAAGAATATAGCGGAAGCCACACCTCCCGAGACGGCATTGCAATCACAAATTGCTACCGACCTTCCTTCTGCTAGGCCAAAGAGGGCAAGGATTGCCACAAAGCTGGAAAAGGAAGAACCAACGTCTATCGAACCTATATCTAAGGAGATTACAGAGCCGGTAGGTTGAGTACTACGACATGAAAGAAACAACGCTGAAAGGGTCCGTAGATTTCCCGACGAGGCAGAAAACCTGGGAGGGAAAGCGGGGCACGCCGGAAAGCCAAGCAAGCTCCTGAGAAAATCAAGGAGGAGGGTTCAATAGCTGTGGTTCAACATGCACCTTCTCCACACGTACCGTCAAATTCACCTATACCTACTGTATCGGAACCTGCCCCACTGCCACCAGCTCCACCACCACTTGTTACGCAATCCTCGGTCAAGCCCGTGACACCGAAAGCCTCCGTAATGATCACTCAGTCTGGCACATCATCCACGCCTACTCTCAAAATTCGATTGCCACGATTGTCCGCGGTTAGCGCCACCCCACATTCCAGCATGACGCGCGCTGCTCAGCAGTCCCCACCACTTACACACTCGCCAGCACCAGACACCGCTACGTCACACGACCCGCGACCGCGACGGCCGCTGCGTCGACAAGATTCGGCCTCTGTTTCCGTGAGCGGTGCATCGTCTTATACCGCGGAGGTGGTCGAGGACGTAGAGTCGGCGAAACCGAGTAAGCAGCAAACCCTGCCGTCCTTTGGACTAACTAACTGACCATCTCTCTGCCCAGAACACAAGCCAAGAGGAAGCAGAAAGCATGTCGAACCAGCATGAGTTGCCATCAGATTTGCTGGGGTAATCGTAGCATCAGAGATTCCTGTACTTGACTAGACAAGATATATATATTCTTTGTTATTCTTACATCAGATAAGAGCGGGGCGTCTATTACTCGGAGACGATGAGTCCACATGTGCTCGGTCCTTGCTCGGGTCATATCCTGTCCATCGTCGCTCATGCACCGACGTATCGCTCCGATATCACTGAGACTCGAGCGCCGTTCGTTTCACGTTCGGCGTGCACCCGAACCTCCGAGTGCTCAGTTATCACAGCTTCTCGCTTCCTATGCTGCTCATCCTCCGCTCCCGCTGACGCTAAACTCCCTTGTCGCTTTCGGTCAGCCTCTCACCCCACAATCCGTGCTGCAAAGTGTCTCCTTTGTGTTGTCTGAGATTCCCCGTCGCCTCGCGAGACGGGCGCGCGCACTCGAGACCCTCCCGTTCATCGTCGGGACTAATCCCTACGTGTCAAAGACGCTGAATGCATACAGACGGAGCTTCCAATTCCTGGCATCCTACCCGCCCGTCACGACTCTCGAAGAGAACGCAGTCTTCACAGCCGAGCTCTGCAATTTAGTGGAAAGCCATCAGAATGACATACCAACCATGGCCAAAGGGTTCGTCCTCCCCGCATGCTGAGACTTCAAGTTGTTTTTCAATAACCATTGTCACTCTAGCTTCCAGGAATGTGCCAGATACATGTCTCCGACACAAATAAGCAATTTCTTAGATGGTGCCATTCGTAATCGGATATCAGTCCGTCTGATCGCAGAGCAACACATCGCCTTGTCACTAGCCCTCGAGAGTCAGAGAGATGTAGCCCTCACCTCTCACCACGGTATCGTCGACATGGCCTGCTCTCCGGTAGCTATGGTCAAAATGTGTGGTGCATTCGTGAGTGAACTTTGCGAAGCAACGCTCGGGGCCGCTCCGACTCTCATAGTCGACGGACACCAAGACACGACGTTTGCGTGAGTCCCGATCCTGCTTTCCATGTTATTGCATTTACCGTCTGACTCGCTACCGAAGCTATGTTCCCGTCCATCTCGAATACATCCTCACGGAAATCCTAAAGAACGCATTCCGAGCGACAGTCGAGCATCACTACAAACTGTGCAACACGACATCCACGTATACAGTCGCTCCGGTCACAGTGACAATTTCCCCTCCACCCTCCCCTGCCTCACCTTTCCTATCGATCAGAGTTAGAGATCAAGGGGGCGGTGTATCACCTTCCAACATGCCGCGGATATTCTCGTATGCATTCACCACCGCAAATAATCCAGAGAGCGATGGTGGTGGACCTTACGCTGCCCAGCATATTGGCGGGAGTGCTGCCGTTGGTGGCCCGAGTACAGGCGATGGTAACTTATTTGACGAGATCACGGGAAAGGGTTTACAGGTCGGACTGGGAACGATCGCTGGCTTAGGGTATGGGCTTCCGATGAGCAGGTTATATGCAAAGTATTTTGGTGGTTCACTCGATTTATTTTCATTAGATGGATGGGGTGAGTAACTCACTTTCTCCACGTCTGTTAGCTACCGATACCAAGAGGTTTCACAGGTAGTGACGTGTACGTGAAACTGCGCAGCGTTGATCAGGCTGGCAACGCCCAGATTTGAGTCGATCCCGTTGTCAGTGCTCGCACACCAGATAGACTGAAAGTATTGCTTCCGTCGAGTCTCAATATCGTCGCCTTGTGCATATAATACAGTAATTTACGTTCATAAAGGAAGAGTACTAGGTATCATTTGGTATCATTCCTCTGTTCGATCTTCTCGCCACTCTTTTCCGAATTTTATAACCAAGAGGACAAGTATGTTCGCGATGGCCAACAAGCCAGCCCAAAAACTGTACAGTCCACCATCTCCAATACTATCCTGTAGGAGCGCTCGATCGACACAGTTCTGTCACAACATTTTAGAAGCTACTCACCTGGAGGGGAATCGCAATTTCGGCTGCGATGAATGCAAGTATTCCCCTATATGCACTATTCGTTGCTACAGAAGTCGAAGAGCGTCCTACGTTGGCGTCGACGATATAGGCGAGGGTACTACTATACATCCATCTGTGAGCAGAAATTGGATCAGCAGCTGCTGGGTGTTGGAGAAAGGGGAGACTCACGCGGCAGATAACCCGGAAATAAATAATAACACGCAAATCGCAGCAGCCGGCTGATGAGTTTGGCAGACCCAAGCATAACCTATCGCAGAGAGGGGAAGCCACAGCATGGCTGGAAATGTACTCCGGAGGCGCATCTATCGTTGCCGACATAAAAAGATGATGATGAACGAAGATAGAAGAGGCCACACCTCTGCATGTATTTCTTGTCCGTGCTGATTCTGGAGCTTCATCAATGTCCTATCAGACCATCGCCCACCAAAGACGCTACCACATATACTACCTGTAATCACATTATATACGGAGCATCGTAGTGTAGAATCTAACAATTAACCCACCTACTCCATAGGCGAGCAGGACGAGACCTGTGCATAGTGCGTTATAGCCGTACCACGTTGATAATGTTCTTGCGCAAGTATACGTAAGACTGAATGTGTAACCGAATATCAAGCCTGACGAACTTGGGATCAGTACGGCATCACGAACGTGTCGTAATGAGCTAACCTGAGGCGAGAAGAATGGCGTTGTTATTCCACCGTCTCGACACTACGAGGATAGGCGGGAAAGGGTTGACATCCATGAATGATAGTCTCACGTCTTCAATACGTAAACGATCGGTAGTCACTCCGGCTTCTAGCCCTTCTGTAGCTTTCTTCAACGGCAATTGTTGCGACTGATCAGTAGAGGATTCTACTGTGCCAATCCGACTTGGTGTAGCCATAGACAACTGGCGCTGCTCTAGGCTCCTGCAAAGGGCATTCTGGTATGCAAGACTCCTTTCTTGCCGGAAGGTGTCCTTGAAAAGGATAACCAAGGACACCAAGACAACGCCTCCGGCAATAAGTACAAACCAGAATACTGCACGCCAGCCAAAGGCTTGTGCGAAGGCCCCACCAAGAAAAGGGCCAATGGACGTAGCAAGAAGTGGTGCTGAATAGTATATTCCCATCTTTGTACCTCGCTCATGAGGTTCATATATATCAGCAAGGGTGGCAGCGGCGATAGCCATGACCGCGCTCGAACTGAACCGCCGTACCTCAACAAATGCATGAAATACACACAAGAACGCTTACCTACCCCGCGGCTTGTACGGCACGCATTCCTATGACGAGACCGATCGAGTTTGAAGTAGCCACGACGGCCGAGCCAATGATAAATAGTGACATTGATGATACATAGACGACCTGGATTGCATGAAATCTTAAAATAGTGAACTACTTGATAAATGAGGAGCAAACCTTGCGACCTTGGATCTCGCTGATCGCGCTCCATAATAATGGGAACAATCCTTGGACGAGGACAAACACGGACAAGCTCCAACTGACATCTGAACTAGAAGCATGTAGATCCTGCTCAATCTGTGTGTTTGCCGCTGCGTGGAGTATATACGTATGGATCGGCTTCTTGAGAGGACCGGAAGTACTCACGATTCTGGGCAGTGGTCGCAAGGCCAGCGATCATCGATGCTGAGGACACGATCACCAGTGTTAGTGTCTGAAATTCTTAGGGTTAAGGATTGGTGTGTTGTGGAACAGTGACCCAGGCGCACCTTCCGAGCATGACCCCAGGCTCTGGGGTCGTCGGGTACTGGTGCATGCTCGATGTCATTGGGGGTTTTCCCTTCGTTATCGAGCTTCTCCTGCCTAAAGACGGATTCAGCACCTAAATCGGCGGGCCACAGAAGCGTCGGTTTACAGACCTGACAGTGGAGGGCATGTTAGTGGTTGATAATACGAGCACGTACGGATTCGTCCAGCGAAGCCAGATTTTATTTAAATTTACCGGCAGCTGAACAAGCCGCTCAGCCGATTAACGAACCAATGGGTCCACCGTGATCATTCGAGTTGTGCGGAAATTAAAGGGCGATGTGTGATTTACTTGTCGCTGTCCCAGTGAGTTGGCGTCTCAGTAGTTGCTTCGCGAGCTCCGACTCGTGGCTGGCGCAAGCCCAAACTATAACTAATCTGAATCCCCCCCGAGGCAGGCTGCAATTTGTCAGTAGTACTAGTAGCCCCCCCGGTGTTCAATATAATCACCATTGAATTCGCTTGTCAGGCGAGAGCAGGCGGCACTAACGTGTTTTGGAATGACTGGTGTCATAGTACTAGTAGCATTTACGTAGTACTAGTGTGGCTCGTAGCCACGTGCGTCATGTGTCATGTGAAGGTCCTCGGCCCGGGTCAGACTCCGATCCAAGACGCTTCCCCATTCAAATTGTTGCTACAACCCGATTCTGAACGAATGCAATTTTTGCATTTATTTCGAGTCCATGCTACCCCATACTTCGGTAGAAAGCAGTAGATAAAAATAGCAAAGGTCTGTGGGACCGGCGCAGAGGATAATGGACTCAGATGACTCAAAAAGATCTCAGGGAGATCTGTGGACGCAGAGTCATCTGATTCGCGTTCGACGGTCCTTCGACGGCCTTTCTGATGGAGAGCTCGAGGACTTCTCGCACATCAGGATCGAGTTGCGCGGTCGCTTCCTTGAAGTTGACCGGGGATGCGGTTGCGAACGTGAGCAGCTGTGCGACTGCACTCGAGTGTGCGCTAGGGGGTGGACTTTGGGAAGGGCGGAGCAAGAGCGTGACAGTAGCCAAGATGATGCTCAGAACCCGAGTCCCTGCGGTACCAGTGTCAATCGAAAATGGGATTTATAAATAATTCCAAGACTTACGTTGCTCTGCAGTCGTCAGTGCGATAAGGGCGGAGAATGCTCTCCATATTTCTTCGATCGATGCATGATTCGACTCCGACAACGAGCCAGCGTCTAATCGGGGCGAGATTCTGGCGACGAAATGAATCAGTCCAGGTAACAAAAGCCGTACGCAAGCACGGAGAAGGTCGTTGCCAGAGGCAGCAACCGTAATAGTTTTTGCACAGTGAACAGCAACGATCGCCATCTGCGTTTTTGATTTCAGAGATCATGAAGAGCATCGTTAACAGTGGTAATCTCACATCATCGCTCTCTTCTAGCTTCTGCGAGATCACGAAGCATAAATGCTCCACCACAGCACGAGCAACTTTCACCCTCGAGGGCAGACTAGTCAAGATCAGAACAGCAGCCAGGAGGTTACTCTTGACTTTTTTCGACGAAATAAGTCCTTCTCTACCACTGTAGACATCTTCAGCATGTAAGGAAGATTGAAAGTGTAGTAGAACCGACCGCATTTCGTCGACATTAAGAAGACACGACGATAAGATACCATGAATAAGGCTATCATAACGATCACGGGTCCTTGGATGGGCGTCTACCGACACCAAGGACTTGAATGCTGGCATCGTTGGGGTTATCAGATCAATTTCCAGCGTTTCATCTTTTAATAGCTCTGATGATAGGCCGAGGTTAGAGGAGAATAACACAACGCCGTCAAAAGATCATACCGGTGTACAACATGCAGCCCACGCCCCTTACATCCTCCCGGACATTCCCCTCCGTAGTCGATGCCACGAGTTGGAAAGCGGTCAGAGCGCAGTTCACCATTTTGGCCAGTTCTTGAACACTTCCAGCTAGATGAGGGTTCACAAACAAGCAGACATAGACAAAACACAGATCAACCTACAGATGGCTGGGGTACCTTGGTTGTGTCGGGCGTGGCGTAGAACGTATGCACAGATCTTCAAACAGTGGGCACGGACGGAATTTGGGGATAAAGCTTCGTTACTGCGAGGGAAGTGAGGGCAGAAGTGTCAAACGAGTTCCCAACAACTTACGGGGCTACAACGCTCTCAATACCGAGATGACCAAAATGCTTGGCAAACACTGTGATGACCTCCAACAGGTGCACAAGAGTCGCCGCACTTTCTACCATCGCCAACCGGTAGCATAAGCTGATGAACTCTTTGAAGACAGTGGGCTCTAGAAGTGCTTTCCCTGAATACTGGGGGTCAATCAGACATTTAAGGGCCCTGAGTGACGCAGCTACTGTAGCACTCCGCAAGTTAGGAGTCCCAGAAGACTGAGGAGAAGAGACTGCCAAAGCCTCATAGATGAGACCAAAGATCACGAAAAATAGTGGGGCTGGTTCAGTGCGGGGAAGTCCAAGACCATTCGATGAGGGCGGGACCGCAGCGGATCCTTGGCCAAGAATGGCACTAAAAACATGTTGTCCGCTGTGTTCCATCGCATTTGTAATTGCTTGGAGGATGATAGCCCAAGAATCAGTGTAGTACTACGTCTGAGTCAGACATCTGCATATAGTGGAATCCATTCACTTACTGGGAGCAAAACTACTCTTCCAAGATTTGCATATGAGGGGTCTACGGAAACAATAGACAAGTCATGGACAAACTCTGAATCTGCACGGATGGTAGCGTAGTCGCGTAAACACGCAATCCACTGCGAAGCAAGAACATTTCGGTGAGGTTTGATGACATCGTGCAGGTAAGCCTGTTCTGCGGAAGCAATCTCCAATCGAGCCCATGCAGTAAGGATAGATACAGTCAACATGGCAGATGCATTTGGGCTAAGTTCTCCCAAGGTCCCCATTTTTAGGTTACCAGAGTCTAGACGTTGAGCGTCAGATCAATTCAGGAGGGATACACGATTTCGCTTACCGTCCACCTCTTTGAGAGCACTTGTTAATTGCTTGAGGATACGACCCATCCTGCTCACATCCTTGACAACGCCACAACCCACGAATACAGCGCAAGCATCAATCGCAGACGACAGGATTTCTGGAGTGGAGTCGGAAGCGAATGCAGGTGTAAGGGCAGCGGTAATTGGAGCTTGATATTGCTCAAGCAACAACGCTTCAGGGTAATCTGGATCAGGTGCTTTGGAGAAGACCTAGGTGGCCATTAGCGGGAAACGATTTGAAAGAGATGAAAGTTTACTTGAATAATGTCGCGCAGAACAACCAATCCTTCAAGACGAATCTCCGTGACGTATGCAGCTGACGCTGTAAACGCCATCTTGATCAAATCTGGGATGCGGGAGACGAGAAGGCCTTGGACAGGGAAGCCCCGGTTACGCGCATATGGAATGTCGAAATGTTCCTGCCTTCCTGACTGATCGATGATGGCGCAGATCTCATGCAAGCAATGCAAAGCAAATAATTGAGTTCTCCACCGAGACATGGTGACGGGTGATGACCGGTCTCGGTCAGAGCCGTCCGCGGGGATTGCCGCGTTTAGAGACTGACCTTCATCGTCGATATTTCCGGAACTGTCGACCACCTTCTGTGTGGCATTAGTTCGCAACATGATCCTTTGGCATAGATCGATCCAAGCGGAAGGATTGTGAATGGCGGTCTGGGCAAGCCAGCTTGCTATGACGTTCCGGACACCTTCGATGCTAGGATCACCATCCAGCATGGCAAAGAGGTCTTCCACCAGCCGATCACCGCCTATCCTCGACACTACCAGCGCATCCTTCTGAACGAGTTGATACAGCGCATCAATAGCAGCGAGCCTGAGCTGCCGGCGGCTAGAACCAAGATACGTCCTAAAGCGTCCCACCGTGTCCGGAATGTCTACGTGCTCTGGGGAAAACATGAGTAGGTGCTGGGTGCATTTAATTGCCTCGATCAAAATGGTTTCGTCGTCCTCAAGCGAGAACTCCTGAACAAGATCAAGAACAAGCGTTCTCGTTCGTGTCGACTCTTGAACGTCGGGTCCCAAAATCGTGATGATGGCATCGATTATACGGCATACAACAGGGAAGGCCTGTAGATCGCCACTGATATTGGCACTGTTAAGTGTCCCGCCTTCCGCCTCATGAGCGTCGGACATGTATATTTTGAGCAGCATTCCAAGGGTACTCGGGACAAATGGTGCGAAAGTCAAGCTAGCGGCGTTTATGACCTGTGCCAAGGCTGTCAGAGACCAGACATGAACGAGCGGATGTGGGTCGTTGCTCAGTGACATAAGTATGTTCACTGTCGTCTTCAAAATCGGTGCAGCAGCAAGACCCCCAACATGATGATAGAGGGCTGCGAACGCTAGAGCACAGCCAGCGCGGCCTTGTGGGTCGCGATTGTTGACGATATGATCAACTAATACTTTCGCCTGACTCGACAAAAATGCCGTTCCTGATATGTTCGCCAGACGACCTATGGCATCGCTGCTGGCTCGTCGTAAAAGGGGATCACCGTCTACAAGTGCATCCTGTGAATACGAACATTAAAAGCGCGCGAATTTGGTAACAGTGGGTTACCTTCAGCAACGAAGCCAAAGGAGTGGTAACTTGAGAGTGTCCGAGGGTTTCTTTTGCTTGGCGAGAGTGTGACTCCATCGCACAGCGGAGGGCGCGAGCAACAGCTACCACGCTGTTAATAAGTACGGCTGCCTTTCGACCCGAGTTCCTGTCGAGTTTCGGGGACTTCACCAATTCGACGAGCTGAGTAATGGTCCGGGTCACCGTAGTCAAGTCTTGTGTGGGGAGTAATCGAGCGAACAATTCGATTGAAGTATCCACGACAGCCGACGAGGAAGGTGGACATTCGTGGATGGTACGGTCATTACTGGCAGGGATTGTCAGACATAATGAGAGCGTATCGTGCTCACATGATCCAAGCACTGGTGTACGTAGCTAAGGAAAAGTCAGTGAAACATATCGTCGGGTAACAAAGGCACGCACGAGCAGATCCGTAAGGTCCTCAATCTGTTCTTGCATAGATTTACTAGTATCCAATCCTTTAGAGAGAGCATCGGCCTCGTCGTTCAAGACGTCTATTGTAGTTACACCATGTCCAAATCCGTCGGCCGCTTGCCAAACAGTGGTAAAGGCACCAGAGGAGGAAGCAATGGAAGCTTGCATCGCAGACATGCCATCGCCCTCCGGTCCTGCAAAGATGGTCATAGTGGACTGCAGCAGACTAGACTGAACAGAATCAGTCAAAGTCGATGATCCCAATGCAGTAAAGCACTGGAATACTCTCCAACGAAGTAGGTTTTCTCTCATGCGGAGAGATGATCCCTGCAGACCGGAAGATGGGTCCTCCGATGGCTGAGATGCAAATGCTGCCGTAAATGCGAGAGCGTTGCTTAACAAGGAGGAAATCCTTCGAGAGACATCAAGGGTCACCAGAGGAGCATTATGAAGGAGAAAACATAAGATGGCGCCGAGTGCGCTCTCTCGAACGTGCAGCAGGAACTCCCACTCAGTAGCACTGCGACCAGGTGCACTGTCTTTGCTCGTTGGCTTTGGTAGTGCATTGCGCCAGAGAACTAAGAGCTGAGGAAGATGCGACCGGACGAAATTGGGCCCAAGCAGCATTAGCGAGGCGATCAGTATCCATGCAACTTCTACTTCAACGCCCGCCATCTGGACATCGTGCTCACTCGCACGCTTGAGAAGGTTCGTGGCTGTATCGAGGACGCTGGATGCAATGTCGAAGGAAATGTACAAAGGACGATGCGGGATAATTGCGACCAGCCCCGCCAAGCCATAGGCACGTCCCAGGGTGCGTCGATCGATATCAGAAGGTGCTGCCGGAGATTGTAACGACTCTATGTCACGATGCAATGCATCCGAGATTGAGAGTATGGCCTTGGGCAAACGCAGAGGGGTCGAGAAACAGAAGCACTTGAGAGTCCAACTTGCATTTAGACGAACGCCATGGCTAGGGTGAGTTAAGAGATTCAACAACGGCTCCGATATGGCGTCCTAAACACAAGTTGGCAGTGAGCCAGGCTGGAAATCCCCCTCAAGGAACCACAGGACGCAATCACCTGAACAGAAGGAGGCGCATTCCCAAGCTGTTGCAACAACTCCGCGATCTCTTTCAAAACAATCGATAAGACGGTGGAATTCGGAGCTGCTTGTCCAGGCATGAGAGCTGGCCATCGTTTGGCATAGGAAGATGCCAGATCTTGGATTGCAGAAATTTGCCCTTGTTCACTCAGCATTCTAGTTGCGATGAGGTCCCTGAGTAGAGCCCCGACCAATTTCCGGATGAACAATCGATCATATCTCGTGGCGCTATTCTTTGGATTCGAGACGACTTCAGCCATGAGGTGATTGACGATGAGGCCGTAGTTGCTCTCCGCAAAGACCGCACCAAGCTCCGTGAACAACGCAACATAGAAATCAAAGATACCCGCGCGTGCCTTTCGCGACAGCTGTGGTTTGTTGAAGTGTACGGATAATTGTGACAGCATCTCGCCAGGACTGAGGAGAGGCTTCATAGTCTCGGAAACAGCTGGATTTGTCCCATCATTGTCCTCTTGCTCCTTCTTCCCCTTCTGCGGGGGATCAGGTGCAGCGGCAACCCGGAGGACCTGTGTTACTGCTAGCATGTGACCGACCAGTTGGGAGAGCGATTGTCTTGTTAACCGATCACTGCCATCCAAGCTTTTTATGCAAATTCCAACCACAGACTCTACGTCTGCGAGAGTTACCGATTCTGCTGGTGAAAACATGACAATGAGGACCTTGAAGTCGCATGAGAGCAGCGTCAATGAAAGGAAACCAAGGTGCTTCACCCCAGCGGCCGCTCGTTGGACAGGGAGAACCTTGTCATTCAACCCATTCTTCATGTTCTTGATAATGTCTTTAGTGAGAGAATCCGACAACGCCTTCTTCGCCGAACTCAGGGCCTTGCGAAGCATGATCAAGGCATGACAGCGCATTTGAGGAGACTGGTCAAAAGACATCAGAGTTTAAGATAAAGATAATGTATTCATTATCCCTACACTAGACGACTTGAACGTTTTGACGGCGATGGTAGTGATTTCAGCCAAGAATGACATGAACTAGGAAGATGGTTCGAATTGAAGCTCCAGCAACGAAACGGAGATTCTGGACGTGCCTGAGAACCAAAGGTGGCCATAAGTTCACCAATCGTCCAAAATGCTGCTCTAGAAATCGTTCATTAAGAAGATGACACGGTATGCTGAGTGGAAAACTTACATTCGAAGGGGGTTTTTATCAATCTTCATATCTCCTGCAGACTTCAGTAGAGCCCGGAGCGTGTCGAACAATGTCCTTGAGTCGCCTCGAGTGTACTGGATGATGAAACACCTCGATGCAAGGTGACGGAGCCCACGGCCAGGCAGTGGATAGTTGTCATGACCACATGTAATCTTGAACAATGTTTCCTCGACTGAAGCTTGCGTAAACTTTAGTTGATCCTGGAAAGAGATGAGATCATCGATCCCCATGAAAACCTTAAAGACCTACAACAGCAGCCTCTCTGAGGCTCTTCTCCAGAGCTGCGAGCCACTGAAATAGATAAATCTGACCATTGTCACCAACCAATTGGGTCTGGATGTTGCAGATGTCTGAATCATAAAGATGACTGATCGTTGAATCCACCCACTTCGTCAATGGGTTCTACGACAACCTCCGAAGCCATTCTGAGATGGGCGCACGCACTGCCAGGACGACAATATAATGATGAGCGCTTGTCCAGCAGGAATCACGTGGCTTACTGTAAAGCAAAGTTGTCAATATATTATGCCAGTCCAAGTCCTATTTGGTAAACAATAAGGGAAGTGTTATAGTGTATCTACTCCGCCTTAATCCGCTCTCGAGTCACCAAACTCTTCCCTTCTGTTATCCACCACAGCCCAACACACACAAGGCCCAATCCACCTCCCAACGCGACATGGGTAAGTACTAATGTGGACCACAACGCTTTGTGACCCAATCGTTGTACTTCCTCCGCAAAGTGCCGTCTGGTTCCGTTATAAGAGATTGCTAAAAAGGATAGCGCCACCATGCTGGAGAACTTCCACCCGGGAATTATCCTTGCAAGCCTGAATTGGTGGGATTTCGTCCTCTTCCCAAAGTATACCGCTATGAAAGTTGCCGTGTACCATATGCGGGCGGTGAGATTAGCGATGTTGGCATACACGAGTGATGTGTCAGCAAACCCAAGTTTGTATAGCGTGGTGGCGGATAAGATGTAGATCACGGAGAAGACGAGCATCCATCTATAGAAATGAGAACTTATATGGCGCACGAAAGACAAAGACTGACCGACTCTGTGTGTGCAGGTCCTGCGGAGTAGCAATACTAGAATAAAACGCTTCTAGGCCGCCATTGAGAGCAAGAACTGGTATATAGTATACCCATGCGGAGAGCACTTCAGGCGCGCTCGTGGATATATACTGTCCCGGCAGTAGGAGTTGCAAGACAATCGGTAGGTACGAAGAACCGAAGGTTACGACAAGCATGGAGAAGGCAATTTGAATCGAAAGCAAGGAAGCAACCGCGCCGGATGCTTGGTCGAGTGCTACCAAGTTACTCGAGGTCCTGGTCCCAGCTGAACTCTTCGCTGACATGGTACCCGATAAAACTTTGGAAAAATAGACTCTGCACATCTCTTCAATTGGCTGAAAGACTATGCGTGCGATTAAAGACCCTAGAACGAGAATGCGAAACTAAAATCATGTTGAAATTGCTTAGAGACACACCATAATTGACAGCGATCGCATAACCTCCTTGATTTTGAAGAGGGCTCCAATGCGAGACAAGGAGTTTGTCGCCCTCCGTGAGGAAATGCTTCACTATCGACTGCGAAGTCATCGTTGTGCAGAGGTACAGTGCATTAGGGTCAAAAAACTCGACGATTAGGTGACTGAAGAAATTCTGGCTGTTCATACTGGATTCAACATCAGAAGTGAAGAAAGGGTAAATGACACACTTGGAAGTTTGCTGCCGCTGAGGGAGACTGATTGGCCAAAGGGTTAATTCGGGAAATTGCGACTTGTATACCCCAAATACAGTTACGCTGTACGCTAATTGACCGAGGGCAAATGCCACTAAAGCCAACTCGCCCGGATCACACAGCAATGTTAAGTAGGTCGTAATTGTTTTGAGGATTATTCCAAGACCTTCAGCTCTCACTCGAACATTTGTGCACATCTGCCCCATGGCACTGCAGGAGTTAGGTGGACTCGTAGCATGATTCCCAAATGTATCTCACCGGTTATGCATTGGTTCGCTCAACAACTCACCAACGGCAGCAGCTGCATAAATGAACAAGGCGAAGTAAAAATGAGGTTGACTTCTGGTGGCTTCGCTGGCAGAGAGTGCATAGAGCACAACGGTGACAAGTGTAGTTGGTAGGCCGAGAAAGAAAGGCAATGCTGCTAGATTGGCGCACTGTGCTACCAGTATGGCTGTGGAAGGTTTGTGTATATCGAATTGCTGGGGCCAGAGTCGAAGGAGGCTATTCCTGACACCCTCCCGGCTGAGAAACAGGACAGTGCTCACAATGAGCTCGAATTGGACAGCTACCGTGCCATAAGCCTGGGGAGAGGCGAGGCGGACAAGACCTTGATTGAGGATAAAGGTAACCAACCGAGATACTAGTTGAAGGCCAATCAGAGACCTCACTGAACCAAGCGACCGTGTCAAAAGTCGGTTATCACTAGATCGCGGCGATTCGGAAGGCATTTTGGCTTGCAGTGTCTCCGTGCTTGTTTATGCCGACCTCGTTCACCAAGTTGTTTGGTCGTGTTGTCCTGCTTGCGGCGACATCATTCGATCGCTGGCTCAACATCTAGGGGGCACCAACTTTTAGACCTTCCATTTTTCACCCTTCTCAACAGCTTTTATGACGGTCCTCACTTGCTTTAGAACAGACGCGATAGAGATAGTAGCATCTGTTATCTTATCTGTTTGTACCCGAAGCCGCGGAGAGCCACACGGAGAAACGGCGGGCCATCTAAGATACTTCCGACTCCGTCTGACCCCTCATCATTTTCTCGCTCAATGGCAGTCTCGTCGATCCGCCGATAGAACATCTTTCAGTCACTGGTCTAGTCTGGTCCAAATTTATGATCCCACAAACTTGGGCAGCACATTAATATCTGCCGCGTGTTGATGAGAGGCGGCACATGGCGGGAATATGATATTGCTGCGGAACTCAGCTTCACAAAAAAGCGTAACGAGTTATGTACTGGTGAGGGATGTTGGTGAGTCACTTTGAGGACTTGAGCTTCTTGAGTCTACATATGTATACGGCTCACTCGGCCATCATAACGTGTTAGGAAGATGTACACAGCCGTGTCACAGGTCAATTCATTGGCGCAAAGCGTCCCGAACAGCGGATTGTTCCTAGTATGCCTGCAGGCAGGAACCTTTGCCGTCGCCATTCCGCTTGTAGTACCATGACGGAGGAACGGCGATTGTAACCACTGCAAACTAGGAGAACTTCACACCATACCATGCCCCCTCAAACCACCCCTCCCCCCGCCTATGTGTATATCTAGATGAGTCAACGGACCCGTTCAGAATGCTCGTGCGACCTCTCCCAATCGTCACGATCGTAGCGGACTATTATAACACACCGCATGGTGGTGTCCATTTTTGGGACGATAACGGACGAATTGCTATCGCCAACACTACTGGTGGTTTCCTCAGCGACGCCAAGAAAGGCATGTTCACGGCAATGTCGCTGCAGACACACATTCAATGACCTCCTTCTCATGGCATAAATACCCATCAGCTTGAAGTACGCGGCCTCGGATCATGAACACATTCAAATGACGCGGGAAAACGCGGCATCGCTGTGAAATGGTGGAGTTATTTAATTGTTTAGGGATGACAGAACTGTAGGCGTTCCAGAATCCAGATTGAACTCCTCGGATCAAGTAGTGCCGCCGCGATCGGGACACACAGTTCAACGGGGATCTTGGTTATATGAAGGGCAAATGGTGTCAATGGTGCAGGCGAAACTGAATGTTTTTGGCTAACTCGTCCTCCGAAACTGCCTCTGGGAGGGATAAATTTGGCGGGCTGCTCGCTAGGGCAGGGCGTAATCGTGATGAATGGGTTGTCGAGGTCCGATCTGTCCATGCAGGGTCCCATGACAGCGGGCTGCTTTGAGTATCACGAAACCAAGCATTTGGAACGGACCGCCGGGGGGAAGAACCGAACCTGTGTCGCAAGAAAGGTAATCCCGACGGCCCCCGTGGCTACGACCGCGACCCCTCCGCGCGCCGTCTGTGCCACCCGCTCCCAAGTCAGTGTCCTGAAACAAAAGTCGTCCCAGGATCAAAAGTTGGGCAGTGCAGGGTCTTGGCAACGCCGCTGAGCGGTGTGACCGAGGACGAAAAGCAGCGAGTCTCCGTTTCGCAACAGCGATTTTTTTTCGTGTTTCCTCGATCGAGATCCGGAACATCGGCCCAGACTGAAAAATGATGCGGGGTTGGACTTAAGGACTGTGCAGAGCGAGACGGTCATTTTTGGTAGCCATCATCATTGACGCTCGTCATTCCGTCAAGTGTTCTGACGACTTCTAGTTCAAAGGTTCCATGGCCGACGGTTTCAAGATGATTTGGATGGGCTGATTTGATGCCTGATGATGGGGCAACAACGTCTGCATTCAAGCCATCAACCTGCACCAGCAGTAGGTATCAACAGCACTATAGTACTACAATATACAATAGGCATGGAAGGAGTCATAAGATGGCATCGTCATTCAACCTACAAGGTGTATTCACAGCTGGAAAAAAGAAGAGAAAGTGTATGGTCAATGAGGAGAGAATGCGAGATAACCAAAAAACCAGTAGATGAGAGTCTAATTCAGACGGCGGCATCTCATCTAGTTCTCATCCCCATGAAGATGATCATTCCTCCCGTTCTCATGCGAACCCCCCGCAGAAGGTGGCTTGCCGTAGAGTTGCGTGAATGGCGCATACTGGGGCGTAGCCATCGTTATCTGACCATCGGGACGATGGGGATGGACCATGTAGGGACCGTACGGCTGGGGAGCGTACGGGAGAAACGTGGCCGGATAGAACTGCGCCGGCTGCGCATACCCCTGCTGTTCACCATCTTGCCCATGTCCGTTGTGGTTCGGCGGAGGCACGGGTGTGATGTAGAACTGGGGGTAGTAAGCTGGGGCCTCACCCGGTTTTGGAGTGGGTGGTGCCGGGAACTGCCCGTAGAATCCCGCCGCGTAACCTACTGGTGCGGCCATGTAGGGGGGCATAGGCGGGGATGCCGAGGGCGGGGGCATGCCTGGTGCAATAGGCATGCTCTCCTGCTCTGGCGCGTCGGCAGTGTCGACGTTGGTGCCTGCGCGACCTCAATCAAAGTCAGAAAGGAAAGAAAGGGAGGAGGGAGAAAGATGGCGCGAATGTTGCGTAAAGGGGAAGGAATGTGGCGAGAAAGACGAAGGCACACCTTTTCCATCGCGCTTCTTGTAGGGGCCACGTTTCACACCCTTTTTCCTCTCCTTTCGCTGAGAGTCGACGCACTCTTCAGCGATGCCATACTTGACGCAGCGGAGGCAAGGACGGGCGTCGTCACATTTCTTGCAGGCCTTTTGGCAGTTTGTGCATGCGTTCTTGACTTGTCTGCGCTTTGAGCGGAGGGGCTGGGGAGGAACGAGACCGGGTGGGAAAGGGTACATGTGCATGGGCATACTAGAGTAACCACCGACGGGATGGACTGTCATTTGGGGCTGGGGGTCGTTGGATTGAGAATCCGCGAGGTCGTCGCCGTCGGGCGTCTGATTTCGCTCGACAGAGGACATGAAGAAAGCAAGATGGAGCGGAGATTTGTGGTGAGAGGGTGCGGGGGTGGGTGGATGGAGGAAGAGATTTGGAAAGATGAAGAAGAGACGAGAAAGAAGAAGAGAAAAGGATGAAGAACGATGTAAGAGGTGACGATTTGTGTATGATTTCGGTCAAGATTAAAGACGGCCAGGGCTCGGACACGCGTTTGACAAACTTGGCTCAGGGCGTCCGCGTTCTGTGTTTGGGTTCACGTGGTGGGAGCCGAAGAGGCGATATTTGTACGGCCACACCGACGGTAGTACGGCGGTGGGATCGAGAAGAGCTGTTGGGTACATGGCAAAAGCGTCAATTGGACATTACTAAGGTACGCTGTGCGCAAACGTACGTCGAGAGGACGATGGACGACGGGACTTCGCTGAGCTCGGCGGACTGTCGGTTTGACTGAATGGAGCAGGTGAGGAAGCGGAGCGACGCTCCTGCGCTGAGTTCAGATCTAACCAAGAAAAAATTATTTTATGTGTGTTATAAACATTTTGTAAGTAACCCGATCGAGATACTTTGTCGTATAGATTTCTTGAGCAAAAATTGCCGCACGTGGTGTGAATCACACAACTGTAGTTCGAGCACTGTCGCCGCATCACCACTCTACCAACGCACGCCGGCTAGTCATATCAGCGAGCTTTTGCGTCCGGGTTTATCTTATCGTCGAAAAAAAAAATAAAAAAAATCCGGTAATATTATTGAATACGGTGGCGGAGCACAAATAACCATCAACAAAACCTGCCGACTTTCTCTCTGCCCACGCCTCTTGCTCGCCGTCGCCAACGACGACGACCAGCTCGTGTCTCGCTCGCCACCAACGTCGACGTACGGTACACTCTCCATCTTATTCACCCCTTCATTCTTTTTTCCTTTCATCCTCGTCAACGTGTTGGTTTCCCCGCCGCTGTGGAATGTCTGCAGCATTCAGCCAGCACGAACATGATTCCCTCACACTCGCTCCCCTCAGTGATGACGGTCAAGAATCCCCTCTCTCACCACCTGCTCTTCGCAATAATTCCCAAGTACGTTTTTTTTCGTCATCCACTGGTTTCTCCCTCGACGTACACCCACGTCAGCTCCGCGTCCACATCACGCAGCCGGCGCCTTCCCACGACTCGTTGCAGGTCGACGTAGACCAGGATATTCTCTCCCGCCCAGGATCATCCACCTCGTCTCTGGATCCTTATTACTTTGGCGTTCAGTCGCCATCAGACTCCCCGCCCCAACAATTTCAAGACCAAACATTTCCGAGCACCACCCCGGAGACCCGCGTCCCCAACGATTCCTCCTCGCCTATGACACCCGTACGGGATCCCGCCAATATCGACAGAAAAGGCCTCGTTGGTGTCGGCGAACTCGCTACTCCCCGCTGGGGTAAACTCATACGACGACCAAGTGATGATGACGACAATGCTCTCGATGTTCTGCGGGAAGAAGACAGCACCGATGTCGTAGTCCCCAACCTCGAACCCGATGGCCCAGATAGTCCATGGACGATTGAAGCGGTCGATGGCGAATTAGATGATCAGGATCAGGTTCGAGTTTTTTTCTTTACTAAGGAAATTGTTGACATTCGCTCTTTCAGCGTGACATCAAACCATTGACGCGTACAGTTCGTCCTCGGCGTTCAGCGGCAGACGAAAGTGGAGGAGAAGAGATTCTCTACCCTCGTCAGCCACATGGTTCTGATCTCTTACACCCGTTTGATCGTGTAAAGCCATCGTCCCCCGAGCCTCCTTCTCCCGTCGTTCCACCCCTCCCAACCGAGCAGTCTCTCCTGAGTGACGTGTCTTCCTCGCCCCCAAGCTCTTTCACTCCACTCACCCCTCTTCGTAAAGCAAAGAAACGCACGTCTGACGAGTTTGAGATGGACCACTCAGGCTTGTTGGTTCCCAAACGTTCCAGTGTTTCTACGTCCAAGGACCGTGGTCAGTTAGCTTCCAAAGAAGAGAAGTCTTCTTCCCTTCGTAAGCATCGTAGCACTG
Source organism: Hemileccinum rubropunctum (assembly GCA_038089535.1). Classification (NCBI taxonomy): domain Eukaryota; kingdom Fungi; phylum Basidiomycota; class Agaricomycetes; order Boletales; family Boletaceae; genus Hemileccinum; species Hemileccinum rubropunctum. The sequence goes on along the minus strand of JBBPLC010000006.1, from coordinate 296,026 downwards.
CGTCGACAGCGTCAACTAGCAGCACACGTGAAAAGGCACGAGAACGTCGCAGGGAGAGTTTATCCACCAGTGCATCCGCGAAATCTAGTTCAGTAGCGCCCTCTACTGAATCAACGCCCATCGCGATCCCTCCCCGCGTCGAACGTGAACGAAACACGCACGCACGGCAACTTTCTGCCGGAGACTCCTCCTCTGGACCTGACCCCGCTTCGGTGGCTCATCCTCGGCGTGTCCACACCACTGACTTTTCGCGCTTACCTCCTTCGCCTTCTACGACATCCATCCATCAGTTCCTCAAGCACGCTGGCAGCGGTACCACCCCACCCCATCGCCCCTCTTCATCGAACAAGGAATCTTCTCATAACCATGCTTCACCTAATGTTGCGCATTCTCTCCTCCGTGGAACTCAGGAAGGTTGGTCAAGCATGGATGATGACGCCCATGCGGAAGCCCTTCGCAAATTGGACGGATTGTCCGGTAAAACCGCCCGTGCCCGTGCAAGCGTGGGTAGTTTGAATCGCGCGAGCGTGAGTCGACCTGGGACACCGGGAAGCACTACCGGGCGGTCTGGTGTGCATTGGGAGGGGGTCGGTAATGAGGGTCGAAGAGGTAGCACCAAGGAAAAGGAGAGGAAGGAGGAGCCTCGCCAGCCGACCTCTGGGCTTGGTATTTCTGGTTCTTCCGGAGATGTTGTAACCCAGGATGTTCACGAAGCACGAATAGGGTCAATCACGAGTGGAGATGAGCATCACAGTTCGTCGGGTCCTGAGAAACCCTCCAAAAAGCATACGTCAATCGGTGCACGCCTTAGCTTCACTCCGAAGCGCGGATCTGCCTCCTCTACTACTTACACAAGCACCCCTACGAGCTCGCGGGATTCGGCATCTTTATCTACCGCCACCAGTGCGACTTCAGTGTCTGCTCCTTCCGGTTCAGGCAGGCATTCTACGGGTGTTGGGAAAGGAAGGCGTAACAGCGCGGGTAGTGACATTTCTAGTGTTTACTCTGGTGGCGATGGCGCTCTATACAAAGACCGTACCGGATCACTTGCCGCTAGTGCCGAAGCCCTAGAAGAGGATCGTGTGCCCCCGGTGCCTCCATTGCCGAAGGACCTGTCAAATTATCGCTCTCCTCCGCAGTCTGCACATGGCATTACCTTTCCCCCTTCTGGAGCGGATGATAGCGAAGTTGATCGCACACTTTCTCTCGAGGTTCCCTCGGCCTCGAAGTCCTCGACCCACTCCCACACTTTTCTCCCTCACGACTCTACGAATCAAGGAAGTCAGTCCGCTCCCGAGTCTGTGCCACTCGTTACGAAGACCCCTTCAAAGAAATGGAGTTTCTCTAACGCGCTTAACATCAGGTTGACGAGCTCGCCTTCTATCTCCTCGATGAAAGACAAGGACCATTCACTTTCAAATAGCAAAACGGCTAGCTTTCCGTTGAGTCCGCGTTCGATGCAAAGCTTTACTCAACAGCTGCGTAAGTCCGCGTCGAGGGAGAACGCCCTTTCACCTCCCGTCGTTCCAAGCACATCCTGGTCGCCCGTCCAACCTGATGCGATGGCATCTGCCGCGTCCCTCGCGTCCCTTTCCTCCGTCGGATCCACCCGTGGTGCGAAATCGCCCGCTATCCTCTCGGCCAAGACGCCCGATCGCGAAAGGGGATTTCCTAGTCGTCCTGGGACCGGCTCTAGTGGTAGCAATAATACGACTGGATTGTCGGCTCCACAGAATGCACCCCTCAGCCCAGCTTCGTCAATACGGAAACATCAATCCAAACGTCTCACACCCTCATCCATTCCGTTCTTCCGGCGTTCCTCTTCGCAAAGTATGCAGATTGCGCCCACAAACGTCATACACACGTCGACTTCACCCACCATTCCACCCACTCCGGCTTCCACACAGAACAATCGGAGAACAGGTGGTTCGCCCGTTAAGGACCCGCCTCGAACTGCACCGACTACTCCGGGATCACATAAGAAATCTTCCGTACTCAGTTTGGGGTTGCCATCACTCCTCAAGTCCAGTTCCAGAAGGAGTCTACATGGTGATAAGAGCGATGCTGGCACAGGCAAAGAGACCAGGGATAACTTACGATCGCGGGACCCAGAGAAGGAGAAGAGCAAGCAAGATCCAAAAGATCGGAGCGAGAGCAGGATATCGGTCCTCATGGGTCGTAAGCGGGGCAAGGTGAGCGGAGAACATGATCATCAAGAGGAAATGCTAATGGCGTCGGCCAAGACGTTGTCGTCCACAGACGCGAAGAAAACCAGTGCCGCTGTGACGTTACCGCCTATGCAGATGACTGCACTTCCAGCCACGACTGCGCAACGTGTCGCCAATCTCAAGACTAGTAACAATTTGCTTTCCACGCCCACAACTGCAACTTCTATTACTAGGACAGGATCTTCCTCTCGCGTTACTTCCCAGACTGTCAGTTCGATGCAGAAACAGTCTGATGCTTCTCTCCGTAGCAGGAACCAACTACCTACCATCGCAGGTTCGCCTTCGGTTGGAACTACTGGGTACAGTGTGTCAAGGGACCTGAAGGATGGCCCGCCCTCGGTTTTGCTGAACTCCATTTCTTCTTTACCGAAAGAAACGCCCACCAAGATACCACGTATTTCGAGTCGTACATCTGCCGCTGGCTCTCCAGGATTGGGTGTGAGCTCAGCGCAGAGTACTCTTGTCGGTCGGCGCATTAGCCTTAACGTCACTGCACCTTCTACCGACCCCTCACCGACACCTGGTGAGGCAACCACAAATGAATTCGGTGTGTTGGATAGCGCGGAAATGCAAGGCGGCCAGACTACGACGGCGGAGACCCATACTCGACGTCAGTCTATACGTGTTTCTCCGACGGCGAGCTCGAGGGTGCCTCGCCAGCCTTCTGGCCCCCCATCTGCAGGTGGGATCCCTCGTAAATCTAATCGTGACTCTGTCTCGTTCAGTACGTTGCGCAAAGCCTCTACCGGCTCTGTGGCCTCAACAGCATCTGTGGCACCTCAGCCGAGTGAACCATCGCATTCTCACCACCGTTTCTCAGCTCTTTCGCCTTCAAAGAGTCTTAAGCTTTTGAGTCCGAAGATTTCTCTACCAACTTCCCGCACCTCAAATGGCAACAGTAACGCGGCGAGTTCAAGCGCGCATCGTGCTCAATCTGGGACGCCCTCATCTAGCCGTCAATCTTTGTCTACGCCTTCACCCGCACCAAGCACGGTGGATGAGGAAGAGCTACTTGGGGATGAGGAGATGCTCCAGTATATCCGGCGCCAACAGGCTAAGAAAATGGCTACGGGTGCAACGCAAGAAGAGTTGGATCAATTGCTCAAGTTCCCAGAGCCAATACCCCCGAATCCCGGACTTACGCCAGAAGGTACGTAGTCAATGTTTACAGAGATAAACCCGCCTATCGACCCCTCCTAGAACTCCTAAAGAGCTCTCAAGCTCAATTCCTATCAACCTACGAGCGCGATGAGTGTCTCAACTATCCCCAAGTATACTACGTTGGTGCAGGCAGTCAGAAGAAACAGGCTCATCCGGACTTCTCGGCTAACAACTTTGGGTACGATGACGAGCGCGGCGACTACCTGGTTGTCAACAATGATCATCTCGCTTACCGTTACGAAGTTCTGGATACCCTTGGCAAGGGTTCGTTCGGTCAAGTCCTAAATTGCAGGGATCATCAGACTGGTGAATCTGTCGCAATCAAGATCATTCGCAACAAGAAAAGGTTCCACCACCAGGCATTGGTTGAGATCAAAATTTTGGATAATCTTCGCAAATGGGTATGTAATGTTGACCTTAAGCACTCGCTCCTACTTGAGCAATGTTCCTCAGGACCAAGAAGAAAAGCACCATGTCATCAAGATGACTGAGCACTTCTACTTCCGGAATCATCTCTGCATCGCGATGGAGCTGCTCAGTATCAATTTGTACGAATTGATCAAGGCCAATGGCTTCGTCGGCTTCACCACTACGTTGATTCGAAGATTCACAAGCCAAATGATCATGTCCTTATGTTTGATGCGCCACCACAGGATTGTCCACTGTGATTTGAAACCAGAAGTATGTTTTCGAGATTCGCCTATGACTCTCATCTGACCTGACTTGTAGAATGTCCTCTTGAAGCATCCAGCTAAAAGTGCTATCAAAGTCATTGACTTTGGCAGCAGCTGCTTTGAGCACGAAAAGAGTATGTAGTTCTTGTTTGATCGCTTCCCCCTCTGATCTTTCGCAGTCTACACGTATATTCAAAGCCGCTTCTACCGCTCTCCCGAGGTCATCCTTGGCATGAATTATCATATGGCTATTGACATGTGGAGTTTGGGTTGCATCCTTGCTGAGCTGTACACTGGCTTCCCTATCTTCCCGGGTGAAAACGAGCAAGAGCAGCTGTCATGTATCATGGAGGTTCTTGGCCCCCCAGACAAGGACTTCGTCAACCGCAGTTCCCGCAAGCGGCTCTTCTTTGGTATGTTGTACAGTTTTTAACTTGTTCACGCCTTCATTAATGATCTAGACAACAATGGCGCCCCACGGCCAGTGGTGAACTCTAAAGGCCGTAGGAGGAGACCTGGGACCAAGTCTCTTGCACAAGTCCTCCGGTGCCAAGATGAGGATTTCGTGGACTTCATAGCACGTTGTTTGGTTTGGGATCCTGAGCGGCGAATGAAACCCCAAGCAGCTTTGCAACACGCTTTCCTTAAGGCCGGTCGTCGTTCCAAGGTTACCAGTCCTTCGCCCGCCACAGCGAAAGCTCTGTTGTCATCGTCGAGTCTCACGAGTTCCCGAGTTTCCAAGGTCACCGAGACACCGAAGAAGTCACAGATTAGTGCGCCGACTCCCTTGACAGCTCGAACCACCCGCACCCTTGCGAATGGGGTTGCTTCCACTCCCTCCCACTCGACCTCGATGGGTCCGAGCTCCCGCACATATCGGTCATCTCAATCGCACGGCCTCTCGTCTCAGTACTCCAGCCGCACGCTCGGGCTAGCAGTGAGTTGTCTATCATCGCAACAGCCTTTTGAGCAGGAGCTTATGGGATGGCTTCAGACAACAGCTACTAAATAAATGGTCCGTGTGGTCTGAATTAATTGGCTTCCCCCCTTTTCCATGATCACTTTCTCTTCCTACCAACATCTTGAGGAACTTTAACTAGTTTGCTAGAGTCCTCCTTAAAACAACGAGCTGGCCTTGCCGTTTCTCAGGAATACCCCTGGTCCGCTGTACTTTACCCTACTTGTTTCTCTGCATGTTATCCGTCGGGATCCCGCACGTTATCATAATGCTCGCATCATTCAATTGTTTGTCTGTTCTGTGGACCGTGGAATGGCAAACCCTCATCTCAATGCATGTCTTACATACTAAAGGATCGAACCAGCGAAATCTTACCTAAATGCTCAGACTACTTCAAAAACATATGTACATTTGCGAACTCATCTTGTCGACGATTCCGATGCCTGTTCCAAGCACATTGACAGTTCCTTGGCTAACATACGTTCGCCTGGATTCCATTTCCAGCACCCATTCAATGCTTCCCATAGTTCATCCGACATCCAAGGCACTGCCTCGGGTTCCTCTGGTCGTGGTGGTAGCACCCCCCGAGCAAGGTCCTGTACGACGGAGACATCCCTTCTCCGATGAGAATAAGGAGGTTTCATGGTGAGGAGCTCGAGCACGCTCATCCCAAAAGCAAAAATATCTGAAGCCATCGTTGGCGTCGTATCCTCACCCTCGTTGAGCTCCGGGGCATGCCAACGAATGGTTGACGTATTGGTGAGGGTAATCATGGCCGATTTACCAACGACGTCGGTGAGGACCTGGGTGAGTCCGAAATCGGAGAGCGTGACGATTCCCTTTGTGAGGGGAGGTGGGGATGAGCAGGGAAAAGGAGGATGGTGGCGCAATCTCGTACCTCTTCCGAGACCAACATGTTGTTCTGCAGCGTTGGACGATCAGCGTGCACGGACCTACTGAAGTGAGCGTAGACTTACACATTTCACTGGGGGGCTGTGGGTCAGTAAACGGGAGACTGGGATAGGGCTTGCAGACTCACGATGACCATGGACAATCTGTTGGTCGTGTAGGTATTCTAGCCCTCTGGCGGCTTGACTGAGCTGGGGTCGCGGTCAACTGCTTGTCGTCGTTCAGAACACACAAGAGTAACCTACCAGCTTTAAAGGATTAACGTCTGGATTCTCATGGCGATAGCTGTCGGCTATCATCAGACTCATCAGATCAATCTCATGGAAACACTCACTTTCGTACATTGTCAAATTGCCAAGGAGAGACCTGTGGATAAGACTGATCAACGGTAGGTTACAAAATATTGTCAGGCCGACAACTTACGATGTGGATGGGTCCCATATTGGTCACGATGCCCAACATTGTAAGCACGTTCTCGTGTTTAAGTTTTGACCAGACAGTGATTTCATGTTCAAAACGCTACAGTAAACAGTTTGATATAACACGGATTGAACAAAACATGTCGGGCAAAATACTGACCATTTGCAACCTGTTTGCCTTGGGATCATGGTCGTCCAAAATTCGTAGCGTTTTCAGTGCAACCTGAAAGTATATGATCAAATATTTAGCCAAGATGAATGTATATGCATATAGACAAACCTTTTTCTCGCCAAGCCAACGACCCTCAAAAATCTGACTGTACGGGCCACCGCGAACGGATGTCGGATTGGTCTTTTTCACTTGGTTGTTCAAGATAGGTATAGTAGGCGGAATGTGAGTGAGCCGATGAAGGTCAAGGAGCGCTTGCTCAATCTGGTTTTGTACAGTCGTGATGGGAGAAGAGGGCCGGGTGGAATCAGGAGATTGATCAATCTGCCGACCATCGCTAAGGATCGTGGTGGACGGGGCAGGAGTCTCGTCGCGAAGCCCTACAAGGCGCTATTGGACCAAAATTCGATCGGGACACATAGTTCGCTGAGATGAAAAGAATCCTACCTCTTGACCCAAACGCATGAGTTCGGATGCTCCACTCCCTCCAGCAATATGTTGTTGGACAGCTCGTTCAATCTCTCTTGGACTGATAATGAGCTGCTGCAATTTTTCTGTCACCGCAGCTTGATGATGCTGCATCATGTCCATGGATTGCTTTTGCATGCGCAACATTGCAACGGGATTAGCGACCTATGGACGTGTGAGCTCATGGTCAAGTCAAGGTGGACTTGACTGACATGCAGCCGTTCCATGACGCGGTTGACTTCAGCATCACACTTGTCCAAATCACGCGCGATCTGCGCACTTTTGACTACGAACCGGAAGCACGTCAGAGAAAAATGCAAGTGGATAGGATGCACTCCCTTACGGAATCTCTTGACTCTTCCACAACCCACCCATTTGTGTATACGACGGTGGACACTGAGCAATACACTAACGTTATCTAGTAAGCAGGGATAGCCAAACGGATAAGAGAAACACTCACGCCTCCGTTTCATCAAACGCGGCACTTGCATCCATACCGACAAGCAACGGAGAATGTTCGTTAATGAAGTTCAGTAGCGATGTACATCGCTCAACTAGCTGTGCAGTTTTTTGCTGTTGCGAAGAGGGGGATGAGTGATAGAGGAGGATAGTAACTACGGTCTTAGCAAAAAGACGATAACAGTCCCAGAGGTCGTTCACCTTGTGCACTGATACTTCTGTACAAGCTGCGTTGATCATTTGCAAGGCTATCACACCCCCTGCAGCAAAGGGGACGCCGGATAGCGTCGCTGCTAATTGAGCAACGCTCAACGTAGGTCCAATGACACCGGTTGCCATAAGTCCGACCAGAGGATGGGGAAGGGTTGGGGGACGCACAGGCTGTCAGTTCGCGGTCTAATATATGTGCAGACACGCAGACACGCGGAGCTTCCGCATAGAACGAAACTAGGACCGCTGCGTGGCAGGTGGACCCACAACGGTCCACATTGTTCCTGTCTTACGTGTACATTGGAGGCCAAGGATAGTTGGTGCACAGGAAACTTGGCTGGCGGCGGGTATGGGTCCGAGTCGAAAAGTTTCTCATGGATGGCAATGATGGCGATGAGCACACAGCTCAAGGACGGCGTCGACGTCTTTCCGAATAGTGCAGTGTACTAAACGTCACCGCGAGCAAGCCGCGTGCTACCGTGAGCCAGTCCACCCCACCACGATGGGTCGCAAGCGACAACGTTCGCGGACGGCCTTGACCGACGACGACGAACAACCTGCGGCTACTATCAACGAATCCGAGTCTACACAAGACCGTACCTCGAAGTCACACGCGGATGACGATGACGAGTGGCTGACTGAGGAACGGAAGAGGGAGGTCGATGTCTGGGACGCGTTCAAAGAGGAACACCACGAAGGTCCGTCTCCAATGCATCCTCGACGCGCGATGATACACTGACTTGTCTTCTCATATGAGTTCTCGAGCAACTGCCGTTGTCGTTGCATCGTCAGTTCAAGCTGATGCGTGAACTGGACTCTCAGAGTGAGGGTACGCGTCCGCCTCGTATCTGTGTCTCTCTGATAACTTGGACTCGTTATAGCTTTCCAGACGGACCTCTTGACATCTGTTCGGCGATATATTCGCCTGCGAGAGAGCCTAGCAGCACGACATGCTCAGGGCGCCCTGCATGCAGAAGGAGCTCAATCCAACGCATCAGACGTGAACAATATGGACGTTCATCAGGGAGGCGACACGTCCCTAATTGCAACACGGGCCGACTCTCTTGATTCATCACATAAAGCGAGTGATAACCGGGCAGCAAACACGAACTCCAGCCCTCCTGCGGCAGACCAACTAAAACCTGGAGAGACGGGACGTACGCTCCTCCAACACATTGCCCAAACTTCCGAAGAGGCCATTCGGACTGCAGAAGAGAAAGTGAGCATTGCACAGACTGCATACGAAACTGTAAAGGGACCATTCTCTCTTTCTCGCGTTGCATCACTCATCCACGTGTGTGCGATAGGTAGACCGACACATTCGTCTTCTGGATCAAGCTATTAAAGAACAAGAGGCTGCCATATCCCTCGGTGTTCGTCCGGGCACCCACCTAGCCCCAATCCTTCTCCCTGACCTCGTGGTCTCTCGATGGGCACGTCCCTCACGCGTCGAACATAGTCCCGTTCCATCGCTCTCTCCCGAACCAGAGCTATACGTCGAAGAGCCCCCAATCCTCGAGCTTCCCCCGCCACAAAACCCACCGCCCAAGGCACCAAAGAAGGGGAAGAAGGCTACTGTCCCCAAACCCACGAAACCTGAGAAAGAGGAGATTCATCCACCCGTTGTGGCTGGCATCGAAGAGCCTGTCGTGACTCCTCGCACACGTCGTGCGACTGTCCGACTCACTATGCCTGCTCAACCTCAACCCGTAACGCCGAGCGTTCCGGCTGACCCGAGTGAAACTCGGTATTGCTATTGCAACCAGGTGTCGTTTGGAACTGTGGGTATTCTCGCTTCTTCTTGCATTCTTTTCTTGTCGACGTGCCTTGTTTCCATGACCGTTTCCATTCTCGTTCTTTGATCGTTGCTCACGCGGGATGCTATTTGTGTCGGGCTTTGTAGATGATCGCATGCGACAACGAGGGGGGTTGCAAGTTGGAATGGGTAAGTTGTCTTGGCCACCGCCTGCCTAGTGTACTGACGGAGGCGCCTAGTTTCACCTTGGATGTACTGGTCTTTCGGAGGTGCCAAGCAAAAAGGCGAAATGGTACTGTCGGGAATGCAAGCCCAAGATGACACAAAAGGGGAAATCGGGAATGTGATCCAATGATACAAGCACGCCGACGTAGAGTATATGACAACACTAGTAACTTATCCTAGCCTGGCAGATCCATGTATTATTAGTCCTCGACGACGCTCAGATTGAGCTTGTTGGCGAGTGTCTCCATGTATACCTCTTGCAGATGGACTGATCAGCCAAGGTGACTAGCTTGAAAGGGAAAACCTAACCCGTTTCATGCCGAAGCTTCCAATATTCGGCGAGGAGCTCGTTGAGTTCGGCGTCGCTTTTCTTGAGGTGTTCGGCCATCTAAATAGCGCGTCGATGGACAAGGCGTAAAAATGAGAAGAAGAAAGGGATACCTTTGCCTCGGTGTCATCAGCCTCTTTGCGGAGTTCTTCCACTAGTCTGTCGTTGTCGCGCCGTTCAATGTCCATTTGTTCGTATTCTCGTTGAAGCCGTTCGATGGTCTGCTGGCTTGCGTGACGCTTCTCTTCTGCATGTCTCTGAGCCCGTTCGAGCTTCTCTTGGGCATTTGCGAGTTGCCTGTGTACTCGCTAAGATGTTGGGTGAGCGAGCGGAACCTAGAAAGGGGAGCAGGGGTAACGTGCCTCCTTCTTCATCTGGAGTTCCATGCGTTCGATCTTTTTATAGTCTAAACTATCCTTGACATCAGCGAGCTCCTTTTGGGAACTTTCTAGGAGCTGAACTTCTTTCTCGATTGTCTGAAGCTGCTCTACGCAGCTTCGTACATCCTAGGGAATGACTGTAGGTCGAGGAGACAGATATGCAAAACAGGGAGTGAGTTACCTTTTCAATGTTTGTCAAGACGGCGATCTTTGCCTGGAGATCTCTTGCCTTTGCTTCATGCATGGCAAGGGATTTCTTATCCTCGATGGCGGTGACACCCATTGTGGTGATGTTGCGTTTTATTCTTTCAGGGCTTTGAACGATCCTACCTCTCGTGCGTTGTATATTGTCCAGGAGGAGAGAAGTATCGGAGTTTATGTTTTCCTTTTTCAGGATGATGTTTGCTTTGTCGATCTTGAGTGATTCGATGTCCTTTACGACGGCCTGGGTTGTTTCTTTGGTGGCTATGAGGTGGGCGGTTATAGCTGCGTTTTCTGCGCGGAGTTCTTCGCACTTTGGTTCGTCTTTTGCGCGTTGGACCCTGGCAGGTTGCTGGAGAGAGGAGAAGATGGGATGAGGATAGTGCTTACTTGAGCGTGTTGAGCTTGTATTGTACTGCGGCGAGTTCCTGTGCGACCTGTTCCCTTTCTTCGATGAGAGTCGTAGATCGGTCACGGAGGTTGGTGACGAATGGGGTGCATTGTTCGGCAAATTTGACAAAGTTGATGAATGCAGAGAGGATGAAGCGGGTGCGATCTGGATCGGGATGGTAGATGTCCTTTGCGCTAAAGTCCATGATGCGCGCGGCGTTTGCAAAGCGGGTGAGATGGTAGAGGAGGAAGTTGTGTGCGATGCTGGTGGCATAGAGGTCCTAGAGGAGGTAAGGCTGGGCGAGAGAGGGGGTGTGGCACGTACGACGTTTGGATCGTCCAGTGCCGCGAGTGCGTTCTGCACGGGCTCATGAAGGACGTCTGGTGCGATGGAGGTGACCTGTTCGAGACAGGCGATGTACACGCCGGTGACAAAGTCGGACGAGGGTCGTGCGAGCTGCTCGTTGCTAACGGAAAGACCCCACTCTGATAGCGAGGTCATGATCTCTGGAATGGGCATGTTCGGGAACCAATACTGTCCAGACATGTTCGATATGTTACAGAGTAGACTCGAAATTGATCGCGACGCGACGGTCACGTGGTCTTTAATTGGACGCGATTATCGTCGACTTTTCCTCGTCGAGCAACTGCCAATGTCCGAACCAGATCCCATTCAAAAACTCACCAGAAAGGTCGGCGGGGGGTTTTTTTTTTCCAGTTTGTTCCGTTCTATTTCCCTGACTATTTTCTTCAAGGCGACTTCCAAGTTTAAGCCTGCCACCACAGGCTCGGCGAATGTGGCATCATCGTCCAGCGCAGCGCGTGCGTGGCCCGTCACCGTCGTATTCTATCCTCACGCTTTTCATTCCAGTACGTAAGATGACCCCATCCGACACCCTTTCTACTCCCAGTTTCAGCAAGAAACTCATCCCACCCATGTCCCCGCCTTCCTCAAATGACGTCCTCGAAATACCCGACTCTCCCTCTGCGCCACTCCCCGTAAAGCGCATTTCCTCCGACTCTGCCGACCGTCCTCATGGCTCAGTCTCAAAACGCTTCAAACCCTCTTACCCACCCGCCATCGATCACACTCCCCGCAAGTCTCCCTTAGGAAAACCGTCAACATCAAACCGTCACTACTCCTCAGACAGAGGAGAGACCTCCAGCGAGGTGGATTCCCTCAACTTGGGTTCTAGTCGCACTAAACTCCCAGCTGACCCTTCCAAGTTTTCTCGCAAGCTTCCTCCGCCCTTCCCGTCTCGTCCTCTCCAACCCTACAGGACATCCCCTCAAAAGTCATTCCCTGACTTCTCGGACCTCAACACGGTACATTACCTTGTCATATCCTGTCCACCATTCTTACGTCTACCAGAAATCTCTCGACGACCTCAGGTCTTTACTTTCCTCTGACCAGAGCATTCGCAACTCGATCGCCCAGATGATATCTGATCACATCCAAAATACCCACTTCCACGATATCATGACGCTTTCCCTCTTCTTGTTGGTGCCCTCCACCTTTCCTCTTTCGTCACCTCATTTCCCTTCAGATCTCAAACGGAAGATCGCATTCGCGCTATCAAGCATCGCATCGCATTCTTGGATGTCGAGGAAGGATTCGAACAGCCTCTTCGATCGTTTCCTGGTCCCTGCCCCATACTTTCAGCAGATATCCCTTCCAACTCTACCAACAAGCGACTCAATACAAGACACACTCCCCCCTCCTCCATCGCGATTTCTGATACCTCCAATACATCATTTGACACACAAGATGTATCTATGACAACGACCGTTGTCGCTGATAGCGATGATGCGTACTTTGAAAAGTTCGACACGATCCCGGATGATCTCATCTTCCTTGACGCAGACAAGCCCGAAGTACCTCCCCCTTCAGGCACCACATCCATGAAACTATCTGCTCCTTCGTCAATGTCTGTTCTAGATTTCCCCGCCACTTCGGGTGGACGGATAGATCATACCTCTTCACCATACTACAAAGAAGTCATTTCGATTCTCAAGAACACCTTCAAGTTGTCGACTTTCCGCAAGAACCAGCTAGAATGTATCGTCGCCACGTTAGATGGCAAAGATGTCTTTTATCTCGCGCCAACCGGAGGCGGAAAATCTCTCTGTTTCCAACTTCCCGCTCTCTGTGTTACAGGCAAAACCCAAGGAACGACGTTTGTCATTTCTCCGCTCATATCCCTCATTGCAGACCAAGTCGCAGCCCTGCGAAAGAAGGGTGTCCCTGTTTTTCCACTTACAAGTGCTGCAGAAGAAAATGAAGTCCGGGAGGCGATGCGCATGATGAGAAGTAATGCCGAGAAACCAAGGCTAGTGTACACCACCCCAGAAAGATTTCAGAAAAGCGACAGTCTTAAGGACGTCGTGGATCAACTGTACGAGGAGAAGCAGCTGGCAAGATTCGTGATTGACGAGGCACACGTCATCGGAAGCTGGGGAAGAGATTTCCGTGCCTCTGTAGGTCTAAAGTCTATCATCCTTTGCTGACTATCCGGAAGACGTGTTCCTGATTTGAGTACCAAGTATGCAGAGCTGAATATCCTCCGCAAAAATTGGCCCAACGTTCCCATCATGGCCCTCACCGGCAGCGCAAACAAGGATGCAATAGAAGATATCAAACATAACCTCGCAATGCGACATACTGTCTGCCTTGCTCAATCTTTCAATCGCCCCAATCTGCACTATTCAGTCCGTAAGAAGCCGTCTTTGAAGAAAGACCTTGTGCAAAACATCGCGGGATTCATAAAGACACATCACCCAAATGACACTGGCATCATCTATGCGCTGTCGAGGGCCGAGTCCGAGGAAATGGCTGCGAAGCTCAGGCAGGAATGGGCAATAGAGGCGAGACATTACCACGCAGGTATCAACAACGAAGAGCGAAAGATCAACCAGGATGACTGGATGACAGGCAGATGCAAGGTTATAGTGGCCACGGTGTGTATCAAGTACTACAGCGTAGTTCACTACAGCCCATCTCCTAATAGATCGCTTTTGGAATGGGTATCGACAAACCCGATGGTATGCGTTCCTTGATCCTCCTTGGGGACGATGGGCTTGACTTTTATACTTAGTCCGATTTGTTATTCACGCCACACTATCGAAAGACATGGACGGGCACGTACAATTTCTTCTGACTAGCTACTTGGCTTGACGATATCACAGTTACTACCAAGAAACGGGGCGAGCTGGCCGAGACGGCAAGTCCTCCGACTGCGTTCTCTGTAAGCCTCTCTTTCATCTAGACCATTGTAGATAATACATGTTTGTCTTCCCTTTCAGTCTATGCGTATGGTGATGCCATCAAAATCGAAAAGATGCTTCGGAATCCCAACTCCAATGATCCCACACGCGATAAGCCTTCTGATGCCGAGATCGAACGCCAGATCTCCAAACTTCATGGTGTCGTTGCTTATTGTTGCAATGAATCCGATTGTCGACGTGTACTCATTCTCCGCCACTTTGACGAGGAGTTTAAGCCAGAGGATTGCCATAATCAATGCGATAACTGCCACAGGCCTGGCACGCTTACCCAGCAGGATTTCACAACACAAGCCCAACAAATCATTCAACTCCTGCAAGAAATGACGGCTGTGAATGTTCGTGTGACACAAAGCCAACTCAAGGATACGTGGAAGGGCAAGAACAACAGAGCCGTTCAACAGTACAAGGGGATCCCCTTGTACGCTTCTGGAAAGACACTGAGTCACCCCACTGTTGAACGTATATTCACCCACCTCGCCAGTGAAGGAGTCATCTCGATGTATAGAGTCCAATGCAGCAGCGGTTATGCTAATACTTATATCCAGGTAATCGACCATTTTTTTCGTACCTGGTTCGTACACACTGACATGGTCGTTAGCTTGGCAGTGCTGCCCAGGATTATCTGAATGGGGGCAAGAAACTGGTGTTATCCTGGAAAGAAACGGAAGAAGGTACCACTAGCAAGGCGCCTGCAAAGAAGACACCCGCACAACCTACATCACGCAAGAAGGGCAAAGAACCAGACCCCCAACCATCATCATCTCATTACCTTAATTTGTACGAGGATATCGAGGATGCGGACGATATGTCCGAATCGGAAGCGCTTAATCTGCTTGAGATTAATACCGAGATGTCTGAGCCGACGATATCCATGATTCCCCAGGCTTCTACGTCGCGCGCGACTGATTCGATGGGCCATTCGACGGCTTTGCAAAGCAAACCGACCACTGCCTATGAAGATGAGATTTCTACGAGGCTGAAACGGTTGCAGGAGACGAGACGTCAGGTAGGTTTTTGAATTGGCACTTCGATGCGTGAATTATTCTCACAATGTAGGTCTCGGAGAAGCTGCAGAAATCCTCGTTGGATTCCGTTTTACAAGCCTCTACTCTTGAAATGTTGGCATTGACCCCACCGCAAGGTATATTGTGTCGACTGTCTCATGTTAGAATTAGCTGACAAACGGACTGGTACCACAGATGTAGAAGCCTTTAAAAAAATTCTCGCGGACACGGAGGGACCAGACAATGTAGAAAATAAATGGCATTCTTTTGGTCATTATTTCCTTGATGCGCTAAAGGATATGTGAGGTTGAGTGCAGGTCCAGCGAACGCTCATTTACTGACACATGGGGAGCATAGATCTCACAAGTCATTTGACTCTGCAAAGTTACGCCGAGACTTCGCATTCAACGGATAGGGTTATCGCAGAGGCACATTGTACCATAGCACACGAACCAATGACGAGTTTTTTTTTTTTAAAAAAAAAGCGAGATAGACAACTATGAAACGACTGGAAGCTAATATCCACCTCCATCTCCGTGGACAGCCCTTTGAGATGCCATTTGCCGTCGTTGCGCATCCTCCAGTTTGGGACAATTCGAAATGCCGTGTCCGAGACCTGAAAAGAGAGTGAATATCACCACAGTGGAGAGTACGAGCACAAGTTACCTCCGCAGACCGGACATCCCTTGAGGGACCCGCCTTGCGCCGCACGCGGATCCTGGATAGTTTGCAAGAACGGAGGGACCCTGTCCACGCATTCAATCAGTATCAGCACGTGAAACCGAGCAGTATAAAACAAACTTTTGCCCCGCCTCCATTAATAGATACTTGAGATCCAACAACGTCTGTTCGGGCGTGCTCATGTTCACAAACGTCGTCGCGATGCCTGTTTTGCCACTCCTGCCTGTGCGGCCGATCTGGTGCACGTAGTCTTCGATCTCTTTCGGCATCGAAAAGATGATGACGTGTTGAATGTCGTTGAAGTCGAGACCTTTGGATGCGACGCCGGATGCAACCATGACGTCCTTGGCGCCAGATTTGAAAGATTTGATTGCATATTGACGTTCTTCTTGCGCTGTGAGAGGGGTGGACGTCAGTTAGGATAAAAAAAAAGGAGACAATGGCAAAGACGTACTTTTCGAGCCGTGGATCGCGACTGCTTCGACACCTTTCAAGAGGAGGTATTCCTGTATATCTGCATAGGGAGTAAAATGGAACTTTGCGCACGTTATCAGGGGTCAAGTGTAGTACGAACCATCGACCTCGTTTTTGTTCTCGCTAAAGATGATCACAGGCGGCGCCGTCTTTTGTAGACACTCGAGGAGGTAAACCATCTTGGCTTCCTGCTTAACGTATTCGACGACTTGCAGTACGTCCAAGTTGGCAGCGCCTGCACGACCAACGTTGACGAGAATCGGCCGGACGAGCGATTGTTGTGCAAAGTCTTGAATCTTGCGCGGCATCGTGGCAGAGAAGAGGAGTGTCTGGCGTTGACGCTAGACAAGCAGTTCAGAAACACGATGACGCGTTTCCGCGAGTAAGAGAGACGCACCTTGAAGAAACTCATGATGTTTCGGACGTCATCCTCGAATCCCAGATCGATCATGCGATCCGCTTCGTCCATACATAGATACTTGCAATTTGCGAACCCGAACCTCTTCTTTTCCAACATGTCGATAAGTCTCCCGGGTGTAGCAACGACGATGTGGAGCCCCTTGTTCAACACGTGGCTCTGCTCGCCCATGGATATGCCACCTATACACAATAGTGTGTTCAGAGGGGGGTATTTGTGATCTTTGGAGATGGCAGCAGTCCATGAAAGAACGTTTTCGTAGGTTTGTGTTGCAAGCTCGCGTGAGGGACAGAGAACGACGCCAACGGGACCTTCGCCGCGGACAAAGGGAAGACGGACTTCTTCCTCGAGAGCGAGCATGATGAGAGGAAGACAAAAGGCAAGGGTTTTCCCGGAACCTGTGAAAGCAATACCGATCATATCTCGGCCGGCGAAGCTATGAAGCGTCAGTGCGCCAGGTTGTACGACGAGAAGAGAAGGCTTACGCAGTAGGTATGCCTTGCAGCTGGATGGGGGTGGGGGTGATGATTTTCTTGGACTTGAGGAACTGAAGCATGGAATCTGGTATTTTCATATCCTGAAACATTATGAGAGTCCTCATGTGTGGAGTGGTGATATTCTGCTCACTTCAAAGTGCTCGATCGGGGGTGGTATGTCCTCGCCATCGACGATGATGTGATACTTTTCGCGTAGACGTCGGTGCTGCTCTTCTGTACGTTCGCGAATATATTTTGGGGGTCTCCATCTGGGTCAGGGATCAGGCCAAAGCATGGTGGACAGGACAGGAAACCTACGAGGTCCTGAGCGACTCTGAATACTGTATACCTTTTGCAAGCTCCAGATCTGAGGCGAGCTTCCTGCGACTAGCAATTGCAGCAAGTATTTCGGCGTCGACTTCCTCGGCCTTTTCTACGTCTGTCTTTTTTGCATCTAAAGGCAGAGGAGGTGAAGTAGAACAAAATATGAATGCGAATATGCACACCTTCTGCAGCCCTGCGGGAGTGGACCTCCTGGGCCTCGAGGAGGAGCGTTCTCTCCTTCCTCGCCCTTTCCCTACGTCTCTCCTCTTCACGTTCTGCATCCTCCTTCTCGAGCAATTCCTCCAATTGTTTCTTTGCCCTTTCCCTCGCGTCGGAAGTGGACGACAGTGCGGAGAGTTTGGCGAGTTTGGCTTCGCGCCGTTGGGCGACGGGAATGTATGGTTCATACGTGCCGTCATCCTCGTCGAGTTGGTAAACTGATGGCGAGGGCGAACGTGGAACGCCGCGTCGCCTCTGTGTTGACTCGGACATGTCAGCGGAAGATCTTGAGAGTACTGCTACCGCGCGCTGATCAGATCGAGCCTTTGAAGCTCAACGATGATGGCAGCTCAATTCGACGCGACGACGCACCCCCACAGACGATGTAAGGCTCTTCCACTGTCCCACTTCTCTTCCTAAGCCTCTGCAGACAACCCCCTCACCAACACACACATCCTCGTCTCTCCTCACCGTACGAAGCGTCCTTGGCTAGGTCAGACAGAGGCCCCCGCGCCGTCCAATCTCACGCAGTATGACAAGAACTGTTATCTCTGCCCGGGAAACACTCGCGCAAACGGATCGATTAACGAAGACTACAAGGCCACCATGATGTTCGAGAATGACTATGCTGCCGTTCTACCACCACCGGGACCTGCTGCTCCTGTCGCTTCCCATCCCTTGCTGACCGCCGAGCCAATCCAGGGTGGTTGCGATGTCGTGTGTTTCCATCCGAGGCATGACCTGAGTCTGCCCACCCTCGGTCCAGACAACATCCTGACCATTATTGAAGAGTGGACACGTATATACCATCATCGGGGCACGCAGGACGGCATTGCGTACGTCCAGATTTTCGAGGCAGGTCGTTTTCTTATTCTCAGCGAGGGCGCGGTCTGATCAGCGGAAGATCAGAACAAGGGTGCGATGATGGGTTGTTCCAATCCGCATCCACACAGTCAAGTATGGTCTACATCGATCCTTCCAACCCTCCCAGCCAAGGAGCTCAGCAATCTACGTGATTACGCTCTGTCCTCTGCAGCGACAACCAATGGACCGAAGGGATACCAGAACAAGCCATGCCTCTTGTGCGAATACGTCACGTATGAACGTACTGCAAAGGAACGTATCGTGGTCGAGAACGACTACTTTGTTGCACTCGTCCCGTGGTGGGCTTACTGGCCGTTTGAAATACTCGGTGAGAGAGATGGTTTCCATCATCCCCGTTATAAGAGCTCACGATGGTGCACCAGTGTTACCATACAATAGGCATATACCCTCCCTGTCTCATTTCAACCAGGACGAAATACGCGCGTTCGCGGATATCATATCTCAGATTACGATCCGCTATGATAACCTCTTCTCCTGTTCCTTTGCCTATGCCATGGGCATTCACCAACGGCCCGTCCCGCCCAAGCGTGTCGACGGGATGCTCGTAGAGGACCAGGATGATATTGCACATTTTCACGTCCATTTTGAGCCCCCTTTGCTGAGGAGTGCGACGGTGCGCAAGTTTTTAGCTGGGTACGTCGTGTCGTTTACTCGAGGATATGGCTGATTGTGCTTGGACAGATACGAAGTTATGGCGGAACCCCAGCGTGATCTAACGGCAGAACAAGCTGCAGAACGGCTGAGAGCGTGTTCGTCTGTGCATTATTCGTATGCAAAGTAGTACATAGTGTAGGATTAGACAAACATGGAACAACACCAGTTGTCAGAACGACACCATGACCAAGACCGAGCTCATCGACGGGCATGTGTCCATTCAACAGTCGAAACGTGCCATAGATGCCCTCCATGCATACGCTACCAAGTTGGAGAAGAAACGCGCCGAGACCGAGCTCTTGCCGAGCAAAGAGCAACACATATGGCTCCAGATCACCGTCAAAATGATGCATCCAGAACAAAAACTCAAACCGTTTCGAATGTACGTCCATCTCACACCGCGCTGGATGATTGCTCACGGGCCAAGTTCAGTCCCATCAAATACCCGCTTGTCGATCCCCGGACGGAGGGCGTGTGTCTGATCACCAAAGATCCTCAGCGACAGTACAAGGACCTTCTGGAACGACACCACATCAAGTTTATATCCAGAGTCGTCGGGGTAGAGAAACTCAAGGGAAAATTCAAGGCGTTCGAGGCACGTCGACTCTTGTTGAAGGAAAATGCCATGTTTCTCGCGGACGAGCGTGTCATAGCCCTCCTTCCACGGTTGCTTGGTTCGAAATGGTTCGACGCTAAAAAGTGCGTGGTGTTTCTGCCAGTTTTTTTTTTCTCGTTGAAACGCAACCCGTCGACTAGACAACCCATCCCTGTCTGTCTGACGCGCAAAGATCTCAAGGGCGAGCTCGAGCGGGCCATTGAATCGTCTTATATGCACCAAAATAAAGGGACATGCACGTACGTGCTCTGATATATGTTATAATACATGTTGGACGCTCAACACTTTATCAGATCTGTAAAGACTGCATTGCTATCGCATACACCAAAACAGGCACTGGCCAACCTAGAGACTGCACTCCCTGCCGTCGTTCGTCATATCAAGGGTGGATGGGATAACATTCAAAGTCTACACATCAAAACGAGTACGAGTGTTAGTCTGCCGATATGGACATGTGATCTTGGGAATGAGGAAGGTGGACGGTGGGATGGATTGGTTGCAGAAGGTGTAGAAAAAGGGACGCTGGAAAACAGCGAAGAGGAGGACGATGATGAAGATGGTGAAGATGAGGATGAGGACGGTGGAGATGAAGATGAAGATGAAGATGAAGACGACAACGACGATGAGGAGGAGGAGGGTGAAGAAGTCAAAGTGGAGGAGGAACCCGTGAGATCAAAGAAGGACAGCAAGGGGACCAAAAGGCAGTTGGAGGACAAGACAGATCAGCCAAAGAAACGACCAAGAAGTAGTCGAGCAAAGTGATTTGTACGAGTATCAGAACTCACTAGCGTACTATAGCTGTGGAAAGACGGCCATACGCTTAGATTACGGGGCAACACCGTGATTGTGGTAGATTATGATAAAAGCGAACACGTAAAGATCCGACCAACTTGACTGGTTACCTAGTCGAAGCTCTATACAGTGTTTTGGTGAAGTACAAGAAGTTACACCAGCTGTAGACGTATTACCACGACAATTCTACTATATGTTTAAACTTCCTAAAAGCGACAATCTGAATGGGACAAGTAGTACGACCAGCCTGACGAACACGAATTGGAGGAGAAAAACTTAAACCAACCCGGGATCCACGAAGTCCGCGCAGTTCGAATACTTGTGTTCGAGTGCGGAGTGTGTTACCAACCATCCGTCCAGTACGTTGATGAACTGGGCATGAGAGACTTCTGACCTTCCCCTCTTGACGCTATTCGTGAAGACTGCGAAATTTAACAACAACAAAGAGCGGATAGGTTGATGCAAATCTTCCGGCCAATTATTCTAGAGACAGTGCTGGAGTTCGGTGCTCTCGACCAGATCCTTTGCACCCATCTCATTCGAGATGTCAAATCCCTTCATTCTGCCGATCGCTTGCGGATTACCATCAGCGCAATCGGCATACTTCTGTGGCCAACTCCTCATATGGGACAGTCGTCCAGACCCGTTGGGTCGAACGAATCCGTTATTGTGGGCATCCTCCAGTTTCGTCTTTGGAAGAGGACCTGCATAGAAGAAAAAGAACAATAAGAGCACGTAAAGGAACGATTCCACATCGTCAAAGTGCGTGTGGTTCTCGCCCAAGAGGACACTGAAGGAAATGTAAGGAAAAGGAAAAGTCCCCTTGTAGCAACGTGAATACGTGACCTAAAGAAATTCATGGGGTGCTTACCGTTCGCAGTGCCTTGACGACTTTCTTCTCGCTGCACTTCGGGGGGCTGGAAGTGCTCGGTTCTCCAGGTTGAGAAAATTCATGGGCAGGTTCGCCCGACGACACTGCAGTAGGCTTCCCGGAGTTCTGCAGGATGGCCATGTCGAAGTCAATCACATAACCTCTTTCTTCCCATGGGGGTAAACGCCAAGAACGGTATATGCAGAATCCCGATCTTTGTGAGAAATTCGTGTCCTTGTGCAGACCTGTCAACGCAACGTCCGAGGGTAACGCATGCCAAGGAAACATACCCAACAGTGCGCCGCGTAAACCTCGCATAAAATCATGCAGTCCCCAAAAGTATGCGACAGGTCTCTTCAGCTCAGAAATGGAGACGGTCAAAACCCGGTTTTCGACGTGTGAAAGTGCGATTTGCTCGTCGAGAAAGCCCCTGATTGCACCGAGCGTCGTGCAAATCCCGCCATCCTTCTCTGGTTTGAACGTTCTAAAAACGTGTCAGGACATAGTATCCAATTTCAGGCAAGACAACATACTTGAGCGGAACGATCACGTTTGGATGGGGCTTGTGTTCCTTCAATCGTTCCAGAACTGCATCCTGGTCCGCCATCCGCCCGAGATCTTGCCACGACAATTTTGAAGCCAGCCTCTTATCTGGATCGTGGAGATCTAACACACAGAATACCGTTGTTCCCCGTCCACGAATCGAGCTGGACATAAACAATATTCCCAGACAGGTGTGCTCGTACACGCATAGCGGGAAAAAATGACTTGTTCATTCGTGACCACGGTTTCAGTTACCTTGGGCTTCCTTCGTGGTATTTCTTGAGGACTGTCTTCCCCGAGCTCGGAGTGAACTCGAGGTATTGTGAATGCGGAAAGAGATCTGAAGTGGGCGGGAGGCAGCCGAGGCGCTGCGAATGCGGGAAGAGATTAGAAGCGCCTTCGAAGCACTGCGAGTGCGAGAAGAGATCGGAAATGCCTTGGATGCGGCATCAGAGGCAGCGAAGGGAGGGCGAAACTCTGGGTGGAGCATCACTCGCCCTCTTCACGCGAGAGGCGGTCGTCGTAGACGGTGTATTCGACGACATGGAGTGCCGGGTGCCGCGACTGACCTCGCAGGTTCGCGTTTCCCTGCGGAGGGAATTGTTTCGATTTTGGCCTAAATCGACATCTTCCGCCAATGCAAGGCCGAGCAAGATTCGGACGAACTCGATGCAACCTCGACCATCCCCGAGCATCAATTTCAGACGTTCCGTGCCACTTCCCTCTCCACGCATGAATACCGCCTTGTCCCTTGTGATCGTCATCGCAAGCACATAGTGCACCCACGGCTGTGCCCGTTTCAAGCCCAGCGCGTATCTCTGCACCTGTTCAACCCCGGCAGCCAGGTCCTTGTTCTTCGCCTCTCCGACAAGGTGCGATGCTGTAAAGTTGAGATACTTTGGATCCACGGTCTTGAAATCATCCAAGAATGCTTCCATGGGTAACAACAAAAAGTCCGGTCGCATGTCTTCTCTATCTGGCTCATACGACAGTGGCATCGCACGGTTTTTGTCCTCGCGCACCGCAAAGCGGTTGTTCAGTCTCGGGATCGACTTCTGTTTTCCCTTCCTTTTGTCCTTGATACAAGTCTGCTTTCCCTTCACATGCGTCGTCGATGGTTCTAGGTCATTGTCACCGCATTCAGTGCTCGGCCGGATGCAGCCGTGTTTATTAGCATCCTTTGATGGCACATCGAACGTCCTCTGAGTTAGGATCGAGATCCTTGTCGCGACGGGATGCCACTCCTTTCGAAAACCTGAACAATTCCATCATTGACGAATTTGGACAGAATATCCGTAGCTAACGCAGATGAGACGATGTAGCCAAACACATGGTCCGCGAGATCGTCCATGAGAAAACGTGCTTTGGCCAAATCGTGGTTGATTGCCTCGTCGACAGTGGTACGCGTGTGGGATTGGCCTGGCTGTCGATTGGTGGCCGCTTGTTTCATAGGAGAGGGGTTTGTTTCGGTACGGATAGGAACGACAACATTACCGTGATTGTGTTGTTTGAGGAAATTCATGTTGCCCTGAGGACAGAGTAAGTAAGGGTAGCACGACCACGCGGGTAATGTTCGCGTATTGTTGTACTGCTGTTGCAGGATTCGTTCCATTATCAGTCACACAAAGTTGAAGAACACAAAGTGAGAATGATGAGTGTGTGAGTGACGGTTGCCAGAAGATCAGGCTCAGATTAGGGAATTCCCCTGAAATGACTCGACCCGATTTCATAGCTGTTGTGAAGAGCAACGACGGAGAGGTAGTCGAGCAAAGTGATGTGTGCGAACTGGTCATTTTGTACTACTAGTACATCTAATGTCATCTATCCTTGGTCGACTCGTCAGATTGAATCCAACTCGACTGTTTGTACTACGATCTCGAATCCATACCATGTCAGCTCCCAAAATTCTCTCCACGGAACCACTCGACAATGCACATTCAAAGTGAGTGCGAGCCCGATCGTCTTCCCCCCTGAGCCCACCGAGTTGAGGACTACCCAGGTTCATCGCATTGACCAGGATCCACTATCAAGACCAGGACGGTAAAAAGGTACGCCAGACTCTTGTACAATCCTGGGCCTCAGATCAAAAAACCCTGGACAGCGCGTCTGGGAATGTGCCGAACGCAAAGTCGTACAAGGACAAACCGGAAAAGACGGTTTGTCTCGCTCACCGCTCTCGTTGCCCCCCTGCCTACTATATTCGCCCTTTATGTACTAGGCGTAGCGATCTTTGCCATCCTCAAGTCCAAGACCAACGCTTTCCCGCTGTCGACGGTCATCCTCGAGCAATATCGTCCGCCGCTCGATAAACACGTCATAGGCACGTCCTCAACATTTTGTTTTTCCTTTCTTTTACTCTTTACACTTTTGACAGAACTTCCGGCCGGTGCGTAACTTACCCGTTCTCTTCCTCCACCCCTATATTAACACGATTCTCAAGGTTTAGTCAACGTAGCAACGACCGAGGGCGGTCCCGACGAAGAAGCACGAGTTGCAGCCTTGCGCGAATTGGGAGAAGAGACCGGGTACAAGGCGGCGCTCCAGGACGTCGTCGAATGTACGCCCACTGTCGCCTGCGACCCAGGTAAGCCAAAATGCACCTCATGGGCACGTCGTATACCCGTGTTCGTCACACGCAGGCATGACCACCGCAAAGATGAAGCTCGTCATTGTCAAAATAGAGCTCGAGGACAAGATGGAATATCCGGTCCCCAATCCCGATCCGGGTGAACATATTGTCGTCAGGGTGGTTGAACTGACCCAGCTGAAGCGCGTGTTGCAAGGTACGTATTCTTCCGCCTCCTGCCATTGGTTTGACTTCCACTTTTTGGTACCTCGAAGACTATGACAAAAAAGTATGCGACTTGCTTTACCCTCAGAGCGTGTGTCTGACGTGCAATCAGGGTTTCATTGTCGATGCCAGGCTATCTCACCTTGCAACAGGGTATGACATGGCAGAGCGTCTCAGAAATGGACTCGTCTAGTGTAGGATTGACAGAGCATCAATGATATGCCTTTTTCGATCTCTCAATGTGTGCTCTCAGCTTCTGCTGCTTTTCCCTTAGCGACGCCTTCTTCTTTCCCCTGACAGCCCCACTGCTGAGTATCATCATGATCGGTTTGTTCCTTGCCTTTTCTCTGTTCGTCGAACTGCTCGGCGTCTCTTTCTTCTTCTTACCCTTGAGCGAACCGTACTTTTCACGACCCTCGCGACCTTTTTCGATGGATGCAATTCGTTCTGCATAGTCTGCCTTGGTCTTTTTGCGAGGGCCCAGAATGTCGTTCTCAGATATGAACGCGTCCGTAGAACCATCGCCAGTGACGGCCTTCTTCGATACTTCGAGGGCGGCAAGTTTGCGTTTGGCCTTGTGACCGCCGCCGTTTTCGACTGCCTTTTCTGCGGCTTTGATGCGGAGATCGTTCAGCAACGCAAAGTCGGCAGGTGTCAGAATCTGTCGTTGGTCTGAATATGGGCTGTAAGGGAATGGAAGCTTTTTACCTTGGTGGTAGCCAATGTCGAGGTCCGGGCATCCTTGTCCGCATCACCGGGGTCTTTTGCCTTGTCTTTAGCTTGGGTCGATGATGTCTCCTTTTCGTCCTCACTATCCGACACCTCGAGATCTTCGCCGTCGGAGCTGACGTCGATCCAACCTTCGGATTCCGATTCGGACGAGTCAGTCTCGACGTCCCAGTTCTCCCAAGCTGCCTCGTCGTCTATTTCCATCTCGCCCGTCGCTTCTTCGCGGAGTTTCTCGAGGTGATCTTCTAGGAGCTGTCAAAGGCCATGGTAAGCTCGACGGGGGTAAGAATAGCAGTACACTCACGGAGAGTCCCTCGATGTCGACAGCTGCATCTGCCAAGTGCCCAAACGGCATCGGTTGTCGACCGCTGCTCATCCCGATACTCGCGTCCTTGCCCTAGACGACCATCAGTATCCACTACCAAAAAAAAAAGGAAAAGGAAGTCACCCTCTCCCGTCGCTTCAACATTCCCGGGTTGACCTCTCGATAGAGTTGCAAGATTCCGCGTGCAGCGGCGGTGACGGCCTTGTCTCTGCTTTTTCTGTACTCGACCAAGTCCCCGAGAAGATCTTCTTCCATGGCCCACGGTTGTCGCCGACAGACCTCTCGGATGGCATTAATCCCTGCGGCGATGACTTCGCCCCCGACACCGGGATGGACAAACTCTGCGGCGAGTTTCTTGATGACGGGCGTCAATGCGTCTGGGGGTGTGAGGTCGTGTACACTCTGTGCGAGCGAGACGAGGATGGCAGGGACGCGGAGTTGATGATGGGTGAGGTATTTGAGGATGTAAGTGTAGAAAGGAAGGACAAAGAGCTTATGGGAACCCATGACGCGGGAAAGGAGCTGCATGAGGAGGATTTTGTGGTCGAGCGAAAAGCGCTTGTCGTACCGGGCGAGGCTGTCGTAGAGTTTTTCAGAAAAGGATTGTGGGTCGTTGAGGAGCTGGAGGGCAGGGAAGTTTGGAGTAGCATCGGATGGCTTGTTCTTTTTCTATGGACGGTGGATGTTGTAGGTGGGGAGACGATGCTAGTTGCTAGACGTACCTTTTTAGCTGCATTGAGTTGTTTTTGGAGTTTTTTGTCGGCACTTCGTGTTTTCTTGTTGATCTCACGACGGTGATGGAGTGCAATGATGTCGACCTCCTGTGCTGATTGAGAGGACCGACATACGGCGATGGGTGGATACACACCTGGTCTGATTCATCGTCGCTGTCCGCCTTGTCATCGTCGCCGCCGAGGAAGAAGTGGAGGGATGCGGTCTGTACTTTGATGACGGGATGGAAGCAGCCGAGTGCGATGATGGACACGGTCTTTTGATCTGACCATACTTGTTTTCTCCAGAGCTCTTTTGCCAAGATGACGGCCCACATGGCATCTTGGCCGTTGGGTGTAGCTGTTGTGCTTGCTCTGAGTTTCCCCTTGTCGCCGAGAACGTCGGCATCCATGCCGCGCTCGACCATGGTGAAGAGCATGGCTTGCACGGCACGGTTGAGCTTGTGGTTCTTGGAGCGGAGGTTGGCAGTGCGAATGTCGGAGAGGATGGTCTTTCGGATAAAGGTACGGAGAGAGGGAGAGGTGGTGCGGGGAAGGAGGGGAAAGAGGGACTTGAGGAGACTGGGAACGATGAGGGATATCGAGGAGAAGGAGAGGGAACGCACTCGATGGATGGGATCACATTTTTGTTGCGTAGAATGACAAGATTTTGAACGAGCGATTTGCGAGTGTCTTGGGAGAGAGAACCAGAGAGGAGATTCGACAAATCAGAAGGAAAATCTGCAGTTTCTTTTGGGTAGCAAACGGCGACTTGTGCGATGAACGAGACGAGTTCTCTAAAGTGACGTGCGTTGTCGTCTGGGCTGATAATCAACAACTGTCGAATGCTGTTGTAATGATTGTATTGCTGTAGAAACTCTTCCTTGTACCCAGCTGGATCCCGTTTGATGAGATTCTGCAGCTGAGGCAGATTTGCGGTCAGTAGGGCACCTCGTAGCATGACCGGTACGTTGGTATCATTAGTCATCATCGACCTCGCCGACGGGCCAACTTGAAGCACCAACATCACCACTACTACTACGTCCACCCCGTCCCCGTCCCCGACCTCGACCTCGACCACCACGACCACCACCTCGTCCTGGCTTGTCTCCATCACCCGCAGGCTTGCCAGAGTCCCACTCCCGACTCTCCTTCTTCTCCATCTTCCGTCGTGCATTCTGCTCGCGTGTCCGATCAACGCCTTCTTGCACTTTGCGTATCTGAGCTTGCTTGATGCGCTCTTTTTCTTGCATCTTTATGAACGCATCCTCGTCCGCTTTCACGTCCTACCTTGTCTGAGCGTCGTCGTACCAGCCCTGCGCGTGTACTTACCAGACGTCGCTGCTTGATCTTCTCGTTTTGTTCCTTCATGCGCTGCATCAGCTCAGCGAGCTCCTCGTCCGAGGGCTTCTCCTGTGTACGATGTGAGTTGAGCACCCGTCAACAACTGGCCCGACACGCACCCGCTGTGGCCCACCTGTCTTGACGCGCTCTGGGTTGACATACGGTTTCTTCTTCTCTGGCTTTGTCTCTTGCTCCGTCGTCGTCGTCGTCGTCGTCGTCTCCTCTGTCGCTCCCAGCTCGAGTCCGAGCGAGTTGGAGTCTGCCATGAAGTGATGTCTTGTTCCCACGCATATCACTCCCATATTAAGCTTCGATCGCAATCTTATCCTCCTCCTCCTCATCACCCACCATGTCCCTCGCAAACAAGCTCTTCATCGACGATCACGAGTTCGCCAATGTCATCCAGGGAAGCCGCGTCCTCATCCGCGTCGATTTCAACGTCCCCATGAAGGACGATCCGAACAACGGCAGAGTCATCACAAACCCCGCCGTGCGTACCCGATCATCTCCCCCTTGCCCTCTTCTCAACCATCGACCCACAGCGCATCGTCGCCGCCATACCAACCATCAAATTTGTTCTCGACAGGAGTATGTCCATCTCTCTCCTCATTCCTCACTCCTAACTTTTGACCTTAGAACCCAAGGCCGTCGTGCTCATGTCCCACCTCGGCCGTCCAGACGGAAAGCGCTCAGAGAAAGACTCCCTCAAACCAGTCGCTGCAGTACTATCCGAAAAGATCGACAAACCTGTCATCTTCCTCGACGATTGCGTCGGTCCCGATGTCGAGAATGCCGTCAATAACGCCGAAGACGGTTCCGTCATCCTCCTCGAGAACCTCCGCTTCCATGCAGCCGAAGAAGGAAAAAACGCAGACAAGACAAAGGTCCCAAAAGACATCGTAGACACCTTCAAGAAGCAACTTACCGCCCTTGGCGATCTCTACGTCAATGATGCATTTGGCACCGCACACCGTGCTCACGCTAGTATGGTTGGAATCGACCTCCAGAAAAAGGCCGCCGGTCTCCTCATGAAAAAGGAACTCGAATACTTTGCAAAGGTCCTCGAGAGTCCCGTTCGCCCCTTCCTCGCAATCCTCGGCGGCGCCAAAGTATCCGACAAGATCAAACTCATCGAAAACATGCTCGACAAGGTCAACGCCCTCATCATTTGCGGTGGCATGGCTTTCACCTTTGCAAAAGTACTCGACAAGGCATCCGTGCGTACATTCCTTCACTCCCTTCCGCCTCCCATCTCAGATTATCGGTAAAGATCGGAAACTCCCTTTTCGACAAGGACGGCTCAGAAAAAGTTGCTGCTCTCGTCGAAAAGGCAAAGACTAACAACGTCAAGCTCGTTTTCCCCGTCGATTTTGTCACTGCCGACAAGTTTGACAAGGACGCCAAGGTCTGAAATGTGTTGTGTTGTTCTCCCGCCGCTGACCCCTCCCTCCTGTAGACCGACAGTGCCACCATCAAGGAGGGTATTCCCGATGGCTGGATGGGTCTCGACGCAGGCCCAAAGAGTCGCGCGCTCTTCCGCGAGACCGTCTTGTCTGCAAAGACTATTCTCTGGAACGGGTGCGTGCGACAATCTGCATGCCTTCATGCACGAATTGACATCCTGACCTCGCAGACCACCCGGTGTATTTGAATTCGCAGCGTTTGCGGGTGGTTCCAAGTCTCTGCTCGACGCAGCCATCGAGGCTAAGAAGCAAGGTTCCACCGTCATCATCGGTGGAGGAGACACTGCGACTGTTGCAGCGCAGTACAATGCCGAGGACCAGCTCAGCCACGTTAGCACGGGCGGTGGTGCGAGTCTCGAACTGCTTGAGGGCAAGGTGAGCTTTTCTCGATTCGAGATCTGTATGAGGCTGAGCGTGTCAAGGCCCTACCCGGTGTCGTCTTCTTGAGTGAAAAGTCGAAATGACTAGATGGACCTATGAAACTGTAGACGGACGGGGACATAGGAAAGGATTATGACATTGTAATTATAGAACCAGCGTCACGCATAAATTTATAGTGTTTTTATCAAACCACATTTGATTGTTTGTATGATATGTCTGAGCCTGGCCCATCGACGCAACCCGCACGTAGGTTCCAGCTCGCCACTACGGACATACGCACTGAACATGTCGTGGCCCAGAACCTGGGCTTGACAAGAAACGGAAACGCGACGTCGCGCAGCTCCAAGAAAGCGCAGATGTCGCAGACAAGTCCATGAACAGCGGCTCAAGCAAAATCACGAAAAGTGAGCACACACACTGGCCAGGCATACACCATTGTTCTCGTATAACAGCGCGTCCAGTCCACCCCTTCTTCTCTAAACCGGCGACCGCCCCCTCGACATTTCAATGGCTTAAACCAGCCCTCGGACCCAAACGTACGTGTTTACACGGTATCAACCTCGACCCACCTGCCCGCCCAAAAGTCGCCCTGTTCGACCTAGACGGGACCGTCATCAAATGGACAAACTTCAAGAGCCGTGGCAAGGGCACCGACCCACTCAAGTGGGAGTGGTGGCGACAATCCGTGCCTGCAAAGCTAAAGGAGCTGCATCAAGACGGGTACGTATCTCCGCCCCCCCCCCCAAGTCCACACACGTCGACACGCGCATCCCAGATACGCGATCGTGTTGGTCTCCAATCAGGCTCTCAGAGCCACAGAACTCGACAACTGGAAGAAAAAGATGCTGCTCATTGCGGATGCGGTATGCAGCGTCTCATCTCCTTCTCTTGACGAGCCCCTGATTCCTCGCGTGGTGACGCCCGCACGCTGAAAAGCTACCCGATGTGCCGTTCCGCCTGTTTGCTGCGTGTGCCAAGGACGGGTATAGGAAACCGATGCCTGGCATGTGGTACGAACTCGAACGCATCTTTAATGAACAAAACGTCGACATCGGTACGTCGACCGCTTTACGCCATCGTTGCCAAGCTCAGATGCTTTAAAACAGACAACGAGGCTACATTTTTTGTCGGTGACGCTGCAGGGCGAGCAGACGACTTTGCTTCGACAGATCGAAAGTGGGCACTAAATATCGGTCTGCCGTTTCATACGCCAGAGGTCAGTCCGTTTTGGCTTCCTGTATTCACATGAGAAACGTCTCATCATGGACAGGAATATTTCCTTGGCCTCCCAGAAGTTCCCTATAAGCTCCCGGGATTTCATGTATCGAGTCTCCCAAAGAGTCGGTCTACACGTTTTCTACCCATTTTCGACACTCTTGACGTTGCGCTTTCTTAGCGACGGATCTCCTATCCCCACCAACAACAGAGATTATTCCCGCATCATCTCAGAAACCGGAACTCGTCCTCTTGACAGGCTTCCCTTGCCTCGGAAAATCATCCTTTTACCGCAAACACTTTGCGCCTGTTGGTTATGTCCACGTCAATCAGGACACATTGAAAACGAGAGCCAAATGTCTAAAAGCCGCAGAAGAGGCTCTCATGGCGGGAAAGAGCTGTGTAATAGGTGCGCTCATGTCTCCCCTCTCCCAAAACGTGGGTATGAACGGTCAAAGCATAGATAACACCAATCGAGATACCGGGACCAGAAAATTCTACGTGGATCTTGCCAAGAAAGTCGGCACGCGTGCGCGGTGCTTCCTGTTTGAAGGATCGATAGAACTTGCATGGCACAACAACCTGTACCGCGCATTTAACCAGCCCCCGTCCAACGGAACACAAGTTGAGCACGCAGCACGCATATATGGTGATTCTTTGCTGATCGTATACCATAGCCCACGCGAGATCTCCTCCCTTACCTTGCCTTTATCGGCTTTCGTGACAACTACGAAGAACCTCGGACGAACGAAGGATTCTCAGAAGTGATCAAGGTGAACTGGGTCTTTGAGGGCGACGAAGAGGCCAGGAAAAGGTGGAACATGTGGTTGCAGATCGACGGCAAGTAAGACTTGTCGCAAGTTGGGCTAGCTGGATGGACGGCGTACAGATATGGTCTATGATTAACAAACGTACAACTGTGCCACGATCTTTGACAAGCAGGCAACGGTATTTTGGCCCAATTGCTGGGACTAATTGTCTTCTTGCCTGAGTCCACTCAAGTTCTTTGTCGCTCTGCACGGCTGCATAAGTCGATCATGAACGACAAGAAAGCAGGCTACATACTCGACCGGAACGCCCAGTACATTGATCGCATCGATCCGCGTCTGAACATCATCGTCCCCACTCTGATTCGACTCGACAAAGACCTAAGCCACAGTCAAGTCCCGCGCAAACGTCCAAGACGAGTACCGACGCACATGTAAGCTGTTCACGCTCGTGAACCGCACAAACTTGAGCGCCACCGGCCGTCCATCCCGAACGTCCTCCTCACGCAGCGTAACGACCTGGGCAAACGCCGCGTCGCTGGTGGTCTCCACGTCTGCAAAGCTGATCGAGGGCTTATTCACGAGCAGCTTGAGCGTCTTGGGACCGCGTTCGGGTGCTACGGCGGATCGTAGGACGAGCGTGCGGATGCGCACGGCTTGGTTGAACTAGGAGATGGGCATGAGACGAACATCACGCGCATGTACTCTGGTTTACGTGGATGCTCAAGAGCAGTTGAGCGTCTGCGCTGCTCTCGAGGTAGATATCGGGCGAGGTGTTGAGTTTCTTGGTTGCGAGGATCGATTTGAGGTCGTGAGGTGTCTCTTCGTTGAGACAGTTTATCTGAGAGACGTCCAAGTACTCCAAGAGGGAGATCTGCGCGAGGGAGGGGTCAGCGGGTAATGCAAGATTGGATGGTGAACGAGGATCGAACGTCGTCTTTAGCTGCAGCCATGGTCAAAGAGAGAGATGTATGATAGGAGGTATTTGCCCCCGTACATTAAAAAAAAAAGCAACGGTAATGACCAACTACACAATCACACACTCATCCTTGGCTTGCTGGCGTGTCGGTCGTCCAACATTAGATCGTTTGTTGCCCATCCGTTTCATCTCTGTCAATCGATTCATCGCCCGCTTGTTCCCTTGCGCTGCGACGCCGTTAGTCACCCACTTCAAACTCGTACCGAGGACACTCACCCGCTGCACGCATATACCACCGCTTCGCAAACTCGACGTCTTGCTTGATGCCAATCCCAACCTCTGCATAATATCCCACCGCATACTCCGCCTTGCTCAAACCCTTGTTCGCAGCTTTTCGTGCCCATAAATATGCCTCCGAGTCGCTTTGTTTGAGGACACCCTCACTGCCCGTTAGATACCATCCACTCAGTGCAAGCTCCGCCTCTGAATAACCCTTCTCCGCCGCTTTGGTATACCACGCTATGGATCTCCTAGGATCCACGGGGCATGTGAGAGCGCCATATTCATAGCATTGTCCAAGTTTGAACTGCGATTGGGTATAACCGAGATGTGCTGCTTGGGTATAGAGCTGCTTCGCATACGCAGGATCATGTACGACGAATTGCGAATTAACCATCTCGTGAAGCATGGCAAGTTCGTGTAATGCATGTGGATTTTCCTCGTCTGCTTGTTCAGCAGCTCGTTTAAGCCAATTGATGGCTTCACGGGGGTTCTTCTGCTCGCCAAGAGAACCAAGCAAGAGGATCATTCCAAGTTTATACATTGCAGCTGTATCTCCAAGCGAAGCCGCCTTGCGATAAAAAGCGGCAGCTCGAGCGGGGTCTCGTCGGGTTCCCGCCCCGATCTCGTTACAGACAGCAACACGGTACGCAGCTGCCGCATGGTTCTGTTTCGCGGCCTGCAGATACAGATGGTATGCCCGTTCATGGTCTACCTGCAGTCCAAGCATTCCCGTGCCATGACAATTGGCGAGGAAAAACTGAGCCTCGTCGTACGGCTCATTTTGTGTCGCAAGTCTCCGGATTGTCTTCAAGGACTCCTGGATAAGTAAATCCCTATACCTCTTCACAGCTCTCTGGTCTTTCGCATCGGCTCCGATCTTCTTGGCAGCTTCGATGAGGTACTTGGCGTACAGGAAGTGAGCTTCTGGATCAGGATCTGTCTTGATACGCTGGCGGTACTGGTCGATGTATTCCTTGGTAAAGGGAGGGGCCGTGAGATCTACGGCCTTGGTCTTACGGGTCGACAGATTGACCGAAGCCGTGGTGCCAGATCGATGGAGAGAGGTTGCTGAGGGTCGCATCTCAAACTCGGGATCGGGATCATCAAAGCCTTGTGGAAGTGTGGGTGCGGAACCATACGCTCCAGGCCCGGGTGGGGCCGGTGTTCCCGGCGGAGGACCGGGGGGTCCCGCGTGGTATACGCCGGTTGGTGGGAGATAGGGCATGGACTGGCTTGCCTGAAGAGTGGTTTGACCGTACGAGTTGGGAGGAAGGTATGAATTCATTGGTGGCTGTTGGGGAGGGGGGCCCATGCCGAGGACGTTGGAGGCCGCGGCATACAGATGGTCATATTCACCAGGTTGTGGTGGGCCAAGGTGGGGGTGTGCGTAGTTTGGTACTAGGCTCTGCTGAGAACTTTGCCAGCCCGGTTGAAACTGTCTTTGGGGGTAGTATGATTGCACAGATGGGTTTCGGGAAAAGGCAGTTGGTGATTCGGAGGAAGGGTATGCACTAGCAGGTGGAGATGCCGTGTCG
Organism: Hemileccinum rubropunctum; assembly: GCA_038089535.1. NCBI lineage: Eukaryota > Fungi > Basidiomycota > Agaricomycetes > Boletales > Boletaceae > Hemileccinum > Hemileccinum rubropunctum. The sequence goes on along the minus strand of JBBPLC010000006.1, from coordinate 261,388 downwards.
TCATAACTGTACATGCTTACAATGTCGGCATCTGCACCAGCCCATGGCGGTTCCCCATTTCTGCTTGGGGACAGCTCGTCAGCAGCGTTGGGTTGGATTTGGCCTTGGCGATACATAACACCGCTGTCGTCTACTGGGTAGCGAGGGTCTGCCTGTCTATGAGGGCGTAACGGAAGGGTCGCATTAGGGGCGGGAGGTAGTGTATTGGCATGTCGAAGGTGGGGAAACGGTCTTGTGTTTTGCATAGACATGGAAGTCCCAGCGCGGGGGATTGGGTCATAACCAAATGATGTGGCACTAGAACCACGAGGGAGAGGATCATTTATGCGCATGGCGTTCATGCTATCCACAAGGGCCGAAGCATCGTGGTGGGATGAAACATGGTCGGGTGCAGCATCGAGGCCTCTCGAAGACAAAGAAGGGACAGAATGGTTTGGATGGCGCATGAAGGTGGCTTCTGGAGTAGAGACTCGTCAAGAGGGCATGTCGAACGTAGTTTAGAGACATACGCGGAGGTTGGAAGAAATCATCCGCTGCACCACCAGCATTGTCGTAATTCCAGTTTGGATTAGATTCACCGGCTGGAGAAGGTCCTGGATTGTCCAGCTCGCTCTCCGGAAGGTCGTAGGCGAGACCCGACATGGCGGGTGTGGATAAGTTGGCGGTGGTGAAGCAATGAGCACTTGGCCTGAAGGTCTATCAAATCTTCCCACAAGCTCAGCCACAAAGGTAATTGACTACCGCACTAGTACATAATATAAGTCCATCATGTGACCACCATCCCATCACCCTCTCCGCCCCGCCTTTCCTCCTCTTCCTCCTCCTCCCCCTTCCTCGGGTCGTCGATATGTGGGTCAACATCCGCTTGATGTAATGGATCATCCTCCACCTTCATCTCTACATCTTCTTTCCCCACTTCTCCGTCAGAAACCCCAGACCACTCCCATCTCTCGAAAACTCGCTCAATCCGCTGTCGTTCCAACCCTCGATCAACCTTCCGAACCTTGATCGTAACCTCCCGTTTTCGCTCCACCGATGCCTGCCGTCCTCCGTCCTCGCCTAGTGCTCCATCTTCCCACCTTATCCATTGCTGTTGCCATCCTACCCCTTCCGGGTACAATACCTGCACACTTCGTGTTTCCTCTTCTTTCGGCAGGTCCTCCACCACCTCCCATCCCTTTGGCTGGAAATTCCTAAATTGCACCCGTTCCATCTGCACGCCTTGCGTCTCGATGGGCGACCGTTTTCTCTTGACCCCACCATTTATGTTCGCGTTCCCATTTATCAACGTCTTCTTGATTGGCTTTCCATGTTCCTCGTCGTCGCTCGTCGCCCCCGCCGCCAGCCTCACACGCCACCTGAGCTCTCTCGCCAGTGCCGGTGCATCCTTGATTCTATCCGTAGGAACATGTTCTTTTGCATCCCGTTTAGCTGCTTCGCCTCCACGTTCCATGATCCGCACTTCCGTGACAAGGTGCGAGCATAGGGCCTCCAGCGACTCCAGAACTCGAGGCGAGAATTCCTCTCTCGCCTTGAGATCGCGGAGATACTTGTCAGCCACGTACCAGCACAGTCTGGGATGAGTATCTGTTAGCCATGGTAGCGAACACATAGGATAATTTATGATACTTGGTAAAGTAAGGAAAACGGAACTTTTTTGGAACCCGTGTAACTTTCTCAATGTCGATCACTTTGAGTTCTGTCACACAAGGTCATATGCAACTTGAATACTTTGATATTTCAGATACTCACGCGTACCAACGTTGTACGAGTGCAAAAAGTTACCCCCAAATACAAGTGAATCCATGGGGGTATGCTGAAAATTGCGTTGTCATAATGTAGTTCTTGGGAGGAAATGAACTCACGACAGCATGTATCCAGCCAGTTGGGATGATCATAGTGTTTCCAGGAAAAAGGGTGACTTTGACAACCTCATCGACCATATCGCCCAGCCATATGGTCGATTGTAGTTCTGTCCCGGACCACCGTTCATAAGCAGCCAGATTTGCAGGAGTGGGTCGAATAAAATAAAAGACCTTTGTCCGAAAAGTTAGTAAGGTGTCACGGTATGTTTAGAAGAAATGCCTGCCTTGCATCCTCTGAGAATGTGATAATACACTGACGAACCAGCGAAGTCGACATGCCAGTCCTATACAGACTTCAACACCAGTGGCCAGCGAAGGCGAGACGTTAAACCTACCGTCCAGGCGGATGCGACACCCATCAAGCAGTACAGTTGAACCTTGGGATACGCATGTCCCTTTCCTCTCCGTGTACTGGGCCAGAATTTATCCACCCAATCCAATTCACGGACGAGTCGCGGTGGTAATACTCGATCCGCGAGTTGAGTCCCCGAGATTTCGAGTGAGATTACGTTCCGCACTTTGTCTCTGTCCGACGGCTCTTTGTTGTAGTACTCTGCCCACCTCCCAAGGGTCCACCCCGGACAATTTGACTGAGTTGCGACATCTGCAAAGAGTACATTGGCATTCACCATACGTCAGATAAGTGATCTTACCTATGACTTCTACGGGGGTCTCATGCCCTACAATGTCCGCGACATCCGACACCGTAAAGTTGGCATCAGGCATTTTCATGCCAAGCCCCTCGGGATTCTCGATTACGATAGGTTCCTTCATTGCATTTTCGTCGCTCTCTAGCCATTCGAGACCGACGTCCGACCCCTTCATCCGCCTAAACTCATCATCCTTGATGGTTTTCGACTGAATGACACGTAGCCATCTGCTCGGGTCGGCTTCAACACCGGCGTTCAGGGTAGCGTAGTCAGGCTGGGCACGTTTGCGCGCCGATTTACGGGCTGGTGGCTTGAATGTGATCGTTCGAGAAGGTTTCTCGAGAACGCATGGGTTGCAGTACCTATTATATGCGCCACACAACACTGCATTATAACGGGTATTCCGGGTAGCAGCTTTAGCATAGACTTGCCATTTGTCGATCGTATCAACGTCTGTGCCATTCCCCGCGCAAACCCAGTGATACCAGCCCTTACAAGCATCACATCTTATCCAGCTTTCCTTGGAGACCGCAGTAGACTGCAAATCAGCGACGTCTTTACAAGCCGGGCAAGTATCTTCCTCTGACGCTACAGGCAGAGGTTGTACAGGCGGCGCTTCCTGTACTGATTCGTGTACTTCCTCCGGTGCTTGCTCTGGTGGTCCCGGCTGCTCGTCGTGTACAGGTATTGGCGTTAATGACGACCTTGCCGACAACGGAGAGAGTGGTTCCAATTCCGGGCTCCGTTCGCGAGATTTTTGAGGATTTGAACGCGTTGTTCTGCGTTTACTGCGAGCCATGTTCAAGCGATGACCGACTTGGCACTGTGTCGTTGAATCGTGTCACAAAAAAAGTCGCCCGACCCAGGTTGGAGGAGAGGACCAGGTCTCCTTATGTAAAATTTTCCTTTTTCAGATTTGCCAGTCCGTCCGCAGTTTATCGTTTGTACCAAGCTACCAAATTTATCTTACCACTCAAACATGCAAGAGTAGACCCGACGAGTGTCTTTGTTTTGATGACCGTCCGAAATCTCGACGCACCTTTCGGAGGATATTACTACTCCAGACATATTATCGGTGTTTCTCATACTGTTGTGACTCAATTCGAACCCTAACTGACAAGGCGGAACGCATGCATAGTTCTACCGTTCAGGCTCAGCCAGGGTCGTCCTAGGCGTAATAAACAATGTTCAATAGCCACGCTTATCCAGCGTGCACGTTCTTCCTGTCTACCGGGGATTCGCACTGGAAGGACATGCCGCCTTCTCATGCGGCGAGTACCCTCGCGGATAGGTCCGCAGCTTCCCCACGAAATTGTACTAGCACCAGGGGGTGGCTGCTTTGAACTTATTCCTGAATCCTGATTGATAGTGGAGAAAGAACGTTCCCAGGTCACGGTCAATTGAATATAGGTCTGTCAATAATATCGCCTACAAAAATACGATGCGCCACACCGGGCTGTCCCCTTGGAACTCGAGCACATGTTGTCTGACATGTCGTTGGCCGTATCTTTTCATCTTCTTTTAATCATGTGGTCACCATCCCTTAAGCAGAAATCAAACACATAAGTATGTATACGGTCTGGAGGCGCCGTTCTCATTAACTGGAACGTTGCTGGCTAATGAATCGTTTAGGAAACAGAACAAAGAAGGCTGCCACTCGGAGCTGCTTCAATTTTTTTTTTTGCAGAATGGACAATGAGGTGATGTGAGAATATTAGCGCTCCCATGGGAAAACGTATGTTCTCTGTACACACTCCTCGGATCTAAGCAGTATCGGAATGACTCTTTGTGGCTTAGTGTGTGTCCACGGACCGAGATGACTGAATGGTGACAATTGTCAAGACAGACAAGGAAAGTTGAATGAAAACGGTTTCACGTCTTACCGTCATCCATTTGTTGAACTCATTTGCCTTGCGGCCGCAACAGTCCGCTGGCCGCATCAGCGCTTGTCTGATTTAGAAATGAAGGGAGCCGCTCCACTTTTCCCGACTTACCTCATACACGCGCACGAAGTGGGTTTTCATTATGATGATCAACAGTCGAATATTTATCCGACGGTTGTGGGTTGACGCTTACTCGGTGGCGCAAGGTGAGCGCTGTTGAACCGCACATATTCAGACCTTATCGATCAACAACACATACCGTTATGTCTGCTTTGTCAAATGTTCACTTGTTGACTAAACACCTCATCGTCCTCAGGTTCAACGTGATCATACCCCATTTATCTGAAATTTCCAAATCTGCCTATGGTAAATTACAGCATCGGGTCAGACCTTGTTGAGTTATATAACATATATCCATGAAGGTTCACTATATGGTGGAGATGCGCCATCTGCCGCCAAACTTTTCACCATAGTAGTATCTATTTGATCATGAAGAAGTTTCAACTTAGAGCTTTCATCACAGGCTGTAAGCTTCTAGAGCGCGGACCACTTAAAGGAATTTATAGGTCTTTTAGTCAATCACGTACATCTTGTACTTTTGATCGCAAGAGCTATATTGAATCCTTTTACATCTTGGCAAACTTCGAGGGTATCTCTAGTCTAAGGGGGGGATATAACTAGTACATCTAATCCACAATGCGAGGGTCCGCTACATTGTTGTACATGAAGGACGAGAGGAGCAAGGGAAAGAGCATAAATCAGGCTTGTCTCATTTAGGAAAAGTATGGCGGACGTGTGGACCCAAGTGGGGAAAACCCATTGTCGCACCCCAAGACATCAGAAGTCGGGAGGACAACGCGTGGATCGAAATAATTGCTGTTGAACGGTGTCCACCGAGCCGGATTTAGAGCTCCCGAGCCCACCGTAGTCCGGGAATCGGGTGTTCCGTCGACGGTAAACGAAAATTGGTCCATGTCCTCTTCATCCCCAAAGATTAAACCTTTGATTTTCAGAGTATCGGGTGTTGGGACCATGGTTGAATGGTGTGGCGAGCAGCTTGGTGAGAGGCTACGGTGAGTAATGACAGGACCTGTCATGGAACTCGATGTCGGCGGGGGAGTGTATGCTTCCCAGCTGCCACTACCATCGTCAGTCAGTACGGTGTCAGGTCCACTGTCGTCTTGGGGGAAGGAGATCGATAAAGGTGGTAGGTAGGGACGAGCTTGCCCACCCGCAGCAACTAGGGAGAGGGTGCGTGGCCTGGAATCTGAAGCGGTTGAGCACGGGAGAGGTATATTGTCATTCAAGCAGGGAGAGTGGCCAGGGCTTTCTTTGAGACGGAAGGGCATCGGTGATTGTTGGGCGTGTCGTCGACTGTTGCCGCGTTCGATTCGAGCCTCCCATTCAGCTTTCAACGTCTTTTCTCGTTCCTGGGTGTGAGAATATGCCCAACGGATCTCGCCAAGAGCTTGAAGGCAAGCCATCACACCCTCTTCCCAATCGGCGTCCCATCCCATCACACCCCTTTCTACGTCAAGCTTGTCGCTTTGTGCGAGGAGTAAACCGGCGAAGAAGCATCCATCACGGATCAAACCGGCGTCATACGCGAAAAAGTTTGAAGGCACCTTCAGGTGACGTTGCAGCATCTTGATAACCCGAGGAAGAAACTTTTGACACCGTTGTATAGCCGACAGGTGGAGGTTGGCCATGAAAGCCTGGTTGGCAGGGGTTGCGTACCTGTGCTCCGTAGGGCTGGGGAGTGCCTCGCGGACGACGTTGAAACATTGAAAGATAAAGACTTGCCAACCGCTGACGAAGCGCTCGACGTCTTCGCCCCGGAAAAGGTCGCCACCGGCAGCGCCAACACCAGAAGGGTTGCGGCGCAACGTTTCGAAGTTGTCCCAGCAACGCTCAAGGTCGTTCCAGATCCCAACGACTGCTTCCTTGCATATGGCAAGGCCAGATTCGTTCTGCCGACGGGCACGCGGACCCGTCAACGTGGAATGTATGGAACGACACACTTGGGACACGGCCAAGGCAAGCGAAAAGTATTGAGAGGTGACTAAGTAAGCCATGGCAGCTCGTGGGTGACTAGGCTCCAGAGGGGTGTTAAAGGGGAAGGTTGGGGTAACTGGCGAACCAGATATGGGTGAGGAGCAAGATGAGTCCGTTGGGGAAGCGATGCTGTGCGTGGGTGATCCACAGTACTGAGGAGGAAGAGTGCTCTGGAAGGAAGCGACATCATCATCGTCCCTGGAACACCATATTCAGAACTGAAACACGATAGCAAGCTAATATACCATACAATTGAAGGCGTCCACCATCCAGTCCCCTGGTAATGCCTTCATGTACATGGGCATACCAGAGAATACGAACGCGTATGAGTACATCACAATATGATCCTAGACCACTGTTGACAGGCGGAGGGCTGAGGTCGTCGGGATTGCAGAGCGAGTGAACTTGAGACAACACCGCTTCATAAGTAGTCTAGCGAAGAGTCAATACAGAATGATAGGATGAGCTCGAGTGACGCTTACTACACGTTCCATGGTGCTCTGTATGCCTATTTGGTATGGTGAGCAACCAGTCACCAGACAGGGGGAACGGACTGACCATGAGTTAATGGGAGTAGAAGCAAGAGGACCCTAACACCGTCCCAAGATGGACGCCGCAATAGTCCGTGGAGGTCGACTAGCGTAAGCACTTCTTTAACCATTGCCTCGGTGCGGAGCATGGTCGCACGTCGCTTAGAATCGGAATGATTGTCGCCAGTAACTGATGCATCGTTTTCAGTGTCCTCGTTGCCGAATTCATCTATGCCAAAAGACGCGGCCCAGATAACGAGGAGCATCACAAGCATTCTTGCTTCGATATTGAGTGGTGCGGTTCCCTCCATGTGAGCAATATATCTGGAGGCAATTTCACCAGGTTCGATGACTGGGCCTGCAGGGAGTCAGCTGACTACATCATGGCATGGCAAGGAATCAGGTACTGACGCTGGACGCAAAATGCCCGGAAGAATGACGACCTGAGAAAGGCGGGTTGCATTTGTGGAATAAGACTGTGGGCATTGATAGTGGGCGGCGTGGAAAACATGGTTGACGTGGGGTCCTGCGGGACAGTTGGCGCTGAGGCATCATTTGACACCTTTCCATAGACAGCTCTGCAGATGTCTAGATTACCAGACGTACGGATGGCATGGTAAGGACTTACTCGACTTGCTGAAGCCGTCTGCCCCTTCTCAGTAACTTGACAGCCTTGACCTCTGCGAATTCGTCTCTAAGGAAGGATGAGGGAGGATATTGGCTGAACTGGCTAGGAGACTTACACGCATTTGATACCACGCTCTCTGCAGTTGGAGCACGAGGGCTGTTGCATGCCATTGGCTGCTTGGGCATTGTAAAAGTCTTTGAGATCGCAGCGGACCCTATGGCGGGGAAGTCAGCAATGATAAAGGTAAGAACGGTAATCCCGAACCTTCTCATACGACACGCGCCGCATGCTGAGAACTGTTGTCTTGAAGACTTTGGCTGACCTGGGGTGCGTCGAGCATAGGGAGCAGCGGTGGCGGACGCGCTGCGTGGAGCGTTGGACGGTGGTCTGCGCGACATTGGAGGGGATGAAAGTGAGAGAGAGAGAGAGAGAATGAGACTTGATAGACGCGATCAGAAATGAGGCTGAATGAGGCGTGTTTTTAAATGTGGTGCGGACTTGAAGTTGAGGGAGTGACAACGGCATCGATCGCTAACGTTGATCTCCGGAAATTCGATTTGTTTTACACCGCCCAAAATGAGAAGAGTCAACGGCTAAAAAAGACACGGGAAAAGCGGGTGTCGTAAGTCGAAGTCGAGCATTTGGGGTCAGGCTTTGATCCCGTTCTGTCGCCGGATCTAGCCTAAATTGAACTCATCGCCCATCTATTGTCCACGTACCGTTCTAACCAACTCGGGGTGATGCGTTCACCCGCGAGCCATGGATAATATGACGCTATGACGCTGGATCGACCAATGCGGCTGGACATCTCCGGTGCAAAGACGGTGCAATATCAGTGGGAAAAGAGATAGCCGTGGTCCGGTGAAGCAATGCCAAGTGCGTCATTGGCACGACCAACCTTGAGCTTGACCCACGAAGCATCCTCATTTCTGTCCAGATCGTTCTGTAATGTCATACATCGATAACGTGCCGTCAACCGCAGTTCCGCCCACTTGGAGCGTCGCCTAGATTGTGCAAACCTACAATGTGACAAATCGTATGTACTTCTGGCACCATGACCCGTGAATTATGAACTTTGCTTTGTGACTCTTGTCCTATCTCAACTCGTAACAGTGACCAAAACCGTCCGGATATCGTATTCCCCGTAGCTAGTGACCTTGCTGCGAGCTCGGTTGAGCCGCCATCGTCCATACATTGTCTCTGGTATGTCGGGATTTTCCGTGGGTGTATGTCATTCAATGGGAATGTCTGACACCGTATCTACTATACACTAAAAGAAAGCAAGAAAACATACGTGATTGAAAGAGACTTCTAGTCGTTATTTCGTCCCAGATCTCACAGATCATCAATGCTTCCGAAATGGCGTCATTTCCGAGCACAGGTTTGGTTCAATATGAACTGCCGGTGTGACCCTATTTCATAGGGTCACACCGTCACGCAATTTTTCCAAAAGTGGAAACGGTCCGGCATAACCAACCGTACCGTGCGCTCACAGCACAAGTGATAGGCTACTCGGCCACCGTGCTATCCGTATGCTTGCATAGTACCTCGTACCCCCCAGCTTTTGCAAAAGCCCTCTTCAATTCGTTGACCGTTCGTTGTTCAGGGTTTAGTCGACGATCACGAGCCATTTTGATGAGGTCACCGCCGTACTTCTTCACTAGACGTTCTAGATACGATCTCTCCCCTAAAGATGCATATCGCTCACGTACGGTCGCAGACGCCGCGAGCTTCTCGAGATCTACGGAGGCCATTGGTGAGCTCATGCAATTATTCCGTGTGAGGAGACGTTACGAGTGCGCGGCGTTGACCTCTCCGCGACCCCATATCACCCGCACATCGAATATACCATTTGAGCATGCCCGGATACAGATCGGAAACTGACCTTGAATAACGATATTGCCCATACCTCTCGGGCCCGCTCCTTTCGACGTTTCTGTACGATCATGAGCCCATATCCGCAGTTCTGAATTCGTCGCCACGGTAGGTGTATCCACCACCACGTCTCGTTTCGAGGCATGTTCTACCTCCTCATCGCTCGGTAATTCTACACGGACAACATTACCAGCCGAGTCCCGAATGATTCGTCCGAAGCCCTTCGGTAGTCCGGATGTAACTGTGGCCTGTTCAGAGGAAGAAGATCGAGCGTTATCAGTTGCAGAAGACGAAGAAGTCTGGCGCAGTTGGCTTGTGTTGATCCGATCGATGCTACAATGGAAATTGACTTCGGAGCCACCCGATGCGATAGGATTAAGATCGTGTTCAAGCCCCAAGGCCAAGTAGCTGCGCAAAGGTTAGTTGGTCTCTCTGCCATATTCTCCTCTCCAACGCGTGAGACGACCTGGAGTGGTAAACTCACTTTTGTCGGAGGGTTTTAGACCGATCCCATGCGTCTTGCAAAGCTTTAGGTCCGCGAATTGCTGCAAGATTGCAACTGCTCAGTTTCTACATGTACGGCACGGTGGCCTACTCACCTGGCATTTTTTTCTGGAGTCGCTTGGCCCTTTTGGTATGCGAGATGGCCTTGTGGGTGGAAGACTTTGCCTTACGACGTTGACGTGGGTTGGCCATCTTCCAAAGTGTAGACTTTGTTGAAGGGTCCAATACAAAGTTCGAGCAAGTTTTTAGAATTCAAACTCCGTGGCGCTACTCAGAGTCAGGGTCATGTAACCCATTCTGGCACTGGCAGCCACCTAGCCAGCTGGCAGTCATTGGGCACTACGTACAACTGCTACTGTAAGCAGCAGCAACGTAGATCTCACAGTGTCCCCCAGTCGTCCCAATCGACAGTCCTTGAATTCTTCAGAAAACTTGCCGCCGGAGAGGTGTTCGCCAAGCTGTCGGAAGTCGGAAATCCGGATATTCCAGCGACCCGAATATACCCAGCGCACTGAGCGCAGAACCCATACGTTCCCGACAGTCTCAAACAGCTATGCATCTTCCTCACGTCAAGGCTGTCATGTTCGATGTAAGTCCTCCCTTCCTGTGCACCCGGCCGTTCTCACTTGCATTATGCCGGATCGTCTGCCGTACAATTTACATGTGGTCACTGCAGGTAGGCGGTGTCGTTCTTCGGAGCCCGTTCATCGCGATCGCAGAGTACGAGACGGAAAAAGGGTTGCCTTCCCAATACTTGAATGTGTCCATGTGAGCACAAATGCCCTCTCACGCCGCGCGCTGCCCCTCATGGTCCGCCCAGAACTTCCCGCGGCTCGTCTGGTGCCTGGCAGAGGTTTGAACGGGGTGAACTCCCCTTGCTTAATTTTTACACGGCGTTTGGTCGCGACCTCTCAGACACCACCAACGGAAATATATGGTACACGCAGTATTGTGAACGGAAACGAGTAGGTATGTCCAATCCAACGGTACCAAAATTTTCGTTGCCCCAATTTACCTTCAGTATGCCCCAAACTTCCGCAACAACTCCAAATTGACGGCCGCGAGGTGGGCACCAATTCAGGAGGGTGGACACACGGTCGAATTTGATATACTTACGCCAGCTTTTTGGACGCATGATGCGATCAGCAACGTCCTACGACGCCCATATACTTACCGCCATCACAAACCTTCGGGGTAATTATTATCCCGCATTCCTTCCTGCTCATTAACCAGCCGCGAACGTCCTTGCAGCCGCGGGAAGGTGGCGCATCATGGCGCTGACGAATAACTTTGGGGGGCATCGCGGTGCAGGCGCCTCACCATCGCAGGGAATCCCGGAGGCAGAACTGCAGTTCCTGGGGTGGCAAGACGGACCTACACCCAACCATCTACGCGAATTATTCGATCACTTTTACGACTCTAGCGAAGTAGGCTTACGGTGGGCCCCGTCAGTCTCCTACCAGAATCCGTAAACGATTCAACATTGGTCTGTAGGAAGCCAGATCCGCGGTTTTATCTTCATGCCTGTAAGGAGAGTGGCATCAATCCAAAGGATGTCATTTTCCTAGACGACATTGGAATGTAAGTTATCTAGAGCCACCGTCAGCCCCTACTATACACTGTACGCCCAGGAATCTCAAGACAGCCAAGCAACTTGGAATGACGACGATACGTGCGTAGATTCATTTCCATCATGCCCGCGGACGCGATGGGTGTCTTTCCTTCTTCCGAGTCAATAACCCACGTGCTAACTTTGGTGACTCATCAGACGTTCCCATTGGTGGCACGCTACAAGCGGTCAAACAGTTGGAAAATTATCTTGGGTTCGATCTATGCACCGGCATCACAAAAGGGTATTCGGAGGGAACAAAATTGTGACAAGCATGGCTATAGTAGTCTAATCGATTTCATGAACCGCGCCCGAGTCCGACTATGCCGGCAACAGTTATGTGGTTGGTATTGTTGGACGGGTTGATGCGGGTCTAGATGCTTGACTGTCGGTTAGAAGGGTTTATCGGAAGCGGGCGTTTTATCTTCGTAATAGCTGCCAAGCTGGTCATATCGAGTTTTTTTTTTAAAAAGGCTGTAAATGTGACGAAAGAGAACAGTGGGCGCTCACAAGCGGTACTTTGACTAGAAGGCCATTTTTGACAACCGGTGTCACAGATAATAACTGCAAAGAGCAAAACCGTGAGACCTGCTGTGAACGGGAAGACACCCAACACGTACAAAGAGTGCTGCACTTCCTGCACCGATGCCCCAGACACCGAGGGTGGGCGCCCAACGTTTTAGCCACTGTGAGTCAAGTCAAGGTGTGTCCTGCTCAGATAACGTTACGACCTCACGGTCGTTCCCAGAGTATATGGCGAGGTGCGCTGGAATGTAAGGGATGACATAGTTTGCGTGCGTCGGTGTTGTGTTGGAGTAGAAAAGTAGGTGACTGTAGTGGTCGAAAGCGTTAACCAGTCAGTCGGAGTGACAACTGCACGTGACTCATTAGGTGATCGATTGTAGTTATGTAATAACGTAGATGGCCAAATACACATCACATCAGATTACCGTTTTAGTTGAACTTTGGTCGTTCAATGCCATAACTTGTACTACCCTTGAAGCCACAAAAGAAGATGGATTATGTATCTGTCAACGTATCACGGTAAATAATCCCATTGACAGAACACTGGTTCAATGCGCGCCAGTTTGACTCGACCGGAATTTCAACGTTTCACAATACCAGATATAGCTTTACCTGGACAGGCTGCTCTAATGCGCGGGTTCATAACGCGGCTGATCGGGAATAGGGCGTCCCGGGAGGACCGACGGAAGTAAATTAAGTATATCGCGCATCCTGGGACAGGAACTAAAAATCAGCTGGCATTGGACGTCGAAAGGTGTGGGAGTGAGGAAGGGGCAACCATCACGGGTAACTGAGAACATTCAGTCGCTCGAGGGAATTTGATATCTCGAAATGGTCTAGACTTGGGCATGGTCAGTCACTCGTGACGGGACGGTCCTCGAACGGATGGGGTGAACGCCACCTGGAATAATGCACGCCGCAACCAACTACTAATAGAACGTGTCAAACATGCTGTCAAAGACGGCATGATATTTTACAAGGGTGTGGGTGAGTTTGGACGTGGACGAACAGGGACCGAGAGACTAACCATATTAGCCAGTGAGTTACCCGTCAGCGGAGATAATCTCCTCCTCTGTCTTTCGCGGGTAAGCATAAACCGTGTGGACAAGAATACAGTAGCCGATCAGGAGGTGCCAATGAAGTGATAGGCCCCGCAAAATTACCAGTTCTATCAGCTTCCATTCCGCGGAGCTAATTTTACATGGAGGACTTTGTGTATGCTGTAAAGTAATACAACGTCTCCGAATCACCTACTGTTACAATGAAGCTCAGGGAAGACGTGCATATCGAGCGTTATTGATCGTGCCATATCGGGGGTCAAGCCAATGTGCGCGAGGCTCAATAACTCGCTTGAAATTGGATACAATGCAGTTTTGCACATTTTAGTAATGTGAACACAGTATCACCCACTTCAAGGATAGTTCAGCGAGCAAAGTCCGAAAGTCTTGCGCTAGCTAAACGCTAGACTTGAACTTCACGACGAAAAGTGGCAAGGTAGGATTACAATCTATTGTCCACTCGGCCGTCACATGCTGTGACACCACTCGTAATAACGCCTACACACTTCAAAGATAGTTCAGCGAGTAAAGTCCGAGAGTCTTGCGCTAGCTAAACGCTAGACTTGAACTTCACGGCGAAAAGTGGCAAGGTAGGATTGCAATCTATTGTCCACTCGGTCGCCACATGCTGTCACAGACGCCGTTCGTAATAGCGCCTACACTTCAGCTATGGCGGGGTCGATAAACGCCGGAGTGTGAACACGTACATGCCAACATAGTGTATCTGGAGTCTGCGATTTCCACGCCCTTTACTCAGCTTGGATAGGTTTGGAAAAAGGGGCCTCTTCCTTCGCCTTGCATATCCATCACCCGCCAATAGTCGCAACCCTTGCCATCATTCTGCGCACCAGCATAGCAATTCCACCAATATCGATCTGTTTGACCATCATGTCGATTTTTCATATCAGGTCGAAGGATCGCCGGGACGCCGCATTTACACCGAGGGATACTCTTTGGTCCAAAGTCTGGGCGATAAAACCGGAAAGTAATATTGATGCGGCAATTAGAAGGTTCAGGGCGGGAGGATGGTTTTGCCGGATGAGGGTAAGGAGGTCGATACAAATCGAGAGTAGGTTGTGGTGGAATCGAGTGCTTGAACGATTCTTGACATTTTGCGTGCATTATTGTCAACTGGGAATAAAGCTGATTGTCAATGGTGAGACTCGACGGACATACAGCGCAACGCACTGAATTGTGAGGCAAGGGAATATTAAACGTTCTGGCGCTGCGGGTGCGGATTTCATCAGAAGGAATAACTTCTCGCAAGCGAAAGATTCGGGTAGTCCCTGCGCAATTTTTAAAAACGTCATCTTGAAGCTCAGCCCCGAAAGGAAAATGAACGCGCCGAGACTTAGTGATGCGATGGTAGGATATGGGCCCAGGTAGGTGAGTTGATCTGAATGAAACCCAACGCTCTCTTGTGTACCTTCATAACAGTTTGAAGCCGCAACATTGGCATGCCACAATTGCCCGTTTGTGCCATGACAGCCCGTCCATTCGAATGGGAGTCTCTCACGTTTACGTATCTCGTCGTTGACGATATTTTCGACGAATTTGCAAGCCTTCTCCATACCTTCTGGAAAAAAATCTGGGGGTTCTGTTGGCCGCCCATTATACCTCGTCCCAAATCAGTGGCGATTTCCTAGAGCGCGAAAAGACTGAGGAGTCACCAGTATTGTGCGGCTTCCTGCCACGAATCATTATCATCCACGCCATTGGTTCTTCTAACAAAGAACGACGTCCGATGAGGGCTCTCCACGATACGATCAAAGAGCCACCATTTATTCCGTTTCCACGATCGCGATAGGTCCACCATGGTATAGAACAGTTCGCACGCAAGCTCTGGAGGGAGAGCAGAGAAATGCAATGTACACGGAGTGTGTTGTGCTACCATGGAAGGGTTGGAGAGCATAAGAGGAGGCAATCGCTGCACAGATCGCTTTGAAGGTGGCGGTTGATGAAGCACGCTCATAAGATCTGTCGCAGGCTTTGTAGGAGAACTGCCAGAAATGGGGGTGGTATCTTTGATTGTAAGCGGTTCTGAAGATGGTCCGGCAGTGTCTGGTTGCTCTATAGCACGCTTTTTAACACTGGACGGTTTAGAAGGATTCGGTGACACGAGCCAGCTGCTCAAGTCTGATGAAGGTGCCTTTCTCTTTGCATTGGCGGTGGTCTTGGAGCCATTTGTGTCGATGAATGCAGCAGCCGCTTGGACATCACCGTTGCACTGCACAAGGGTATCGAGCACAACATCCTGTCCGGGATATGGAACAGTTAGTAGACTAGTCACCATTGCGATCAGCGTTTCGGTGTCAGCGTTGTTCATCGTGATGTGGCAGAAAAACAAGTCAGCCTGGGTCAGACTTCAAGTGCTCTGGGCAGTGCAAGCGCTTTCCCCTCATGGACAAGTCAGAGTCCCTTGTCGTTACCCCCAACAAACGTCACGAAATTCTTCGTGTAAAGCTTGTATGTGATCGACATCATCAATGTTGACGAGCACTCAGTACTCGTTGACCAACAGACTCTGGCTCTGATCGTTACGGTCCTCTTCTTGACCGCATCTTTCTTCCCGACTTCCTTCCTCTCCGTCTCTCTCACTCGCAGTGATCCCTGGGAGGGACTTGCTGCCCACTGCAAGGATGCACAACCGATACAAGCCACGGAATTCCTCGAGCGGCAGCGCCACCTCGCTCACGCTCTCCATGTACTCAACGGGTCTGCTTACGTCGCCGAACCAGGTGCCAGCGCGCTGTTCTTTGGCAACATCTCCGATGCAACTTGGCATCTCTCTGAACGTCCTCTCCTACTCATCGTCTCTCCCCTCGTTGACCAGGGAAAGGTATCGGCCCGGGTTATGATATTGACGCCTGCCTTTGAAGAGGACCGTGCGAAGCAGCTGAACGTGCCCGGCGTGGACGTCACGTATGCGACGTGGCAGGAAGATGACGATCCATATGCCATCGCAATGAAAGCACTCCCCACATTAAGCAAGGGACCCATCTATGTCGATGGAATGACGCGTCATTTCATCGTCGATGGGTTCCAGAACGCGGCACCTGGTTTGAGCGTCCTTTCAGCCCCGTTGGAAATCACTTCACTGCGTGAACGCAAGTCGCCTTCAGAGATTGCACTCCTGAAATGCGTGAACGAGGTACGTCCCGAGCGGCGGTAATATCCTACGGGTAGTTGACATCACAAAAGGTAACAGTTCTGGCGATCCGCGCTGTTCAGGCGCAGATGCGCATTGGTATGCGTGAGTCTCTGGTAATCCAGATGGTCGACGAAGCATTAGCAGTTGCTGGGTTGACCGAGAGATGGGCGTTAGTGCTATTCGGGGGTGCGTTGTCATGTGTCACCACGTATGGTCTAGAACTGACACTGGAATCGAAGAGAATGCCGCCCTCCCCCATGGCACGGGTACTGACCGTGTACTAGGTGCCTCAGATCTGATTCTGATCGACACTGGAGGTGTATTGTTTGGGTACCATAGCGATGTCACGAGGGTGAGGTTGCGCCGCTTCGGGAGGCACAGCTAATTAATCGGTGTGCGTAGACGTTCCAACTGGAAGATAGTCGGATACCCGAAACGCATTCTCGAATGTGGTGGGACGTACATGCCGCTCAAACGACCGCCCTGCGGGTTGCCAGAGCAGGTATTATCACGGCAGAGGTGGATATAGCCGCGCGTACAGAACTAAGCGGGCGTGGGCTGGGTCGTTATTTTACCCACAGACTGGGCCACGGTAATTATTGTGCCTGTTACGATGAGCCCTGAACTTTGATAGACCTGATTGCACCACTGACAGGGATCGGTCTGGAAGATCACGAAACGCCGTACCTCAGGGGAGGATCTGATGCTGTTATCCAGGTGGGACACACATTTTCCAACGAGCCAGGAGTTTACATCAAGGACAAGGTAGGCGGAAGTCGGGAGATAGTATCGTGTTGCGCCTGATTCAGAGCTATTCCATTTTTGCGCTAGGTCGGGATTCGGTTGGAGGACTGCTTCTACATCAATGATGATGGAGCCGCGGTTTACCTCACTGCGGGTGTGGGGGGGCAGGCGAAAGATGCATTACATCCGTAAAAGTAGCCGCTAACCCCATAGAGACGACGGAAATGAGCTCAAGGTAGTGCGCAGGGATGTGGGCACTGCGGTAATACAGAATTGAATTTTGACCATGATAAGAGAGACCCCGCGAGTTGGAAGATAAGATGTATGGGAAAATTCCTAATGTATATTGAACAAAGTGATTACTACCGAGCACTGATACAAGATCAGTATATGAACCATAATATGGTGTAGTATACAAGGTTAATTTGGGGGCGACGATATTCTCCGAGGCAAACTTGAAAGTGGGATCATGATGGAGTGAGGGGACAAGGAAAGCGAGCGGTATGAAGAGGATGAAAGAACGGACGAGCTTATCATGGATGAAATGGGGTGGAGGATGTCCGGTGACCGCAAGAATCAACAATATACGTAAATGGGACTGTGGACTTGCAAGCAAGGCCATGATAAGAGCATATAAGAAATGTTGGGTAGCCAAGGCTGACGCTCAAAAGACTTCGAGGGACTCGTCGGGGGAGGGAGCGGGAAGAGGGATGGCAGCGGGAGAAATGGGTGTGGAAACCATTGTTGGGGAAGAGCGGATGGGTGAGAGAGTGATCTCGTGGGCGGCATGGCGAGGGAACGGGTTGCGGGTGTGGAGGCGGGAGATGGGAGAGGCTGCACGAATATGGGATGGTGAGTGGACAGAGCTGATAACAAGAGAGAATAGATACCAAGGACTTGGGCGTGCCATCTGGAGGCGATGTCTGGGCCAAAGATATCCCAGTTGGCGGGAATTGGCTCTGGAGAGCAAGCGGGAGATTGCCTGAGGGGGTCGGATTCGTCGGTGGACGGGTCTATCTTTGGTTTTTGCTTATAAGTGACACCAAAAGCGAGAGCGCCATTCCTGCGTGGACGAAGTACGGGAGAAGAAGGGGGGAATATGGCGGGACGAAGGATGGAAAGAAACTCTTCGATAGCCTCTGACGGAAGTGTGGAGCTGTGGGAGAGTCAAAGCTGGGTGGGAAACAGACTTGAAGGGTGACGCACCGGGGCGAGGCACGAGGAGATGCGACGACGTCTCGGTCGTTTTCAGAGTCGTCAAAGTGAACAAACTTGATTGCGCGGGTGACTCGAACTGGTCTCGGAGCGACGAGGAGTGGATTATCATTAAAGTTCATGTTGACAATACCCGAACGTGATGACAGTCTGAACACGTAGTGACACACACACACTTCTTGTTTGCTCTTGTTTGCTTACCCCTCCTCCGTTTATGTAACTGCCCCTATCACTTACATATTAATCTTCGTCGCGTCGCTTTCAAATTTCTTCATCTTCATCCCCACCATGAACCAGGACGCTCCCCTCGACGAAACGTGTCCTCTCCTCCACGACCGCAACGTCGAGGGGCAAGTCCGAACTCCCCCGCCAACTCCCATCCCAAAACACCAGCTCGCCGCACTCTGCATCGTCAGGCTCGTCGAACCAATCGCGTTCACCCAACTCTTTCCCTACGTGAACGAGTTCATGATCGACCTCCACCTCACCAACGATCCCTCTCGCGTCGGCTTTTACAGCGGCCTCGTCGTACGTTCCCTCTCCATCCATCTGATTTCCCTCACCCTTCTCCAGGAGAGTGTCTTTGCTATTGCCCAGCTCTCCTCCATATATCAATGGGCCCGTCTATCTGGTCTGTTCCGTTCACACTTCTCCCGCTCTTCATACCCTCACCTTCGTTGTAGACGTAATCGGACGTCGGCCCGTCGTTCTCGTAGGTATCCTGGGCACCGCCACCACCACATTGATATTTGGATTGTCAAAATCCCTCACCACCGTTCTTGTTACCCGTTGCATTGGTTACTCCTCTTTTGTCCTCCTTAGCCCTCCTTCTCATGTCTCCACAGGGGGGCTCGCGTCTGGTAACATCGCTGTCATCCATTCAGTCCTCGGCGAAATTACCGATGCTAGCAACCAGGCCGCTGTTTTTCCCATTTACGGCCTTGTTTACCCTCTAGGTTCGATCATCGGGTCCGTCACCGCTCACGGTTTTAAAAAAACGCTCTGATCTCCATTTGTTAAATTTAGTCCACTAATCGGTGGATCATTCTCCCATCCTGCTGACAAGTACCCGTGGTTCTTTGATTCAGAATTCTGGAGAGAATACCCCTATTTTCTCCCTTGCCTTATCGGTGCTACCGTTGCCGTCATTGGTATCACCCTTGGCTATGCTTTCCTAGAGGAGGTACACATTCTTCTTCATCCCTGGTCACGCTGACCTTCTCTCTTACCTACTAGACCCTTCCCAGCAAACGTAAACAGAATATTGAAAAGCGCCTTTCTGCGTCAGATGGCGTACCAAATGCCGATTTGTCCCCCCGCATGACTTCTGACAGGCCCATGGACCTGGGTCAGCTATTATCTCTGCCGATCATATGGGCTTTAGCGACCTCCGGCTTTGCGCTTAGTTTTCTCGCAACAGCCTTTGACGTCGTTTTTGTCTTGTTCTGTTATTCTCCCATTCAAAGCGGTGGACTAGCTTTCTCTGTGAGTTACCTGCATCTCGCTCAGTTTTCCGGGAAGCATGACTCTTTTCCCCAGGCATCACAAATTGGTTATTCATTGGCAACCTCTGGCGCCATATCCGTTGCTATTCAGGTCTTCATCATGTCATATCTATTACGCACGTTTGATTGTGCGAAAATGTATAATTTCTGTATGGGGATCTGGCCCTTTACTTTTGCCGTACTGCCCGTCTTGAACGCCATCGCACGTAATGGTATCGACGGAGAAGCTGGTCAGCTGGATGCTTTTACAACCGCTACCCTTTGGATCGGCATCGCAATCGTTCTCGCGCTTTCAAGAGTCGGCGCTCTAGCATACTCGTCGGTTACTTCACAGTTTGTCTTCCGGAAACGGTGACTGATCGTTTGGAACAGGCTAAGCATGGTTCTCACCAAAGAAAACGCGCCTTCGCCGGCGTCTTTGGGTCAATCGAATGGCGTCGTTCAGTTTGCCATGTGCTCAGCGCGATCGTTCGCTCCGTTTATGGTTAGGTGGGACTATATGTTTTCTGAAAAGGCGTCATGTTTATTCTTGATGTTCAGCGCCTTGTTTGCGTTGTCCATCGATAGCAACCTTCTCGGAGGGTACTTGTGGGTCATCATCATGGTTTCCATCGCGTATTGCAGTACCACTATTTCCCGCAAAATCTCGCTTCATAGCAAGAAAACCGTTGCTTGATATCCCGTCCGTACACTTACCACGTTACGACATTTCACGCACCACCCAACGACCCGCGATTCTTTATGATTTACATCATATTGCTTGCTCTGTTCGGGATCACCATCTCCACCTGTGTGACCGAGCTTACCGACCAAAATTGTATAATACGTCCAATGTTTTATACCAAATCCACACTCGAATAGATTTGTTTGAAAGTACAGGTTGTGGTGAATAGTTAGGGTTAATTTGTGCTCAATCCAGCCATCTATTCCAACAAGAAAGGTTCAGGCAATTCAGGGGATGATCACAGCTTGCTCGATTGCCCGTTCACTTCGCCAAGTGCGTAGAGCGCGTCGAGCTCGGCCTTGTATTTGGCGTAGGCGTCCTTGCGGCGCAGTTTGAACGTCGGCGTCAATGTATTGTCTTCGACATTGAAAGGGTCCATGCTCAAATGAATGCGCTTCGCGAACTCGAACCTAGAGGTAAAGAATAGATCCGTCAGTTGTCGGAGATAGCGCGCACAAAATGGTCCTAACCCAGCAAGCCTGTTCTTCTTCCCTTCCTTGTTGAGCAGCTCGAGGACCTCCTGGACTACCCTGGGATCTTTCACCGCCTCCTTGAGTTCCTTGGTATCATCGGCAGCGACCTTCTTCCCAAATATCCCAGATACCAAGGGTGCGAGGACGACAGGGTCGGGAATCACGACAGCGATGAGATAGGATTGCAGTGGGTCGCCGTGCACATAGATTTGTTGTACGATCGGGCAGCTAATATATGTGTTCTCGAGTTTCTCGAATGCGACGTACTCGCCTTGTGCCAACTTCATGATGTTCTGGAGCGAGACAAGGATGCGTCGGTACATTACAACAAAAAAAATTATGTGACACGACACACACCTTGACTCTGTCAATGATCTTGAAACGACCTTGGCTATCAACTTCCGCGACATCACCCGTGTGTAACCACCCATCCTTCAAGGCATCCTGGGTGTTCTTCTCATCTGATACTACTATGTGAATCTATAATCTCGGAGAGGCTTCGGCACGCACCTTTCCAATAGCCAATGAAACAATTCATCCCGCGAAC
Organism: Hemileccinum rubropunctum; assembly: GCA_038089535.1. Lineage (NCBI taxonomy): Eukaryota > Fungi > Basidiomycota > Agaricomycetes > Boletales > Boletaceae > Hemileccinum > Hemileccinum rubropunctum. The sequence continues at coordinate 239,847 of JBBPLC010000006.1, read as the reverse complement.
ACAGAGTTCTCCACGGGGGTTGGGCTTGTCCTCCGATGTATAATTCATTGCCGGCACGTCAACGAGTTTCAATTCGTTGATGCATGAGGGGGGGCCAATGGTACCACTGCTGGTGTGGTCCTCTTTATGGGTGTGTGTGCAAGATGCGCAGTTCTCCGTCATACCGTATCTGAAAGAAACGGTTATCCTTCAGACCGAACCAAAAGTTCGTGGACTTACCCTAAGAAATGAAAGGGGTCAATAAGTGCTCAAAAGACAAGGGTGTAAAAGTGCAGAGTACACACCTTCAGTGACATCGCAGTAAAAGGCAATCTTTATGAAATCAAGCACCTCTGCATTAATTGGAGCAGAGCCCGTGCTAATCAGTATCACATTGCCACCGAGGACGGCTCGAATCTTCACGGAGAATTGTCTCAGCGCATACATCTGTATTCCAGAAAGTCACATGCCTTGCTAAACACTAGGAAGTCCCATAGTGGGTGCGTGGCAATACCGGTTTTGTGAAGCTGATCAAGCTTGGTTTGAACAGCCATTCTGAATAACGCCCCCTTCAGACCTGGTACATTGCCAGTGGCCATGATTGATTGGTATACTCGGTTGAGGACACGTGGAACACCTGGGAAGATATGTGGCTTTAGGAATCGTAAGTCTTCCAGAAGCCTCAGGGGATCGCCAGAGAAATATCCGATACAACCACCGATGGCCATCAACGATAACTCCACTAGTCGCTGAAACGAATTCATCAACAGAGACTGGTATATAAGCATTCTAATTACCTCATATATGTGGGCCAAGGGAAGATATGATACAATGCAGACATTCGGAGGGTGTACCATACCCATAACGGTTCCATATGCCGAGATCGCTAGGTTTCCATGAGTAAGGATGGCTCCTGCGGGGACATTAATAAAATAAAGAAAGCAACTAGATGTCAGTAAAATTGTATCACCTTTGGGACGGTTCGTGGTTCCCTAGTAAAACTAAGGGTCAGGGTGAGATCACATAAGCAATAATGAGAGACGTACAGAGGTGTAGCAGATTGATGCAATCTGATCTGGCGAGGCGGGTAGAGGGTCGATGAGATGTGCTTCACCGAAACTTTCAACTAAAGGTCGAAAGCTGAGCAAACAGATAGCTGAGGAACAAGAGAACCGCACTCTCGCTCAGATTCTTTATTTGCACACCGACAGTTTCGCCCCACGATGCAAGAGCATGGTGTACTTGCTTATCTAGGGAATCAAACGAGACGATCATCTTCAAAACAGGAATTTTTGAAGCCAGTTTGAGAAGTGCCGGTATGTGGTCCGAGGTCGTAAAAACGATAGAAAGGGCAGCATGGTTGATACTATAGTACAGGTCAGTTTAGTAGTAATCGATCTTCTAGGTCACCTCACATGAACTCTAAGAAAGTACACTCAGAAGAGAATACATCCATCAACGATTTTACGCTTACCAACTGAATCCTTTCCCAGAGTATCGTAAAGGCTGACACCAACTTTACCGTAGGCGTGCAGAGCAAGTTCGACGAGTTGCCACTCTGATTTTCATCCGTTTATGAGTGTTGCAGAACATCCGATTTTCACCTACCTGGTCGATTTTGCGCCCAAATGCCGACTGTTTGGATGTCCTCTCCCTGGAGGGGACCCGATTTGAAAAGTTCGTGCAAGGCACTACCGACTTTGCGTCTCCTGGCATCCACTTGCCTGTAAGTCTCCCATACGTACGGTCCGAACTTTAGGGGCTGTGTAGAAACGACGGGTCTATGGCCAAAAAGCCTGGCATCCGGATCACAACTGTAACCTTTGTCAAAAAGTTCTGGCAAGGTCTTGAAGGCCCCGGGCGTATTGATATCGAAGAGTCCATACTCGGCTACAGCTTCGTCAGATGGGAATTATTAGATGCGGCGGGAACTATAGTCACCATTGCGATAGTGTGCTGTAGTGGGGGGTAAACGAAATAATTCGGGACAAGGCGGAGAGGACACGTACCAGTTTGACCGGGCCGTTTTGTTCCTGGGACGGTCACGGACTGGACATTGTAATCGATTTTCGCTGGCAAATTGACTGGAGTCGGCGCCATGTTGGGAGTTGCTGCGCAAGGTTGAAAGTAACAGCTGTTCGGAACAATGTGTGTTTGGTATGTTTGTCAATTTGGTGCACCGGCAACAAAGCGGATCCGATTCGGCTGAGACATCATTAGCACCTGAAACTGATCTTTGCAAATGGAAAACAACCATCGTTAGATTCGTTTAGAATGCTCAAAGTCTATCGAGCTGACTCTGACTCGCAAGTAAGAGCCAGCCCGAGTCGCACCACCAAGCCAACTTTGAATAATCACAACCGGCAGTGATACAGAAAACACGTGTTACTGCTGCGTGTGACCGCAAAGTTGAATCAAATTTACAAATTTACTCGGTACAAAATTGGCAAGTTCATGAAACGCGATCACGTGATGGGCGTTCATCCTCGACGCACTGCAGGACATTGGACATTGTCATGGAAACACCTACAGACACAGTGGCAAGTCTACGCGTCCAACTCGCTCATCTTCAGGCAGAGCTCGATCTGCTCCGTGACCGGTACGACACACTCCTGGAAGCCAAGAACCGGGCCGCAGAACATTACAAGGCCGACTTCAAGAAATGGCGAGACTTCAAGCGGTGGCTATTTCGTGACGCCGAGACAGACGACCAGGTCAAGTCGATTCTCAAAAGCAGCGAATTTGTCGCGCATATGAGGGAATCAGCCCTTGGAAAGCGAAAGCAATTTGAAGACTTTGGGCCCAATTTGGACACTGCAGAAGATGACTTAGATGACAATGAAACAAAGGATCATAAGCAAGAATCCATCAAAGTCGATCTTTCTCATTTCCCTCCGGTAGTAGCAGCATCCAGGCTTCGGCGCAGAAAGTCGTATCATGGTGAATCTTCGATTCTTTCGCCTACTTCGGGCAGCAACAAAGATCCGTTTTTGGTTCCGCAAACTACGGATCGGGATGATAAATCCTCGGTACGGAGCGGTAGGTTGACATCGTCTTTCAAAAAGCCGTGGACCGAAACCATTTACAGAGATGCCATGTAAAGCAGAGCCGTCTCGGTTAGTTCCATCGACGGAGCCCCGCAAACGCAAAGGAAGATATGCGCAAGTCCCGTATGTTCTTATTGGGCATTTGTTAGCATATCGTGACATCCTCCCTTCCTCTAGGTCGGGAATGGACACAATCAACTCCAGGTTTTCTATCCGGAAAGACAGAAATGATAATGTAGATTTTCAGTACGATGCTGTCGTTCGCAATCGGCAAGAGCGAAAGCACATGCTTGGAAGTGATTGTGAATGCTGTCGTGAGGTAGCAATGGCCGCCCCAGTGAAAATCTTCTGCGAACTGAATCCTGCTTGTCAGTACTATGAAGCTGTTGGGCCATTACCAGTTTCGCGACAGCCACTCTGGCGGACGCCAACAAAGCGCAAAACACATCACAACTTCCATGCATCGGACGATGGCAAGGAGAATGCTAATGAGGTAGAGGAACATAAACAGCTGATCTCACGACATCGACATCATTGGCACAGACCAAAGACCCCACCCGGCTATTGGGATATTGGATTCCCGGATACACAAGAAGTCTTGGATATCAATCGGCGTGCAGCGGAGATGCATAGGCGCAAGCTCATCGAAGTGGAATCGGAGGCAAGGTAAGTATCCTAGCGCATGTAAAAGAGGTCTCCCTGAAAACACAACTAGGAACAACAATGGCAGATACGTAGAACGTGCGCCGAGGGCACCTTGATCGACACCATTAATATTAATAATTCAATGATGGAACTGTGGATACTTGAGGGAATGTGTCTAGCATCTGCCCTTGTAGAAGCCTCTTCCCAAGACGAATCGGATGGTAATGTCGCGCGAGTCGCCGCCAAAGGCCAGCTACCGAATGTGTCAGTTCCATGTTAGAGAGTATAGAATCAACTTACCATACTGCGCGAAGACAACTGCGTATGGAAGTGGATGACTCTGCGAAGATCAACAAGATGTCCGTCAACGAAAAAATAAATCATACCTCAACTGTGACAGTACAACCATGAGCAGTGTGATTTACTTGCAGGTACGTGTCCCCTGAATTCTCAATCGTCAGATCGTAGACAAGAAGGTTTGTCATCTAGTTCACATACCGGGCAGTCTTTGAGGATCTTTGCTCCTCAACATGAGGGCAAATAGCGGGAAGTGATTCATGAATGCCAGTAACGTCTCGCAGCTGGCATACAAGACGATCGTTCCAAGTCGCACCTAATTCAGAACACTCAGAATTACCCCGTGATTCCGAGTTGTGATTGACCTTACCAGTGAGAAAAGTGCGTAATAAACTAGGATCGTGGGGAAAAGGTGAGCAGCGAGTGTGAACAGAATCGTTCCAAGCAGTAGTTGGTCGACATCGTAGTCCCATGGATCCGTACGATTTCGAAGAGTATTATAGCGTCTACCTATCGATTTGGGGTATGCATTGAATGAAATATTGCAGAATCGTGCCCAAGGAGTGTCGTACCTCTAAAGAGGTTCCACAATGAACCGATCAGCAAAAGCACATGCCGATAGATTGTTGAGGAGATGAAGTAACAAACATATAAGTGAGCGGTGAGAATACCGATAAAGTCTAGGGACAATGCAAGAGTCATCGTCATGCCGAGAAAGCATGCAGTCTCTACGATGAAACTGATGGCAGGCATAAGCGAGAGACTATGGTGGAGAAGTTCTTTGGTGCCAGAGTGAGCAACTGCGGGAAAGAGATAAGCTAGATACCCACTCGTCCATCGTGTTATCAGTCCTAAGAACCCATGTGAATAGAATCTGCTTAGCTCCGTATTAAGTTTCAAGCCTGCAGGCCAGCTATCTAGCCATAACAATAACCGTTGGATGCGAACAGCGAGGGTGCTCTATCCGATGGTGATGAGTATGCAGGTGTAAATTCTCATTAACCTCGCACCTCGAGACCATCAGCCACCATGGCGTTGAGCACATCACGATTCTGACAAAGGAACTGGCGAAACGCTAAACCAATGATTAAATCATTCAGGATTATCCAGATACTGTTATAATGCCTTTATGGAGTCACAAAGGGTGGAAGCTCTGACATACAATTGCAATACCTGTTATATGCGCGACTCGAGAGTGCGACATCCTCATTGAATCGGAGATGTCGCTGTTGGGTGAGTTGATACAACATCATCGCTCGCCCTTCCGTTTGTCGCACTGGGTGGACTTAAGTACCTCGATTTTTCTTTGGATAAGAAGGCTACGAACCCGCAAAACTAAATTCTCTCAATTTCGACAAAAAGCCGTATTCCCAAAACACATCGGGGAGTGACGAGGATTCTGCTATGCCAGCTCGCTCCATGTTTTGTTTCACATTTACACCCGAGTCGCGCTTCAAAGACTGGACTCGACTACTTTCCACAGCTTCTTCCAGCGGCTTTGCTGCGTTCCACTATGTGCTGGTGTTCGGAATCCCACGTGGAAAGCTAAACACTGCTCACCATATTGACGACGAGTTGGTATTCTGGAACACTGAGTTGTGTGTCCCTCCTCCGCGTAAAGTCATGTGCAAGCGATACCTCCATTGGTGTCTTCGCTTGGCTGAGCATGGGAGGAAGACCTGGCACATCAACTTCCGCGGAATAGAACCTCAGGGAGCTCTTTGCATGGCGACGGTAGTATACGAAACTGAATGGGTCTATTCTGAAGATTTTATCAGTCACTGTCAAGTATGGGGGATGGAAATGGGAATACAATGACGCGTCATGATCCTTTATATGCGGGATGGTGAATGGGCGGGACGACACGAAAGCAGCATATCCGAGGATTGTAGGTGTCCCACACGAATTGAGGAGTGGTCGAAGATCATCCGACCGAGTGGTGTCCGCCAGAGCTGCTTCGGCGTCGGCTCGCTGGGAGGCCATGAGCAGGCCGACTCAGTAATGGGTCTGAACGCTTCAACTCACTGTATTTGTGTTGAGAACGCCAGCTACACAGACAATGCGATGTTGAATCCAACCATAGAAGTAACCGTCGTAAAGGACATCACGCGGCCAGAAAATTGTAGACATGGACTGTGCTATACGCCTGAGCGAACAAAACGTTGTAGCCGGTCCGGTCGGTCCGGAAGACAAACTGGCACAAGGCTCCGGCTTGGATCGGTAAACCGAAGGCGACAATATTGGTGTATAAAGGACTCCGTGAAACTTTAAAGTATTTAATCTACATACTTAGATCCAGATGACATGCAACAAGTCTTGCAGTGGAACATCTGGGATCGATCTGACCACTATGTATGCTTTCCATAATACTCCCGTGCTGAATATGCTACAGGCACCTCCAGCTGAGGAGCATTCGGTTTCGGGCGGTGTGTATCTACGGCCCCTATGGGTAAGGTATACCTGTGATTCACCATCAGCGGCAGCAGAACAACCAAGTGTGAACTTGTACCTCTCCTCATCACAACCGTACGCTTTGGGGGTCAACTTGATGACTGTATGCAATGGAATTTTGATGTATGGGAGGTCCGCTTGTGGTAGGTTATGAAAATATGCATATCTAACCAGGATTAACTTGAAGGAAAGAATAGGACAGTTGGAGAGAGACTTACAGGCATCGCAAGATTGCCTGATGACCGAAAATGATGATATTTTCTTGTCGTTCGAGCTCCATGATAACAGGTTCCAGTCGCAAGACCACGTCGCGGTATGACTCTCCTCCTCTGTAACGGTAATTAAACTTGTCTTCGTCACGATTCGCAAAGTCATCCGGGTATGCATGCTAAACTAGGATCAATATTATTTCCCTTGCAAACAGAACAATTTTACTGACTTCGATCTCTTCATATGTCATTCCATCACAGACGCCGGCATCCAACTCATCCAAAGACTTCCATGTCAGTTTAGGATAAGGCAGGTACTGTGCTGTCTGAATTGTACGTTGAAGAGTAGAAGTCCAGACCTGCAGAAGTATTCGTTGAATAACTCAAGATATCATTGCTGAAAGTAAGATGGACGTACAGTCAATGCCGCGTCCCCAATGTGCTTGCGGATAAGTTCTGGGAGTGCTCGGGCGTATTGAAGACCACGCTCGGATAATGGGGAGTCTCCACCAATTTTTCCCTCGAGGTTGAACTGACTTTCCCCGTGCTAGACCCAAATTCAGGTTACTCTGTTGGCACTGGAAGATGGTCTTACTCTAGAGAAGAAGATACTCCGGGGCTTCACGTGGAGATTCATGAGATAAAAGGCAATGCGACTCTGCAAATACCCATTGATACGTGAGAGAGTGACTTCATTTCCGACGTCAATTATTCGAAGGTACGATAAGTGGGGTTCTGTGATGGTCTCATAAACGGCCTCGTATTCTTTGATACGCCTGATAAAGTCGCGTTCAGCCACCTCTCTTGGGAGATCTTTGTAATCCGGATCGCCTGAAGAAACTTTGAGAGCTACATTAGCTGCTATCACTGCAGGATCACTGCAGACTGATTCGATGAATATAACTTGAATCCCCTTTTCCTTTGCAACTCGGGCTTCGATTTTAGCTCTGTTATGCCATCAAGTTCAATGAATGATGAGAAGGACGAGATACTTGCCGCCGACTTCGTGTGCTGTTGGTAGCATCTGCGCGATGTTTAGTGCCTGGCATCCGAAACGACCCGAAGAGATGTCTCACCATGTATACCTACATTACCGCCAGTCTTTAGCCACTGTATCAACATCTCTAAGCTATCTTCCGCCAACATATCCCGGACTTTGGTTGCCTGGACATTATTGTGACTAAAGTAATTCGCTGTATGATCTTCCTTGATCCCGCTCCTGGTGGACAATATGAGCTCACGAAAGTTGAAGAGTTGTCAACACCCACTGTAACGCTTTTTGTCTTGCACGAGAACGACGAAGTTGCCCAACGTTGAAAACCTTGCGGGAAATCTTAGCTGTGTGGCTACCCGATACTTGACAGACCTGTCTACCTGAACATCGTATTCTAGCCACTAGGGGCCAACTCAGCAAACGAGCCACGCAGGTATGTGGATAACAACCTTGAGATATCGCATGAGTTTATTGCTGAGGTACGACTTCCCCCGGGCCGGTAGTCCAACCTGGACGATAGAGTGAGCGCTCGGGACAGGATCTGGGGAGAGCAGGGTACCATGGCGAGCACGATCTTGGCTTCAGAATAATCCGGCTTTGCGACTTGTGATACTGGTTGAGAGGCTGGCGGTGAGGATGTTCCATGACCACATACCTTTGTTTCCAATGCCAACTACGGAGCGTGGAGGGGTCGGTGCCTGAGAGCCTTTGCGGCTGGATGCAGCGGATTCATCGAACTGCTTCAGCCTGTGCGCAAGAATGAGACAGATGGATACTTTTTTTGGTCTGATCTGACGTACATGGGGCCTCCCGCTCCAAACATGACGGGGGGATGTGCACGATCTGTGAGGGGGCCATCTGCCTGCATATCGTCGAGGATCCCGAGTGGGTCCCGGGAAGAGATAAGAGGAAACTTGACGCATTTGTGATCTTCCATCACGTAGTTCAAGTTGGACAAGCGAGCCAACCCGCGCCACATGCACATGTCCTCCACGGTCACCGCACATTCCCTCCAACCGCACCATGCATTTCATTCGACACTCTCCACAACATTTACGTTGGACCCTCCTGGATTAGACTGTTCTTTCTTTGCGCTTTACACGTTTCCCCAAGGCATCATCATCGATAAACATGAGCTCATTGACCGTCGTCTTTCCTTTGAGTTCTGGGGTGAATCAGACCTGGAACTCCCCGTGTTCGCTCTTGATCAATCTGCCAACTCCCTACTGCTCATAAATGCTACTCCCACCGGTGCCCATCCGAAAAAAGTCACTGCAGACATTCCTGTCCACGCGCGATATGGCGAACCGGGGACATCACCCTACACAATCACGATTCATTCCCCCGTATGCTTCTGGGCTTGTCCACCCTCTGGTGCGTATGATATCCAGAACATTTCACCCCGTTTTCAAGTTGCCTCAGCAAGCGCACCATCTGGATTTTCTTCCGAGCCACCTGTAGTAAATTCGACCATGTTAAATCTGTTTACACATTTCTCCGTCTCGAGCGCGTCGTCGCATTACGCGCTGCTTCAAGTACCCGTGGCCTCCAAGCGCGACTTGTTTTCTGTCGAGGTGGGGACTGCAACTATCATCCTCACGGCATTCCTGTGGCTAGTTTACCGCTCTTGGAGAGTTGCAATCGCGCTTCAGTCCTGTCACCTCAAAGAACAATAAAGTCGTTCACGGATGAAGTGATTTGTATGAACGTGATAAAGATGCAATAGCAAAAGAGATCGGTACGTACAACTACTCGAGCAAAGCAGCCAGTCAATCTCGACTATACGCCATCGAGCTAGACGACTACACAGCGCCGTTGCTTCACCATCTTTCCCCATCGGCCTTTCATGCTTTCTTTCAGGGCGAGATTGAAGACGTCCTGAACACCAGTCCCAATCTTGGCTGAGCATTCAACGTACTTGGCTCCAATCTCCTTTGCCACACTAGCACCTTGCTCGGTTGACACTGGTTCCTGCCCTTGTGCACTGAGCATACGTCGTGTGTGGTCATCTCTTCGTAGGTCGATCTTTGTGCCAACGAGTATGAGAGGCGTTCCTTCGCAGAAATGTGCTACCTCGGGATACCACTTGAAACCATAGTTCAGGGAATGTAAATATCATAAGAATCGGTCTGGGATGCAAACCTTGTCTTGAACGTTTCCTAGGCTCACTGGAAAGTCGATTGAAAAAACGATGAGAATCACGTCGCTCTCGGGGTAACTCAACGGTCGTAATCGGTCGTATTCTTCTTGTCCTGCGGTATCCCAAAGTGCGAGTTCCACCAACTTGCCCTCGAATTGGATCTGCGTCACGTAATTCTCGAATACTGTTGGTATATAGGACTGCCGCGCGACTGCTCTCTGAGCGTCCCAACCGGGGGGAGGTATGGATGTATGCGCACCTCTGGAAACCTGTTTTCGGCGTATACGATGAGGAGACACGTCTTTCCGCACCCGCCTTAGTGCGATATTATTGAACGATGTTGCAAAGGACGAACAAAGTATCCCGCGCACCATCACCCACTACGACAAGTTTCTTCTTCAGATCCGGTCGGCGAACACCAGCTTGGTACGATGGCTCCATTGTCCTATGGCTACTCAAACGACCTTGGATAATGCGCTGGGTTTCAGAGGTAGAAAACACGCGTGATGGTATAGAGTTGCGATGGTGTCGGCCCACTGTCGGCAGCCTTGTAGAGGTCACGTGCACGATATATCATGGACTACCTACTAGTAGGTCGGATTCAAAGCGTATTTACTACTCCAGTACTTGTCTTTCCTTTGTACTATAAACTTCTAAATCAGACTAGCTTTCTGGCAGTGGTACGTTAGAAATGGTAGAAAGCGCGTCAAGGCCAGTTGGGGTGTGGCGGTACGGTGTTTCGTCACGCCCTCGCCACGCGTCACGCAGCACACAGCTCCTTCATCCCGCCCTTCCAACTACCGACCTCAACGTCCAAGTCCTTTTCGTCCTCAACGCTTAGACATGCATACCAGCGAATACGACTATCTTTTCAAGCTTCTCCTCATCGGTGACTCTGGTGTCGGAAAGGTCTGTTTTGCCCTGTGGCAATCCACGTCAACTTGCTCAATTTGCTTCTACCTCTAGTCTTGTCTGCTCCTTCGGTTCGCGGATGACACATACACCGAGAGCTACATCAGTACCATTGGCGTGGACTTCAAGATTCGTACTATCGAGCTCGAGGGAAAGACTGTCAAGCTCCAGATTGTGAGTCTTTCTTTCACCTCTATCATCTCAGGTTGTTTGTTCCCCGTATACCACCAAGTAATCTCTGAGCTGTCCTGCTTTGGGTTCGACATCGCTCTTACACTAGTTACTGACTCCATTCTATGCGCTCTCCAGTGGGACACCGCCGGTTTGTGCTCCTCTTACCCTCTACACATGCTTTCCAATAACTGTGAACAGGTCAGGAACGCTTCCGCACGATCACCTCATCCTACTACAGGGGTGCTCACGGCATCATCGTCGTCTACGATGTCACGGACAATGGTAAGAGTTGTCCATCATCGCTCAACTATGGTTGCTAACCAGGGTTCCCAGACACCTTCACAAACGTGAAGCAATGGCTTCAGGAAATTGACCGGTACGCGTCGGAAGGTGTCAACAAGCTATTGGTGGGGAACAAGTCCGACCTCACAAGCAAGAAGGTGGTCGAGTACAGCGTGGCAAAGGTAATGGGTTTCAGACTCCCATACCCTTGCCCGCCCCACTCAACTGTGTTGCAGGAATTTGCCGATCAATTGACCATTCCTTTCTTGGAGACCTCCGCCAAGAACGCAACGAATGTCGAACAAGCGTTCTTGACCATGGCCAAGCAAATCAAAGATAGGTAGGTAATTCCGTAATGCATCATATCGCGATGCTGAGTACTTGTTTCAGAGTGGGATCCACGTCGACACCCGCGGGTGGCGCAAAGTCGTCGACTGTCACTCCTGGACAATCAGTGCAGCAACAGCAGTCTGGCGGATGCTGCTGAAATGGAATACTAGCCCACCTTGTTTATGTCTTTTTGGCGTCAACTTCATTCTAGGATATCGTCAGCATAACCTATGTGGTACAATAGGAGCGATATTCTTTCATTTACATATCACCTTCTCTCCAGAGTACTGCTAAGTAGTTGGACATTGTTGGTTCCCATCTAAAGCTGGCCTCGGTTCTGTTGCTTGCCCTTTTTTAATACTACGCGTCTCCTGAGCAAAGTCCCCTCGTAATCTTGTCTCACGCCCCTCGTTCAGCCATTAGGTGTTTCAATCCTGTTTTCCAAGAACTACTAGGACGAGTAGCCTTGGGTCCCTATCCATCTATTCTAGTTCAAAAGCTCGAGGAAAGTCTAACCTCACATCGTTTCAAGAATCCAGGGACTATAGTTCGACTGGTTGTTTAGCCGGCGAGGTCCCTCGACGTCTTTTAGTTCTGAGAGGGATTCAACTCTGATACATTCGTAACCATCAAACCTTTTCTACCAATCAGATGAATTGCAACAGCGAATGTTGCTCGCAGATAAGTTTAATCCAGTTCAGGATTCTTTGCTTGCAGAATGTGAAACGAGCAGACTGACACAGTGACATCTAGATTCATAACCGCGACACAATTGTCCCGTGCGAACCAATTTCTTGTACATTGAATTCTGAATCAAGCTCAAGGGATATCCTAGCGGCACGGCGTTTCAGGATCCTCCAGATACTGCAGACCCAGAGAAGTCATGTCGTTCAGCAAAGGGTCTTCCTCTGCTTAACACATAGAAGGCTGCCGCACACCCAGCCGATTGCCGATTTATCCCAGTACTGCCTCTCGCGGTTCGCAATTCATTCACTCTCCGTCTATATCGCAGACAATCATGCCCCGTTCTTCTGGGTGGCGTGTTCAGCACAACGTTGTCACAGGTGAATGATGTATCAGACCGAGATAAAGCCGACGGACACCCAATGAACTTTCGAGACGAGAATCACGTTCATCAAACCAAGAACGACCATGGACAGGGTCCTGCCTATATACATCTGTGGCCGATATCGTCCGGTGGCTTTAATTGAAAACCGCGTGACCGCAATCGCGGCGCTAGCGTGTAGACCCTTAGAAGCCCGAAAGTAGAATGGAAAGTAATCCGCAAATGATGCTAAACATAGGTAGCGAGTCCCTTTGAATAAATTCAGAGACGACGAGAGCTAAAGTGGTGATGGTGTAGGGCGCTTGAGAAGCCGCGGCCGGGACGAGTACCATGGCCGACCTCGTGGCGAGGTGATACCGCCCCGCCGCCAACTGTATCATGTATATGATATTATTCGAGATAACAAGAAAGTTCGCGCTGTCAGCGAAACGTTGTCAATGGAATTTGGGTTTCCCGTGTCCATGACATTCAATCATATTTCCAATCCACTTGCATCAATGCCTCCCACTAACCGCCCTAGGGACCGGTTGGTTTCAATAAGGAATGACCCACACGGAGATAGGAAGACAGAGATATTGCAAAGTTGTATTGCCCGCGTCGATGTGACGATCCCCACCACATCCCCCTTTAGCATTCTCTGTTTTGCCTCTGCGCATGCATGGCTGGCGATATGGGACTACCGGTCTTATCGATCTTGACGAGAACGGCGAGTACTACGTAAGCCTCGGTACACACTCCCCCCCTCGATTTCTCAATCGTGTTTCATATCGATGGGACACGGCGACTTTAGGTCACCATCACCAATTCGTTCAAGTCTCCCAAAGAAGTGAGGCCATTGCGACGAGCTCCGCTGGGACGTCATCACCACACGCCACGTCCCAATCACTTTGAGTGATCTGAACACTGCGAACTTACACACACCCATGTGTCATCCATCAGCTATTTTCCGTGAGCCTTCCAGGAGTGTGTAGGTCTGTCAGGAACGCTGCCGCACAATCACCTCATCCTACAGAGGTATTCACGGCGTCATTTACGGACGATGGAACGACTCCCCTTTGCTCGATGACCAGATCTGTAAATGGCAGCAGTCCGGGAGATGCTGCTGAATAGGAACATCTGTAGTGTTCCAGCAGAACTTCTTTTACGTCTCTCTGACACCAACTTGTCATCGACCTGGGGCATGTGGTACAATAGGTCCATATTTTCTTCCCATTTACATACTATTGCCTTCCGTTCAGAGTATTCGTAAAGTGTAGCTAGACCCGTTATATTGGTTCCTATTTAAACTAGCCTCTTGTCTGTTGCTTGTCCTTTTCAGTATTCCCATCAAATACCGTGGGACAAGAATACAGTCTTCTGGAACTGGCTCATATGACCCATGCATGCGGACGCGAGACGATCATTCGCTTCCCTCTTATCGATCTATAAAGTAGTACTAGTACATAAAGCCAACCACTCCCCTTTTCATCAGTTAGGTCTCCCCTCCATTCTAATTCTCTCAATCCTGCTCCATCTATCCAATGTCTCATCACGGCGGCCCCCCTCAGGCTCGACGACTTCAAGTCATCACTAACTCGTTCAAGATCACAGGTCTCCCAAGAAAACCGTATTATCAATATGACGGTGAGTTTCAATAGTACTCGTCACCGCACGCGCGATTGATAGTTCCAATTGCTTCCTCCCATGGGGGCTGTGCTCGCGTACAGTGTGTGAGTAATACGATCTCGTGAATTATGTCCGCTCATGCATTCTAACCTTCTTTCCAGCATTCGAAGATGAAAAACTATCAAAAGATGCCCGTCGACGCATCGAGGTCTTCGAGAGGCTTCAAAATCACACTCACCCAGATATCTTCAGACCCAAGATTATCTATGACGGAGACGCCATCGCGTACTCCCCTACAGAGCTTTCCTTCGGAAATGCCCGGATCGTAAATCGTTCAGAGAGTCGGCGAACGTGTAGCGTGCTGATCACGCTATCTGATAGTTTGATGTCAACATGTTGGACCGCGCTCCTAGAGAGGGCGGAGGTCAAATGCGCGGTGTCTTCAGGGTCTCTCTGAAACGCGTCGATGCGGCGCCAACAACTTTCGAGTAAGCAAGGTTCCGATATGACTTATTATTTATTTATGGTGCGTAAGGGATCTCCAACGCCTCCTCGATGGTCGTACCACGCAGCTCAGCCCCCGTGCGGCGGTTGCGCTGAACTTGGTACAACTCATCGTGCGCCAGGCTCCCAATCTGTGGGTCGTCCCCGAACCAGATGCATGTTTAGATTTGATATTCACCACCGCCTAGCAAATATCCTAACAATGTCAAAGCTTTCTTCTGTCGAGAGGCCGGTAGTAGGGTTCTTGGAGGCGGACTCGAGATCCTGAAAGGGTATTACCAGTAAGCCTATGTCTGACGTCTGACGATGAACACAGATGTTGATCGTTATGGGTGCGTAGGAGCGTTCGACCCACGCTTCGGGCGCTCCAGGTGAATATCGACACGTCATGTGGTATCCTGTAAGCAGTTTCTGTGGTTCTAGAAGCTCTCTAATCATCTGTTACAGCTACCAAGAAGGCCCAATGCCCGAGATCGCCCTTAGTTTCTTAGGGACAAACCATCCTCGCGCGCTGAACCTGACTGAAGGAGCCGACCTCGCGAAGCTCAAAAAATTCTTTAAGGGTATAATGATCACATTTACGCATCGTAAGGGCAGGAAGAAGATCGAGTCGATCGTTCCTCGCGGTGGTTTCGAACATTTTGAGTGGAACAAGGACAAGAATGAAGGCGTTGTGCAGAGCACAACAGTTCAGGTACGTTCCACACTATGATGTTAGTTCTTTGCATTCATGATTACTGCAAATAGGCGTACTTTAGGGAAGCATACAACATTACGCTTAGATATCCGGATGCTGTTGGTGTCAAGATTGGAGGCGGCAGCATTGTACCCATCGAACTGTGCATCGTCGCCCCGAACCAGCGGTATACGCGGAGGTTGCCCCAAGAACTGACCAAGAAGATGGTCGAGTTCACCTCCGACAAGCCCAAGGCCCGTCTTGAGTCCATCCGCCGTGGTATTATAGGTTCCGGTGCGGTAAGTGCTTACATTAGATACGAAATGCCTCCCTAACTCTTGAATGTTTCTACAAGGCCTTGGACTATGCCTCGTCACCTTTTGTAAGAGATGCACAGATGGAGGTGTCTACAACCCCCACCCTCATTGATGGTAAAGTTCTGTCGACACCTCAGATGCAATATGGGAAATCGAGATTGGTAAATTATCTATTCAAAGGTGAACAAGTGTTGTTTCTTATCGCACTTCAGACCCCAAAGTTCGGAGCTTGGAATGCGGTGAATCAGCAGTTCAAAATGCCAATGAGCGTTCAACGCTGGGCTGTTGTTGATTATAGTCCCAACCCCTCTCGGGACAAGTCAGCAAATCAGAGGTTTTTGTCAATGATTCAAGATAATTGCAGGAAGTTAGGTATGCAAAATTTAAGTTGTTCACTGTCCTGATATCTCACGACGCAATCTTGCCAGGCATGTGTAGGTCTATTGACCTCTCTGCATATAAGCATGTCCCTAATTCCAGAAGCCATGGCTCCTCCCCAGCTTTACATCAATGGAAATGGAAGTAATGTGCCTCAAGTTAGTATCTGCCTATTTCAAACTATTATTTTGCCTTATATTTTACATACGTAGGATTTGAACCAGATTGCTAGACAAGCCTCTGGCCCAATTGACTTGGTCTTGGTTATACTTCCCCCATCTGCTCCAGACATTCGGTTCCACATAAAGCGTTTCGGGGACATCATAGAAGGTGTAAGTAACTCAACGTCCCATAACCTAAGTAATGATCTGAGTATCTTTTTAGGTTGTCACGCAGTGTGTTGTAAGTCCTGACTTTATAGCCGGCCATTTTCATATCCTAACTTTATTTAGCGTGTTGACAAGATTGCTCGTGCGAATGATCAGTACTGCAACAATGTGGCAATGAAGTAGGTGTCGACACTTTTGACTTTATTGAACAAGCCCTCTTAATATTGCATCTGAAGAATCAATGCAAAACTGGGTGGTGTTAACGCGTCGCCGGATTCCAGGGTACTACAGGAGCTTGCTCAGCAACCTTTTATCATCATGGGTGAGTTGAACTTTTATTCCTTATCCAGGAAAATCAGCTGACGGAAAGCAGGGGCTGATGTAGGTCATCCAGCACCGGGTGTTCAAGATCAACCTTCTGTGGCTTCCCTCGTGTCTTCTTATGACCCCTCGGGAATGATGTATCATGCCTATACGACAATTCAACCGCCACGCCTAGAAACGATAGACCAGTTGAAGTACATGGTTTACGTGAGTGCATCTTCAACACATTCACAGATTCGACCTAAATCGAATTGCCCATTAGGACGCAATCAACGATTTTGGCAGGCCCCCGGCGAGAATTGTATTTTTCCGTGACGGATTGTCCGAGGGTGAATATGTCAAGGTTGCTGAGAAAGAGATCGAGGATATCAGAGGCAAGTTCCGCCTCCTCACTCAGAATACCGTTGATTGATCCCTTGCACAGCTGCCGTTGATAGGATTTGGGGCATGAGAAAGCTAAGTATTCCAAAGCCCACCATAACCTTTATTGTTGTTGGCAAACGGTCAGTATCTAAGGCCCATCCCTTATGCCATCTAAATCTATATTCCCCAGTCATCATGTTCGATTCTTTCCACGAAACGAGTAAGTTCCATTGAGCGTTTGGCGTGCATTGAACTCACAGTTTTGTAGACAGGATGCAGACAGGTCTGGGAACTGCCCGGCGGGATTTGTCGCTGACCAGGGCATTGGGAACCCGATTGCCAAGGACTACTACCTGCAATCTCATGGCGGTTTGCTGGGAAGTAAGTGACCTGTCCATGGTGTCTCAGATTTATAAATCACCTTTCAGCAAGCAGACCTTCCCACTACATCGTCATTCACGACGAGAATTTCTCCAACAATATAGACAAGTGGGTTCGATGGTGTGATGAGAAAGCTAAATGTGTTCACCGAGTTTCATCCCAGGTTGCAGGAACTCTCTTTTGTTTTGTGTCATTCGTATGCTCGAGCAACCCGGTCTGTCTCCATTCCGGCTCCCGTGTATTGTGAGTACGCCTTGCAACTGATTTTGATCTGTGCTGATTTCTACCCTTAGACGCCGATGTATGTGGATCGAGTACGGACAGTTTACTAGCACACTGACCATTAAACAGCTCGTTTGTGGCCGTGCGAGCTTCCATTTCTCCCCCGAGCTCAAGTATGACGATAGCTCTGCTTCGGTCACCTCTGGCAAGAGTGCGTTTAATCTCGATCGGTGGAAAGCTGGTTTCCAGGGAGTCCATCAGAATATGCTGAAGAAGATGTTTTACATGTGATCTATTACCGACATCTACCATCCCCTTTCTGCAAGACGTCCGCCCTTGATGTTTGCATCGCTACATAAAGTAGTGAGAAATTATTGTTGTACGAGTTGTTTTACGATAGGTGGGACATACATTGTAAGACCGACCATGGGTGCCCCAAGGTTCTCGGAAATCTGTAAAGAATGTGTCAAGATGTCAAGTTGCTATTGATCCTTCTCGTTTGTGTTCCGTACCTCGGCGAGAACTTTGGGGTTGTTATAGTGGGTAACCTAGAGTTTCCGGATCAGAGGGTATGGTGCGTGAAAATTCGGAGAACGTACAGATTGAACGATAGCCCTTGCTCTCTTGGCTGGATCGCCAGACTTGGATGACGGAGCGAGTCAGGTTTCAAGTGAGAGAAGATGCGAAAAACGCACATGGAAAATACCGGATCCAACAAACACTTGAAGGCACATGATTATTATGCACGATCCATGCTAGCGAGACATGAGCTCACCTCCGTCGCAGCCGAGCTGCATCATGAGGGCAGCATCCGCTGGTACCATGCTTCAGAACGATTGGGATGCGCGTGGGTGGCGAGAACATACCGGGAGATGCGATACCACCAGCTGCAAAGTTGACCACGGGAAGCCGTTTCAGGCGTGCGGTTTCCTTTAAGAGATGGAAGGGGGCTTGAATGTCCTTTGCGTACGCGTATAGTTCTTCTTCGTTCATGACGCTCGCCTTGCGAATTTCACTCGTGACGGTACGCTGGTGACGTACGGCCTCGACGACGTTGCCGGTGCCTGCTTCGCCCTTTGTCCTGATGAACGCAGCGCCCTCGGAAATGCGCCGTAACGCCTCGCCTAGGTTGCGAGCGCCGCATACGAACGGAATTTTGAAACTGTGCTTGTTGATGTGGTGTTCTTCGTCCGCGGGTGTCAAGACCTCTGATTCGTCAATGTAGTCTACACCGATCGCCTGGAGGATCTAGGCTGAAAACGTGAGAAGTGGAGAGGACTTGACACGTGAGAGTCAGACCTGGGCTTCGACAAAGTGCCCGATGCGAGCTTTGGCCATGACGGGGATGGTGACCGCGTTGATGATGTCCTTGATCATCGCAGGGTCGCTCTGGGATATGTGAGGTGGCGAGCATGAAAGGGGTGTCATATGACGTTACCATTCGTGAGACACCTCCTTGTGCTCTAATATCGGCAGGAACACGTTCGAGTGCCATAACGGCGCAGGCACCTGCTTCTTCTGCGATGCGAGCCTAGTAGTGTCCATCAGGTCAAGCGATAGGAGCAGGGTGGGTGATGAAAAGTGACCTGTTCGACATTGACGACGTCCATGATGACGCCCCCCTAAATGAGTAGATGAGAGGAACGGTATTAGGCTGTGCGGGTGTGTCGGAACGCACCTTGAGCATCTGTGCGAGACCGGATTTTACCTAGGGAGGATGAACACGATGAGAAGGAAGGGGGAAACGAGGCATACGCCAAATGTGCCGAGACTGGTGTTTCCGCCATCACGTTGGGTGGAGCGGGGTGGAGCAGGAGGAGCGGTTGTTGGGCCACCTGCAGCACCGATGGGACCGTTCGCTGAGGGAGCAGTCATTGTGAGATGATGATCAAAAAAGATGATCTGAGAGAGGCGGATATCGGGAAGGGAATGAAAATAATTAAAAATAAAATACGATAACATCCGATGCAATGCACCTCAATCCAGTGGTCTTGGACGCAAAAGCATAGTAACAAGTTGACACGCCAAAATATGCAGACACGGAGACGGCTATTTAATGACAAGATCACTACGTGAACACCGGGGTAGCGGTATGGATTGATACCAACTTCTAAGCGGGAATGTGAGGGCCGTCAGAAGCCTTTGGCTGTGAGCCATGCCAAAACGTCCCGCTTGAAGCGGCCGCCCGAGAGGATGACGTGTCTCTGGTGTTTTGCCTTGACGGAGAGGCGCTGCGCATTGGGCGAACCCTGGTCGAACAAGGACCGCCTTAGGTCCTGGATGAGGGACTGGACGGGGGAAGGGTGTCATGAGGAATAGAGCAAGAATGACTAGGAATGCTCACGTCGACGCAACCGTCCACGTTTCTGATTTGAACGAGATGGCGGGTGCCAGCGTTGCGAATGTCTGTGTAGACGGGGAGGGAACGACGGGTGTTGCGTCGAACCAAGTAAGGACGGACAGCAACAGGGTGAGCGTTGAGCACGTGCTTGATGGTGGACATGGAGAAAGCAAGCCAAGTTCCCTGTTTACGTACACCCGACCGAGTCTCACCTCGATCCATTTAAACGGTCGAGAAATGATATCCATCTGCATCATCATCATCATCCCTTCCTCACCAACCATGACACGTCCTCTCTCTCCACTCGACAACCTTCTCCCCCTCCTCCCTACCCTCATCGAATGTGCGCATTTCCACCTCTCCCCGACCCCGCTGATCATATATCCAGTCCCACCCTCACCCTCGGACACTTGCTCCGACATGTCCCCCTCTCCCCCACCGGACACCATTCGTGTCATATGCAACGTACCCCTCCTCGCACCACGCCCACTCCCCTACCACTCCCCAACTTTCCTCCAGTTCGATCTACCCGACACGGACGAGGACCTCTCTCACCCACCGTACACCCACCGTCCCTCGAAACGAAAGCGCGACAACGACGAACCCCAGCCACAACCGAAGCGTCGTCCTGGCATCCATCGTCCAACTCTGAGATCTCACCTCGTTCACCGTCCCTCCGATCGTCCCTCCCCTCCCCAACTCTCACATCGCTCTGGCAACCATCGCTCCCGCTCATAGACTCCCTATATGCACCTTTGCTCTCACAAAGGTCTCTCCTCCCCATCCTCTCCATCATTCTCTCACATCTGTCATGTTACAGCACCATTCTTGTCACACCTTGCCTTGTTGCCACCCTGCCATCTGATGGTACCAGGTGGCAACTCCCATACACGCCGCATATGTCCTTGCATCATAATTTACACCATACCTTACCTGTATCATACCGAACATCACCCACATGCTTCCCGCCTCTGAGCTTTGCCCTCTTGTCACAGCCCCATACGTCATAGGGTCCCTTTCCATTCCTCTTCCTCCTCCTTTTGCCAATGTCCGACCCAATCCAACCACTCCACGCTTTCATATCGGTCAGTCTTCTTCCTTCCCCATCACCGTCTTACCCGCTCATCACCCCCATATAGCAAAACCCCCGCGCACACTACTTCTTCCACAGCCGGCGCGACTCATCCACCTCCCTGTGTCCCGGCCCCCGTCAAGGCGAATTCCCGCAGTGTGTAACAGTATGTTGTCATCATTTACGTCCACCCGATCGGTCGTTTTACCCCTCGCCGCAGCTCATCTTGTCAGCAACCCACCTGTTCAAGGCAATGCAGCCTTGTTCCTGCGACACTCCGTCCCTATCTCTCTCTCTCTCACCCCTCGGTTTCAGATATTCCACTTTCTTCTATGCACTACCCTCCGATCCATCTCGGACACACATCGCATCGTGTCCATTCAATTTTCGCATTCGCATTAATGTACTACATATTACGATCACGATCACTTGTTCACTACACACTCTCGGCATCAATTCCAAGCTGTCCATGGTGTGCCTTTTTACGGTGTGCTTCCGCGAGTTCTCGGCGATGCTGCGCTGCACGCAAGTCAAGCGTGGTCATATCTAGCTCATGAAACGCGCGACGGCTTGCTTTGAGGCACCGTCGGCATTCCGCCGCTGCATGAGCACGATGCGTTTCCAATCGGTTGTACTAAAAAAAGGGTTATCCTGAGCTCTCAATCAGCGCAACCAGATCAAAACGGACTCGCCTCACTCTCATATCCGACGCTAAACCTGGGCTTCGCCTCATACCTGGGAATAGTTGGCAAGTATGGTTGGGTGACAACCACTTCGCTTGATGGCAATGCAACCGTTTCGACAGTTGGTAGCGATTGCTCCTGGCACTCCATCGGGGATCCCGGCACTCCAAGTGACTCTGCTTGTCCATGCAGTTCCCCATTTCGGTTGTCCTTGCCTTTAGTAAGCGATTCCGTAGCCCTCTTTGTGTCCATGTCGCCATCTAAAGGAGTAACGCCCTCGATGGATTGGTCTTGTACCTGAACAGGTTCAGGTCCACTCGGAACAACCTCTCCATTGGGCTCGTCATGATGGCGGAGCTGACGGACCGCTGTTTCCGGAGATTGGCGTTCATGTGTGGGACTCGCCACGGGGCGTGACTGTTGGTTTGGACTAGGGCTTCTTCTACAAGGAGAAGGGCTTTTGGGTGATCGAGGAATATCGCGGGGTGGATGGGTATGTATCGACTCGGGTGGCGCACGAGACTGGGGAGATGATCTACGAGACCTGCTGCCCACGCTCTTGGGAGAAATCGAGCGCCTCCCTCGAGGCGGGTGCGATGGTGGATGTGGGGGTCGGCGAGAAGGAGAGTGAAGTTCACGGTGATGATCTAGCATCATGTTATGCATATGCACGTCAATACGAGTAACAATGGACTCACCACGGCGCGGCGATAATGGTGCAGGACGATAGCTCGGCGAAGTAGGTCGTCTATCATGTTCGCGATCCCGAGGCCGTTGATCGTCATGGTCCCAACTCCTCCCTTGTTCCCGTTCCCATTCCCTGTCCCGTTCCCTGTCCCTGTCCCTGTCTCTTCTGTAGTCATCCCGACCGCGCCATTCACTTTCCCTAGGCGCATATCCTCTTCGATTCAAAGTGGGACGGGTTGGACTATAGTCTCTCCGTGGTAGCCACATGTCGCTTTGTCGTTTATAGTATCCTCGATCCCTGTCCCTGTCCCTGTCTCTATCTCTGTCCCGGTCGCGATCCCAGTCTTTCCTGCGGTCGTCCCTGGAACGGGTATCATCGTAGCCACGGTACTCTCTCCCATGGTACGTGTCACGAGAGCCGATATAAGTATCCGAGGAACGTGGAGGGTGAGGCGACCTTTGGCCACTGTGTGTATAACGCGAACGGTTCCCGCGTTCGCGGTCGCGCGCATCTCGGTCCCTATCCCTGTCGTCCCGTTGATGAGAGTAACGATCTGGCGACGCACGTCCAGGGCCACTCGGACGCCGCTCGTCGCCTGGCTCGTGCCATCCACTCCCTGACCTTGCGAATTCGGGTTTGGCAGGGAGATTCGACATGACCAGAGTTATTTGTGTTCAAGACGACGTTCTTGTTTGGCCTGCTTTGTAGTATTTCTAACTTTGCCTGAATGGCAGCCCCCGACCTCGTCCCGCTCGCGACACTCGTCCAGATAGAACGTACACCGTCTTGCGAGGATGGTATCCCACCAGACTTGGAAGAAGATCTCAGAGCGTTCGGCTGCAAACTTATACACGAAGCCGGCGTCCTTGTCAAACAGTGCGTGTCCGGGTTACTCGCCATCGAGACCACCCATAACGCCTCGCTCGTCCCAGGAAGCAGGTGGCCGTCGCTACCGCTCAGATTCTGTACCAGCGTTTCTGGTATACCTCCTCGATGAAGCAGTTCAGCATAGGGGTCAGGCAATCTCTCCTCTCGTTATTCATCTTTACAGAACCCTCCCCTCCGCTAACAGGACGTGGGCATGGGCGCACTCTATCTCGCATCGAAACTCGAAGAGTGTCCACTTCGAATCCGTGACCTCATCAACGTCTACGACCTCCTCCTCCAACGCACCACCCACGCGCTCACGCCGCCGTCGGCACAAAAGAACGCAGGGCGGTTCAAATACGCACCCATGTCGTATTTCGGCAACACGTTCTACGACCTCAAAGACGCCATCGTCGTTGCAGAAATGCAAATCCTCAAACGTCTCGGATTCAATGTCCACGTCGTATTGCCCTATGGCACGCTCATTAATTACCTCCGCGTGCTCGGCCTCATGAATCACAAGGACGCGAGCGCAAAGGCGTGGGGTTACTTGAATGACGCGTGCGTGGTTTCACTGGCACTTTTTTGGGAGGAGCCTTGATGTGACCACGCGTATAGATTGCAAACGCCGGCCTATGCCTTGTACGCCGTACCCACCATCGTTAGTGCGGCGATCCTCCTTGCTGTGCGCCATCTGGATATCTCACTTCCCTCCACGCCACCCAATTGTTGGTGGGATTTATTCGATGCACCCTGGGATGATGTGTGGAGCGTCTGTGGACAGATCATGCGGCTCTATCGGGATCGCACGCAGGAGGAACGTTGCAGGGTGATGAGCTTGATAAACAAGAAGGAGGTGCGAAAATGGATCGAAGAAAATAACCACCCTAGCTAGCGTCGTCGTGTATAATGTAGGCACCAAGGAATGTTTTTCTAATTTATTTCTGTAGCATCATCCTTGTTTAGTAAGCAGTAAAACAAGGTGAAAAAAAATAGTCTCTCTGGCGGGGAGTCGAACCCCGCTCTCCCGCGACCATCGAATGACAGGCGGGTGTACTATCCGATATACTACCAGAGACCATGTCTTGTGGCAGAAACTTTGCAATATACCGTCAATATTTTATGATGGATGAAGATAAGATAATCTACCGCGAGACTACTCACTGATCGATCATATGCCACTCCTTTCCGTAGCACACTGATCCTGTCCAGCCCGAGAATCCTTGGCGCAAGACGTTCCGATAGAATATCCATACTCGTGGATCACATTGACAACTTCACGTTACACGTGCGTTTCAGGGCTGTACTGTTTCTCAGTCAGTGATGGCGGCGGCCCACCGTGGCAGTTCCCAGTCTCTCGTGGGCTATGCACCTCGTTTGATCGAGCTGCTGGCGCTGTGATCAACTACGCCGACGTTGGCCACTGGCGACGTGGTCGAACGTTTGTCCGGACGACAAGCACCCACAGATTTGACGTGATCCCGGCCTAGCTACACGAGGCCTACGAATTCTCGCCCTCTGCCTGCTGCGCAGAGGGCATCGCTCTTTGCCGATCGGGGCCGTCGGAGGCCCATCACTTTTAGTAAGTTGGAGTGCGGATCACGAGAGATAGATAATCAAAGTTAAAAAAGCTGTTGTTTCATAGTCGGATCCCCCTATGGATTAGTATGAGAAGACCGCCGTGATACACAGTCGGCTTCTAGAAAGGACCGGCGCATGATTCATGACCCGTGCAAACAGCGCAAATAGACACCCGAGGCTCAACAACAGAACATCAGTGCATGGAGCGACGTAACGTACCCCCCCCATTCTGGCTAGAACGTGGACTTGGAGAGACTGATCAGAAAAGCAGATACATAAACACACATTCCAACTTTGCGCACATCATCGTCGATGATGATGATCGATATCAGTAACCTGGCTCAGCGCCACGTCACAACTACCCGTACGGCCCTAATCACTCAAAATAGCCTGCACCACATTCGACACTTTCAATTGTCTCAAATCCGTATAGGTCTGCGCACTATACATCAGCCGGCTCACGTCATGTCATGTGTACACAATCGTACGAACCTGACCGCAGCCCACAAAAATGATGGGCTGTCCTGTAACGTAGGTCATGGAAAGTGCAGCACCAACCTAGACACAGATCAGTGGCGGTCCCCCCCTGAATCCATGCGTTGCCACCGTACCTTGTCATCTACGGTGTCCCACTTGGTAATCAGCATGTCGTCAATACCGCGGCTCTTGCCCGTAGAGGCGGCCGAAAAATCGCGCAGTGCACGATCGAATTTGGTCAGCTGGTCGACGGCTTCATTGCCCACCAACGCTTCTCCGACAAAGAGGATCTTGTCTGGATTGTTGACGGCGACAAGCTAGCATAGAACCCTGTGTCATGGCACGCGCAGCAAGAAAGGGCTTAGAGGTACCTTGGCCAAAGCCCTCATCAGGGGCTATGATGCGTGTCGAATATGAGCATTACGAAACGAGAGACACATCAATGGACAACGGCCATACCTCATTATCCTGCATACGACCAGCCGTGTCGATGAGTACTACATCGAAATCATTGTCTTTCGCTGTGCTGGGGGTCAGATCGGTAGAAGCACCACTGGAAAAAACACCGACCGTGGGTGATCGCTTCCTTTGCGATCCCTGCGGCGTCCTTGCCGTATCCTTTCTCGTAGAGCTCCACGCGACCTTTGCTACTGGTTGCACCATCAACTCCCAGCATGCTCAGGTTGCGCACGTGAACTCGGAGTTGCTCCACGGCACCACTCCTACAAACAACCTAATTGAAGGGGGGGACAAAAGGACGCATGACGACGCATATACTCACCGGAAAGTATCGCAAGCAGCGATCAAGACGCGGAAGCCGTTTTGGATGAGCCAGAAGCAAACTTTGGATAGGTTGGTACTCTTGCCAACGCCATTGACACCTACAAACACAATGCTGTACGGAATTCGTTGCTGGGAGGAGGTAAGAGGGGAAGTGAGTTTCGTCCGTATGGACAACAATAGGTCGGTGGAGGTCTTGGGTGTGAGGATTCTTGTCAGTGAAGTCGACAATGCCGCGCGGACGGCATTGTTTGTCGCTAGAGACGAATTCAATGCAACGGTAACCTATACCCCCCAATACACATACTTTGAAAACCGCCGACCTTTTTGCCGATGAGGCTCTCACCGACTCCCTCACACACCTTGTCCGCGATTTCTTTCGCGACATTCTTCTTCATGAGATGCTGCTTCATACCCTCCAGCACAGGCTTCAAGTCATGCTCGGTCAGCACCTTGGACCCGGTCAGACGTGCAAAGAGGGAACCTAATGAACCCAGAGAGCTCGCTGACTGCTTCGATACATCCGATCGAAGTGCTCGCGCAATCACGTCGTTGGTCTCGTCGTCTTTTGCGCCAAAGTCCCAATCCTTGACCTCATACATCCCATCCTTGGTCCTCGTTCCCAAAGAGGCTTCGTCGACAAGACTTTGCAAATCGAGCGTCGGACGCCCATTGGCGCCAGAGTCTGCTTTATCAAGGCTAAAGTCCAGCGATGCCATGTCGGATTCGCTGGGTGTCTCGTCACCCCATTTTCGCCCTGCTTTTGCTTTTGCTTTTCTTTTAGTAGATTCGTTACTAGACGAGGGAGATGAGATGGTGTGATGATCGAACTTGGGAGGGCTCACTCTGATGTAGGGACGCTGTCTCGACCACTTCCCGACTCGACACGCGATATCCCCCGGCCCCCCCGTCTGCCTCCACGGCCACGCAGCCTTTCTTTGAGCGCCTGAACATTTCTCGCTATCTGCTGCTCATCCTGAGGCATATCCGGAGACTCGGATGGCACTGCGAGACAGATGTACGTCAGAAGAGAGAGAGGGATCAAAGTAAGAACACACGTGTGCTGAGATCGTCCAAAGGAGGGTCAGGAGCGCTGTGTTCTACATGAGCGAAGGGGCGGAATCGGGATTTGCGTTCCTATACAACGTATGAATACACGGTAGAGCACCACCACGTCTGCCTTGATCACCTGTGCAGCCTTTTCCTCGATACCCTTGAGCAACTTGTCGAATACCTTGTTCCAGCCCTCGAACGCGGTGGCAAAATTCCAAGTGGTAGACGGATCCTGCGTGGTAGACGGTGCCGGTTTACCGTTGTTGATGGCATGCAGCGAGGCGACAAAGGTGGCGAGAAAGGGCTCGAAAAGCTTGATAAAGAGCGCTTTCATAGCTGTAAGGAGGTCGTCGACATAGGTGAGCTGCAGGATACGCTGGTACGCGACCTGTGGAGGTGTCAAGAGTGAGGACAAGTGGGTCGGGTGAGCACGTACGACAAAGATGAGCTCGAGGTCGTTTACAAAGGTCCATTTTACTGCATAGCCATCCCTTTCGTATTTTTCTTCGGCGGTTCTGCCCTCGATGAGTGCTTCTCGAATGAGAGAGTTGACCGGCGATGCAGCGGAGGAAGTGATATGAGACGCTTCTGGGGTGAATGAGCGCGACCAGAGGACGACGCCGCCTGGAATCAAAGCTCGGACATTGTCTCGGACGACGTCGCGGCGATACATACCTTTGTGCGAAATGGAGCAGTGGTCCAACATGTGTCTCGTCAGACTTTTAGGCAAAACTCGCAAGTACTACTGACGATGTGATTATGTAATCATTGTCGCATATACAGAATTATTACACTTTGTCACTTTAATCTTATTCTGGTTGACGACGGAGAGGTTGCAGCGAGGTTGGTGAATGCGAGAGGTACAAACGCTGCGAGGATGGTTCGTCCAACGAAAATCGTGGTGCAAACTGGAGGACGGAATCCGCACGAAGCGGGGACAGTCGCACCGGCAACGATTCGCTCGTGACGATATCCGTTTCGCTCCCCAACAACTCCCTCCTGCTCCCCACACTTGTACTTGGATTGTGTTGGGCGACAAACACGTCGTTGGCCTGTGCGGAATATCTCTGAGGTTGGAGCGTGTTCTCGGCGCTCGGTCTCCGGGATGGGATGTCTGTCATCATCAATTCGTCTGGAAATTTCATGTCTTGCATCGGTGGGCTAGTATAATACGTGTTTTGCAAGAATGGCGCCGGGATAGTTGGGGGGTAATGTGTGTGCCCACCGCCCTTTTCAGCAAGTGTTGGCGTGTACTCGGCGCCTGAATCGAGGCGAAGCACAGGGTTGGCACCAGCCCTGTGGGAGTTCATGAACTCGGCCGAGGGTGGTGTGCGCCTGCGTTTGCGTGCGTGTAGGTATAGAAGAGTGGCCAGGACAACCAATGCGATGAATAGGACGCCTCCAACCACGCTCCCGGCAATTATCCCTGCATTGGACGTGGAGGACACTGCTGCGACGGCAGGGGACTGGGTAGAGGACTGTGCGGGCGTAGCCGTAGTCGTATCACCAATAGTACTAGTAGTACTAGTAGTAGAGGAGGTGCTTGTCGGTATACTAGATCCAGTGTCGCTGGTTGTTGAGTTTGGTCGAGGTAACACAGGCCCAAGCTGGCGTTTCTGGCAAGGGGTCAGCACTAGTGCACCTGGCCAAGTTGACGACTACGGGCTCACGACGAGGACGACCTGACCACTTTTAGGACTCGACATCCGGGTGATGGGGGGAACACAAAAGACCAAAGGCCGACCGAATTTCAGGCCAGAAATCAGCGCTGGATACTAAAATATCACACATCACTGCATTGCCTCGCTTCATGCGACCATCAGTCTTTTCCTTGCCACGTCCCTCATCTACCCGATCAATAATGCGTGTCGTACCCGTACCCGTCAGACAGGACAACTATGCATACTTGATCATCGACGAGCCCTCTAACAAGGCTGCCGCGGTTGACCCATATGACGTCCCAAAAGTGCAGGCTGCCGCAGATCGTCTAGGGGTCTCGATTATTGCCGCAATCACGACACACCATCACAACGATCATAGCGGCGGGAACGAGGTCTGTTTCCATTATCGCTTGACATTTGCCATCATCTCATCACCCTTACCCGGTGACTAGACTTTTGTCAGTGCTGCGCACACACATCTCATCTATCTATCTACATCATGTCACGCTTGTTTTCTCTAGGCTACCAGGTACCCTGGTGCACCTATATACGGCGGGAGCTCGCAGGTACTTGCCCTGTCGAAGCTCGTCAGGGACAAGGACGAGTTCGTCATCGGAGATAATATTCATGTAAAGTATGCCGTCCCTTGTGCATTGCAAGGCGCGTGTTGATTCTTGAATAGATGTCTGGCAACGCCGTGCCATACACAGGACTCGATTTGCTACTATATCACTGACTCATCCAACAAGTCCCAGGCTGGCGGCGTCTTCACGGGTGATACTCTTTTCCAAGGTAAACAATATATCCGTTGTGGGTCGAACGTGAGCTTGACACATCTACAAGGTGGTTGCGGTCGTTTCTTTGAGGGGGACGGCAAAGAGATGCATGCGGCACTCTCGTACTTGGGAACGTTGCCCAACGAGACAGTCGTCTACAATGGTCACGAGTATACTGCTGGGAATGTCGCGTTTGGGAAATCGGTTGATCCCACGAACCCAGGAATAGCTCGACTCTGCAAGCTTGTTGAAGAGAACAAGATTACTGCTGGATTGTCTACTATTGGAGATGAAAAGGAATGGAACGTCTTCATGCGGCTTGACAGCGAGGCGGTCAAGTGAGTTTGTAGCTCATCTCGGATGGGCGATGTATCATACTGATTATCTGCAGGAATGCTACTGGTGCGACGAGTGAATCCGCCATCGTGGACAGGTTGAGAGAAATGAAGAACTCGTTCAGGGGGTGAGAGGAGTAAGATGTTTGCAAAGGGTTGAATATGAATGATGATCATTGTCAGGCGTTTATAGTCCACAACAGATGTTCTAACACGAGCTTTTAAAGGATTTGACCGAGGGGCAAGATACAAGGGTCGAACGTTATTAAGTAGCACATAAGAGCAAGGCAAGGCATCAGTACGGTAAACGTGAACAGCTTAGCTCATCCCGACGACCTTCAAGACCGCAGAGCGAGCGTATGGGATGTAAGATAGACAGTACCAGGTGTATGCGAGGTACTCGATGACGACGAATACTGTAAAAGAGTGAGGTGCGGAGGGGGGTGTTGCGAGACTAGGACTTACCGATGCAAAGGACCTGGGTTGGGGTGTGAGTGAGTAAAGAAGAGGATGGACAGGTGGACGGACCTCGTTGCCGATGACAAAGGCACCGACAAAGACGAGAGCTATGGAAGCGAGGAATACGACTGTTGCGACGAGTCGCACAGGCTTGAACATCTTTAAATTTCCGGAGAGCGTTAGATCAGGGAGGTGGAGAGCGATACGGAATTACCAGTTTGATTTGGGTTCCAAACTAAATTTGATATCTATGAGATGGGAGAAGTGTGTATGTAGATAGTTCGGCTTACCCCAATGAGAAAACCGGTGCCGGTGAGAGAGACGAGGATGCCGATGGTGTAGAGAACTGGGGGGGATGAATGATAAGACGGTAAAGGGAGTGTGAGACATACCTGCAAAGCTACCGAGCTGTCCGAGAAACAAGAGGACGCTGCCGAGGATGCTGAGGGCAAAACCGACGATGAGACTGCGGAGGGGGTTGAGTTGACGACAAGAAGTAGGGTATGAACTGACCATCCTACGAAACCGTAAAGACGTTGAGTGCGAGTGAGACCTAGAAAGTGAAAAGCAGAGTCTCCTTCAAAGAATTGAGTGTCTGGTATGGCAGACTCGAGGTTGAGCCAGCCTTTCATGATCGTAGTCGATATCTGGTGTGTTGTTATTGTGGCTGTGTAATACGAACCTCGTGTGATCAACGAGGCAACGCACGTTTTTTACGACTTTTCTTGTTGAATTTAACGACTTGTTCGTGAGCCATCATCATCATCATCAGCTGCTGCTGCTGCTGCTGCGATGGACCAACTCTTTTCGAGAAATTCAGTTACTCCTCCTCCTCCTCCTCCTCAACCACCCGCAATTACTCACTTTTCATCCTCACCATCTCACATCGACGCACTCTTCCAGTCAATCCAAATCCCTCCATCAAACCCTCAGGGAAACAACTCCGCACCAGCTACCCCTGCCCTACCCGCTTTCGACCCCGCCTCATCACCCTCCGCTAACTCACTCCCCCCCTCCTCCGCTGCAGATAGACAGAGCGCGCTCCTCTCCCTTCTCTACCCCGCCGCTACTTCCGTACCCGCCCTCACTTCTCTCATCCCCCAACCCTCCCAGCAGCAGATCCCGACCCCTCCTGAATCGTCCCAGCGCTCAGGTCAGTCACCTTCAAACAATAGCGAAACCCAGGGAAAGATCCTTCTTGAGCAGCTCATGGCCGGGTATGTCCTCCTTCATATCAGCCTCTTGGCATTCCATCTCCATCTATTCTCTGACATGCCTCACCTCTCACACGAGGCCATCCACTCCTCCTTTTCTACCCTTCCGTCTCCTTCATCTCTTTCATCTCCCATCCATGGCCTCTTGGGACTACTTTGATACTTTCTTTGCTGACCCTTTCGACAGTTCCGCGCCTCGGTCTTCAAACTATACTGACTCACCCCCAATCTTGGCCTCCCTCCCGCCGCCCCCTCCCTCCGCTCCACTCCAACAGCCCCCCGCTGATCCCTATCACCCTTCAGATGCCTATGTTCCTCAGGAACCCCCGAGGGAGCTGCCCCCGCCACCTCAGCCAATCCCTGCTTCCCAACCTCAACAGCAAGCACCTCCGTCCCCCCGCAAGTCCATGTTCGAGTTCATATCTCCGTTTGACGCCCTTTCCCCCAACTCAAACATCGTCAAGAAGAAGTCCGTCCCCGCCGCTCCTGCCAGCTCATCCAGCCCCAACGAAGATTCTTGGACCTCGGCATCTCTCGGATCCCTCAATGATCCAAAGCGAAAGTCAGTCGAAAACCTCATCGATCAATTGACTCGCGGCCAGGCCCAGGCCCCCTATCCTTCTGCTCAGCCCCCTTCCCCTTCTTACGACCCGTACAACACCGCAGACGAGTATTCTCAGCTCGAAGCCAACCAGCCCACACCACAGCAGTCGCAACAGCAGTCCCGCCCCATGCCCCCACCCCCTCTTCCTCCCAAACCAGCTCGCGTCTCTTCCCCTCGCGCATCGCCACCCAAACTCCCCATCCAGCAGCAGCAACAGCCTCAGCGTCCACAGGCGAGGTCGACCGAATCACCCGTCGGACAGTCTATCCCCCCAATCAGAAGGGACAAGGAGGGCTCTCCGGGTCCACGCTCGAATTGGAAAAACGACGGTCGAGGCAAGGTCATCAACAAGGGCAAGGCTCAACCCAGCCCCAGGTAAGCACCCTTGTTCTTCTCATAAATTTGGCCTTCAATGTCCCTCAGCGCGCAACCGCAAACAATCGTGTTCGACGTGTCTCAGCCTCTCGACGAAATACAGGCAGCTAGAGATGCCGTCAAGTCGACCGCCATCGCCCTCGTCAAGCAAGACCCAGTCTTCTTGCCCGGCACTACCATCGGAGCAACCCACTGGATTGCTTATGCTATGACGAGGGGTCGTGTCCGCGTCATTTCGCGTTCCAGTGGCGACCGCACCTTGCTGCAGTTACCTACCGTTTTTGGGCCAGCTACTCAAGTCATCGACATGGCGGTGTACGGCAACAGGCTTGCAGGTGTGACCTCGGATGGTGGTTTCGTTGTCTGGCAATTACCCGAAGTCATTACTGACGATGTCCCGTACGTGTCTATGTTCTCCTGGCGATTCGTGCAAACTAAGATGTCATGTCCAGTGGCCATCTCTTGCTATGCATCGTTCCGAGTGCGGATGCTGACCCCTTGCACTCTGTCAAGTGGCATCCTAAACAAGCCGACACCCTCGCGGTTGCTTCTGAAACGAAAATGTACTTATTGGATCTGGCAGACGCTGCGCGTACATTCAGGGGTGAACCTCAGCCTCAGGTTGAGCTCAACCGCATCTCTCAAGTCTTTTCTATCCCTTCCGTAAGCATCCTATCCGATGGTCCGCGTCCCATATATTGATGCACTCTCGTAGCGCCTGGTTGCGTTTGATTTCGATGTCCCTCACTTTGCGCTGGCGACCATTTCTGAGGATTCAACTTTAACACTCTGGAACGTTCACGACAAGAGCCCATTCTGGACACATCGCGTCCGTGGAGACGATCTTCCGTCTTCGCTGACCTTTATCGACGATGGTATCGTCATCGGCCGCAGGAACGGCACTGTGTTCCAGCTACTCTCTGTTATTACAAAGAACGTTCTCTCCACCTTTAGATTCGTCAATGGCACCAAGGACGACCCGGACATGTTTGGGCACGTCAACTACGACTCCAGGATTCAGACTCTGTGGATTGCCAATAATCGCAGAGACAGTTTAATTGCGTTGAAAATTGGGTTTGATGTCTCTGCTTCGCCATCTAGCGAACTTGCTCGGGGTGGCTTCTTCGAACAGGTCGTCGAGTTCTCTGGACCCAAGCCCACCATCCACTTTGTCATTCTCTCTGCAGATGCAGATCCTACTGGGGACGAGGCTCATGCCGCTTGTGTTGCCGCAAAGGTGCCTCCAGGTGAACTTGCCCTCGTTGCCTTCTCCGTTCACTCGACCGGTGTCGATCAGATTCTCGTGCGCAAGGAGTGGTACGAGAGTGCACTCGTGGGCGCCGTTTCCAAATTTCCCCCCTACACCCAGCCCCAGGTGCCTATATCTGCACAGCTGGACACCAAATCAGTTCGCCAGATACCCCAGGCCCCCAGCATCATCAGTGGATCTGCACCAGTCCTTCAGCAAGTCTCTTCCGTGGTCCCTCCTGGTAGACTACGGACACCGCCTTCGGAAGAAATTGAGTCGGAGTTGGCTCGTGATGAGGCACGTGGATCGGAGGCAAAAGGCAAGGGCGTCAAAGGAAAGAACGTCGCCTTCAGAGATAGAGAAGAAGGTAGAGACAAAGATAAGGGTGCAAAGGCTGACCCGGGATCCCTCAGCGACTCCAGCGTCGCTCAGCTTGTCGCCAAGGAGATCAAAAAGAGCGAGGAAAATCTCCACACGCGTATTGGACGACTGATCACAAAGGAAATGGATAGGCAGCGTGAGTGTCATTTTGGGTATGTTGACGAACGATTCCTGATGTATTGCAGAACAACGGTTCGATGAGGCCAGGGTGCAAGAGCAAGCAGAGGACATCAATCGACAAGAAAAGATTCTTAAATTGATCTCGACGGAGCTCACAAGGAACACGACACGCGTGGTGGAGATGGCTGTCAAGGCCGAAGTTCAAACCTCGGTCCTTCCTGCCCTGGAACATATCACCCGGACTGAGGTTCGGTCTGCGCTCAACGAACATGTCGGACGGGGTCTGACGGAGTATATACAAAACGTAAGTCGCCTTGTGTGGCCCGATGGTTGATCTGACCACATTGATCGTCAGAACCTCCCCGTTGAGATCGAGAAGCTGTTACTGAGACCTGACATTTCAAATCATTTTGCAAGCATACTCTCGACGAACCTTAATCCCCTTATCGAGAGATATGTCAAGGACACTGTTTCAAAGACGTTCGTGCCCGCCTACTCTCAGCAAACTTCGGCCATGCACCAAGATATCCTGCGTGAAATGAGGACAGAAATTTTGAACGTGAAGAAGGATTCCATGACATGGCAAACAGAGGCGGCGCGGAGCCAGGAGGTTTGTACTCTACACACTGATAGCCGACATTCCTCCTCATACATCTCGCAGTCGCTGATAAGGGACCTCGAGCATTCTGTCAGAGTTCTCTCTGACCAAGTCAAATTCCTCACCATGAATGCGACGAATCCTCATCACCGGCTGCCCACCAATACCTCTCCGGTGTCCAGTATTTCCTCGATCCCTCCTCAGTCCCTCCACCGTCAACCCAATCTCCCAACGTCCACGCAGTCGGCCTACACCTCGCAGCCTCTCACCGGCTATACGCAGCAGACCCAGGCACCGCCAATGCATGGCCCTTGGTACTCCTCCCCAAACATTGCTGCTCCCCAAGCTTCACACCCTATTGCTCCTCCCCCCCCACCACCACCATTGTCTTCTCAACGTTCTCCCCCAGCTCAATCTGAAGAATGGGACGACACTTACCTGGCGGTGCTGGGCACGCAGGACCCTAAGCAGCTCCGAGAGTTATTAGCGCGATCGAACCCAGAGATTGTCATGCCTCTTAATGCACCTGGGCCGCTGTCTCAGGCCGTCATTCTTACATTATTGCATCGTGTACGTTTTATTCGTGTCCGATTTTTGACTGGGAAGGCCTGACGTTCTTTTTAGCTCGCTGGCATTGTAGGGGAGACACCACCTGTTGATGAAGCTTTCAAGTCTGCGCTGTGGTGGCTTCAAAGAGCAGCCACTGTATTGAACATCAACGTACGTCGTTTGTTGACGCTCTCTGATCCCGGGTTCGATGCATTCTCTTTCAGGAACCTCTCATTTCCCCCTACATTGCGCGGGTCGTTCCTAATGTCAAGGCCATGCTGAACACCACGAAACAGCGTCTCGCAATTCTCCCTGGTGGATCTCAGCTGATGGATTCGGCCAGAACCATCGCAGAAATACAAGATATTCTCGTTCGCAAACAAGTCTAATTTTTTCTTCTTTTTGTATCCCTATTGTTTGACGAAAAATCCGACATAAGAAGGAAAAAATATACAGACAGAACGATATTGTTTATCTTTTTTTTGCCCTTCCCCAGTTGTCGTCCCCCTCGACATTTTTTCTCGTAGTTCATGCCAGGTTCATGACGTTTGTGACGTGCACGATACGACTGTTCGCTCTTGATGTGTTGACATGTTTTTGCTCTATCTCTGTTCTTTTTCCTTGCTCTCGATGGGTCGCCGCATGTAGTTGTCGGTATAATGTCATGTTTTTGCAGCCAAACCCATCGTCAGTAATCGAGATCGGACCCGATCTCAGCAAGAGTTTAACTTTTCAAAGGCCGTGACAAAGCGCCGTTATTCAATGCAAACGCACGTTGGAAAGTACGACAACCTGGGGGAAACCTCCTTTGAATTTTTTCTGCGGATCCGGTTACAACGGATCTAGGAAATTGGAATGAAAGCTCACTTGCAACGTCACCCAAAGTGTCCGAGGCGCACACGCGTTGCAAAACTCGCTCATCAAACATTTATATTGCGGGTGGTAGTGTGCATGTTGCGCAGAGCAGGCTCCTCCCAGGTTACTGCTATTATCTTCAACAAAGGTGTTGCTGAGTGCTGTGAGCAGTACTGGTCTTTCTCTCCGGGGCCTGGCTATTTCGGTGATCAAGAGTTCAAGCACGGACGCGTCAGGCCAATGTTGAAAGTGTTGCCATAAAACGTTTGGCATTATTACTGTTATACACGGTCGGGAAATTCATTGATCTCTAACACGTTGAGCTGTTTGCCCGTCGGTGTGAATCTCTATCCAAGTACATCCTACAAGCGCTCACCTATTTCTTGGTATCTCGATTTCCGTGGACTATCTATCTGTTCTAGCTGTTGGAGAAAATCAAGACACTTCTTCTTGATATCCTCGGAGTTGGGACAATAGTTCTTCAGCAACAATCGATTGTAATACACCAACGAGTCCATGCACCCTAGAATGTGTTTCAGGAGACTAGATCAAAACCGAGATATGGACTTGCATCTGCTATCTGGCTGTTCCCCCAATAGCTCTTCGATGATAGCGATCTCTTGGCGAAGCTGTCCCTCATTTTCTCCTGTAAATTTATTATGGGTACGTAGTGAGACTACGATAACATGTACGCACCCGAACCAATTAGCCATCTATGATAGATCCATGCACTTTGGTCATCTGGATCAGTGAACAGTGCATTATGCACAAGTTCAAACTCTTTGTCTGGCGTGTCAAAACCACAGAACGCTGAGTGCAGATCAGGCACATACCCTCCTCTCGAGAATGAATGGGATCTAATTCACCGGTATTCCACAGTAGGGAATAAACTTTCGAACGTTGGTGCCATGCGCTAAAATTAGAGAAGCTCGCACTGATTTTGCGCGTGGTGTATGCCAGCTCGGTTATCACGGGTCTTTGATCTGGCATACTTGCCAAGACGTATCGCCGGTAGTTCCAGGCATGAACTTGGACGACGTGAAGTGCAGAAGGAACGAGGCATGTGCAGACTTACAATTTCGTGCGTCCACGTCGAGCATCTTCTCGACGACGGCCAACTCTTTCTGCCAGTTTGCCTTGCGCCATTGCAAGGATGGTTCACTATCAACCACTGGTCCATCCGGAACGTTCTCCAGACACCATCGACGGTGATTCCATATCCAGTATACCTTGGGATGTTCTCGTAGTGCTGCCATCGTCATCGACAACTCATTAGCGAGTAGCTTGTTGATGTCCTCGGGGGTACTGAGAGTCGATTGATTATATCAGGGAGCAAAGTGGGCGAGAGGAACTAACCTCTGAGGGAATATTCCGTTGAGCATGATATCCCGGCGGTAGTTCCAGATGGTGTAGAATTCTGGATTCAGGTCAAGTAACTGCTGGGTTTGATCAAACGCATCCAGACTCCAGTCGCGTGCCTTTTTCTATGGGACAGGCTGAGATAAAGAAGGGACAAGCGCAGACCAGTGAGCGTACGCGAGAGAGTACATTGTTCGTCAGTGCAAGATACTCGGCGATCTGTGATTTCTCGCGTTCTTTCCTCGCCTGTATAACCTCTTTGGAATGGGATACGCGCTTGACGTTGTGCTGCAGGGGATGCGCATTGATAATGGTGCAAAAAACCAGCTCGTAGTCTTACCATGATCGAGTTCTAGTCTAAGCGGCAGATAAGTCCTGGGAAATCTACACATAACAACTTTTGAACGCGTACTCCATACCGACGTGATGCCCTCCGTCGCTGAAAAGTCGTCAAAGCTGGAGAGTCTCTCTGCTCACTTTCCTTTGACGCTACCGGTCCCGACGCCAACGACCCATCCACATCTGCTCACCGTCCAAGATATACACCGCGAAGAGGACCTGCTCCGCAACCCATCGTCTTTCCGGGCATGGTGGACGGCCATACAAAACACCAAGGATGCGTTCAATGCGCTGCTCAGGGAAGAGCGACGCGCAAACCCTTTACTCGACGCGAGCGCCCAACTACTCGGACCACTCTCGACTCCGCTTGCAAGACGGTCCTTACAGTGTCTGACTTACATCTATGAAGCTGCACTCGTCCATTTCCCCGGGTCGTTCAAGCTATGGAAGGCATATCTGCAAATGAGGATGTCATACGTCTTAGGCAAACTGGTGCAAAAGAAGCAAGCAGGTGGGAGGAAAAAGTTCCCTGAAATGAAGGATGCATTGGAGGAGGAGCGAGATCTCGCAGAAGAATGGGAGAACGGGCTCGATGGTGTCGTAGGATGGGAGGAATGGAAGGCTCTAGTTGCAACATATGAACGCGCCCTGATGTGGTTGCCCAAGGTGTGTCGTGAGGCCGACCCACCATCCAGTTGTGCTAATGCATTGTTTAGTTACCTCGCCTCTGGCTGATGTATTTCTCTCTCTTCTCGCATCCTTTGTGTCCTCCCGTGATTTCACATACTCATGCTCGGCGGACGTTCGATCGTGCACTACGCACATTACCACCTTCCTTACATTCACATATCTGGGTCAGATATCTACTTTGGGCTGAAGATAGAGGTGGTGCTACCACCGTCTCAGTATACCGCCGTTATCTTGCCGTAGACCCCAGCTTGACCGAACACTACGCTTCCATCCTTCTTTCCCCTACCGACTCTGCCCCGAGACCCTTGGAGGCCGCGAAGCTTTTGTTATCCTTGGCAAGGAAAGCAGCGCGAGGTACATATGTCAGCCCGGAGAGCAAGAGTCCGTATCAGCTACTTGGAGACTTCATTGACGTCGTCGAACGCTTTTCCGATGAGGTCGGCCTCGATGTGCCCGACACCGTAGAGTCGAACGAGGCAAACGCGAAAGCCGACGCTGAAGCAAATGCACAGAGCACTCATACCCAGGAACTTACTTCAGCTGACGGAAAGCCCCTCCCAGCCTACGACGAAGACGAGGATCCCCTTAGCAAGCGAAAGTTGAATATTGAACGCATAATCCACAAGGATGGTCTTGATGTCTACAAGGACCAAGCTGGCCGTCTATGGAGTGGTATCGCCACATATTGGATCAAGCGTGGCGAGTTCGACCGTGCAAATAAGACATTCGAAGCTGGTATCGCATCCGTTCTTACCGTTAGAGACTTCACCCAGATCTTCGACGCGTATGTGCAGTTTACCGAGTCACTTCTCAGCGCAATGATGGCGAGCTTGGAGGAACCGGACCAAGATGAGGAGGAGGAGGATGCAAAAGAGACCGAGCGCGAACTGGATGCCAAAATGAAGGAATTCGAGGCCTTGATGGACCGAAGGCCATTCCTTCTTAACGACGTCCTTTTGAGGCGAAACCCGAACGACGTACAGGAATGGGAGAAAAGGGTGGCATTATGGGGTGAAGATGACGGGCGGGTACGAAGACAACGGTCCCTTTGGATTTCATTGATACTAACGAATTACCAGGTAGCTGAGACGTACACAAAAGCATTGGAAACCATCCAGCCTCGCAAAGCTACTGCTAACTTCCACCGCCTCTATATCAACTTTGCGAGGTTTTACGAGGAAGGCGGTGTTTCTGGCGCAGCGGAGCCTGATCTAGATAGCGCTCGAAAAATCCTCGAGAAGGCAACGAAGGTAAACTTCAAGAACGTCGAAGACCTTGCCGAGATCTGGTGCGAATGGTCAGAAATGGAACTTCGTCATGAGTAAGACCTTGCTTGAGTGACCTACCTGAAACGTACTAATAATACGTAGAAACTATGACGAAGCTGTTCGCGTCATGCATCGAGCAGCTGCTATTCCAAAGAACACAAAAATCAATTACCATGATCATGTATGTCAACCTCACCTACCCGTTTGAAGTACTCACCGTAGTCCTCTTAGTCACTCCCTGTTCAAACACGACTATTTAAATCGTTGAAACTCTGGTCATTCTATGTTGACCTGGAGGAGTCGATAGGCACTGTCGAATCAGCCAAAGCAGTTTACGAGAAGATTATGGACCTCAAAATCGCAAATGCACAGATCATAGTCAACTATGCTGGTTTCCTAGAGGAGAACCAATACTGGGAGGACAGCTTTAGAGTGAGTTGTTATCCATGGTACTTCTCCTTGCAATAACCAATGGCTGCCAGATATACGAGCGCGGGACGGAGCTTTTCACGTTCCCTATCTCATTCGAGATTTGGAATATTTATCTGTCCAAATTCGTGAAACGATATGTGCGCTGACCTAGTAACTGTTTCGATCGAACTCTCTAACTTATTCTCAGGGAGGGTCGAAACTGGAGCGAGCGCGAGACCTCTTTGAGCAGGCCCTCGAAAAGTGTCCACCAAAGGCTTGTAAGCCATTGTTCCTCTTATACGGCAAGCTCGAGGAAGATCATGGCTTGGCGAAGCGCGCAATGTCCATCTACGAGCGAGCTGCCCAAGTGGTTGCCGATGAAGACAAGTTCGAGGTATGTTCTTATTTACTTATTTAAGCGAACAACCTTTGAGTATTGAGTGACAACAGATGTTCACTGTATACATTGCCAAAGCTACGGCGAACTATGGCCTGCCGGCCACGCGACCTATATACGAACGGGCATTGGAAGTTCTTCCAGACAAGCAAACCGCAGAAATGTGTTTGCGGTTTGCTGCCCTCGAGCGGAAGCTCGGGGAAATCGATCG
Source organism: Hemileccinum rubropunctum (assembly GCA_038089535.1). Classification (NCBI taxonomy): domain Eukaryota; kingdom Fungi; phylum Basidiomycota; class Agaricomycetes; order Boletales; family Boletaceae; genus Hemileccinum; species Hemileccinum rubropunctum. The sequence goes on along the minus strand of JBBPLC010000006.1, from coordinate 198,829 downwards.
CGCTCGTGCCATCTATGCTCATGCATCGCAATTCTGCGACCCACGGGTCAACCCCAAATTCTGGGCAGAGTGGAATAGTTTCGAGATTGAAACCGGCTCCGAAGACACATTCCGAGAGATGCTACGGATTAAACGGAGTGTTCAGGCTCAGTTCAACACAGAAGCATCTTATCTCGCTGCACAGACTTTATCGGCCAAGCAAAATGGAACCTCAGCGGAACCCGTCGTTGTGCCAGCCGATGCCATGGCCGCCGCTGAACAGCAAGCTGGTACAGCCAAGGGGCCGGCTTTCGTCGCTGCCAAGAAGACAGCACTGCTCGCACCAGAAGGAACAGAGGCAGAGACGACTGAGCAGGAAGTCAATGCGGATGAAATCCAAATATCAGACGAAGAATTATAGGGATTTTGTTTGTACTGTTATCCTCGTATGGTATTATCTTGCATCCCATCTTTCTATCTCGACTGCACACAGATCTTCCCACTTGGCCTCCCACCCATCTTCGACAAGATACGGTTGCTCAACCCACTGAGAAATGGCATCTCGAGATGCCTCGAACGTGATGGAGTGGCTTCGTAGCTTATCTATGATATCCTTGATAAGTGTGAGGGACCGATGATATGGGAGTTCGACGTCTACTATTGATTTGACTGTGCGGGATCAGCTAATAGAAGGAGATACTCTGCTGGAATGATGTCGCACCGAACTTCTCGAGTGGCCACGAGACCCAAAGCGCTTCTTCCTGGCACCACTTAGTGCCTTTCGTCCTCTGTGCTTCGTGGTATAATGCTTCCAAGTTGTCTAGCACGGTACTCATGCGTCGTAACAATTTTTCCTGTGAAAAGTTACATGCCAATGCCTCCATGCACAGTTGAAGCTTACGAGTTTGGCAGCTGCGGCATCGAGTTGGGCTATACTTTTATCCATAATGGCGAGCTTGGGACCTACAATCTCGGATCGAGGCTGGCTGTTTGGAGGAAGCAGACCGAGCATGTTACTAACACAACGGGACAGTCAAAAGCTCGAGGCCACTCATTTGGACATGGATGGAAGCACACGCACTCGAGCTCTGTTCTGGCGTCGACCAACGTACGCGCAGCTTTCAGCCCGTCGAGAAGGACGATGTCGTCCCATGTCTGTGATATTGAACGTAGTTCTTGGAGCAGCGTCCTCAGCCTTCGGTGAAATGTAGACTCGGAAAGACGAGACGGGGATGGGGGAATGACAGGTAGAGCGGGCTGTAGAACGGGGGAAGACGTAGGCGTCGAAGGGCCTTTAAATGATGCGAGACGTTTGCTCATCAACGCGTCTACTGGGTCAAGGTGAGATTAGATTAGATAACGAGCCACTAGCAATCCATCGCAGCGTCACAGCGACTTGTTTACAACGACCACAACGGTACAACACATTATGGACGACACCGTCCTGCTTAGATCTGAAGCAGAGCTCGCGATCAACGAGGTGCGTAGCCTGTTGCACACATCCAGTGATACCCCAGCGCATGTTGTACAGGCCCGCCGACAAAAGGCAGAGAGAACAAAGACACTCGGCAAACCGATCCAGCTGATTGGTAAGGCATTGGATATACATATCGAAGGAAATGAGGCGTGGATAGCCGAAAACACGCATGTCGCAAAGAAGATTGATCTAGAGGCAAGCGGTCAATATCGTCTCTCGCTGACCGTACGCCGAATCCCAGCAACAGTCAGGCAACACCTTGCAAATATACAAAGGTCACACTGCGCCCGTCACTTGCTTGGCATTCTTCGGGAGTGGCCCCGGTCGGCTGCTCATCACAGGATCCTGGGACAAGGCAAGTTGGACATTGCCGTTTCTATTGCTCTGGTGCTGAACTAACTCACAGTCGATCAAACTATGGAACACTAATGTCCGTAATTGTCGTTCATCGTCCTTCTGGACTGGCATCCTGATTGTTGTAGACGAAAGCGTTAATATTTTCAACTGTCTCTCACGAAGATTTCGTCAAGTGCCTCTTTGTGTTGCCCATCGCCAGACTCCTGGTGTCGAGCAGTTCAGACAAAACTGTCCGATTCTGGTACGCCATATTTATCTCTGGATCCTTATTATGATCGACCTGCGTAGGGACCTTATTGGTGCTCCAGAGGTCAAACTTGCGCCTGCCGGGTCAATCTCTGCACACAGTCGCCCCGTCGAATGTTTAGCTGGTGTTGCTCATTCCGAAACATCGGTCACATTGATGACTGCGGATACGATAGGCGTCATCAACATATGGAAGCTCGAAAGAGAATCCGGACCCAACCCGCGATGGCGAAGCGACCTGCAAGACACGTTGAACTACCATCGTACAAGGGTCACCGAGATCCTCTATGGAACCGGCCAGATCTGGACGGGTAAATTCGAGGACTGACCGACTCGTTTTGTGTCTCTGACCAATGCTCTCTCCAGCCTCTTCCGACGAGACGGTCCAAATCACTGCTTATCCTCCTGACCCGGCCTTGACCCGGCCAATTCCTCCACTCAACCATCCCCTCCAAGTTCGTGCACTTCTCCCACTCTCGCTCACGCCCCTCGCAGAGCCCTACGTTGTCAGTGCTTATGGGGACGTGATTCGTTTATACGACCTTTCCACCATAACTGAACCTGAGATTCTCGGAGAGATCGACGCACATTGGCATGATGTAACGGCCATCAGGCTCTGGATGCGGACGAGTAAAAATGAAGTTGGACAGACCAGAATTGAGCCGTGGATTGTCTCCACTAGTTTAGATGGGACCATACGCAAGTGGCGCTTCAGTGGTAAGTACGATTCCTATGACGGGAAGACCCTGTCACAGTGAACCTTCATCAGAGCTCGCCACCTCCACGCCCGACGATCCCGTCAGCAGAACAGAGCCAGTCGTCATTGCCCCTGTTTCAGAACCAACCGGAAACGCCCCGACAAATGAATTGACAGAGGAGGAGGAACGTGAACTCGCTGAATTGATGGGAGAAGATCTGAGCTAGCATAAAACATGTCCTACGCTTGCATCGGGTAGTGGTCCTTCCACCCCGGATAAAATGGGTCTTCGTCGAGCGTCCTTTCCTCCCAGTCCTTTGGAACCAGTCCACTTTCCTCTTGTTCTTTCGCCCACTCCCTGAGCGCAGGTATAACCTTGTGCTCGATATGCCATGTTCCCTTGTATTCCATAATTGACTTCTTCCCTTCTAGCAATACCTTGAGGACAAGCTTAGGGATATAAGGCTCTCGTCGAAAATCTGTGACGGGCGTAAAAAGAGCTTTGAAGTTGAAAACGATAGCGCGAGACTTTGGCATACGTCGCAGCGTTTGCCAGTCGACACGCAAGTATATGTTGGAGAGTGGAAGGTCAGGATTTTGTGCTTGACGAACGTTCCACTCTGCTTCGCTCGTTTGCATAAACAAGGGTTCTCCAACCTCGAAACCCCAAGAGCCACGTTGAATAGGTTTATCGCAGGGCATCTTTGAGAAAAACCTGTCAAAAAGACGGTGTGAGAATGAGAAGATCAGATTTGAGCTATGAACTGATATTACCTATCCATGGAGAATCCCATCTTCTCCTTATAATCGGGAACAGGTCCGTGAATCTGATGCAACGGTCTTCCCATCTTCTGACCGATATTCCAGCCAACAGCTGAGCATGATACGGCGGCTCGCAAAACGTATAAAGCAGTCTCTGGGTCTTCCTGCGTGATCAGGAAGTCCTCTGTAATGTGTTCTAGGAGGAACACGAGTGGATGAACAGTACTAGTGTCGACCTTGATTCCAAGGATGTTGTTAGAAAATACACCCGTCCAATCATCATAGTGGAATTGGTTGGGGTATCTCTGGCAGACGTATTGGATAACCATCTCCATGCACTCCCTCGACGCTTCTTGACTTCCGGGCAGTTCATCTATTACAAGTTTACCGTGCTCTGCGTAGAGTTTCTTCCGTTGATCGATGCGCTCACGATAGGTGGACTCGAGTTCAATCCACCAGTCGGGCTCGAGCTTCTTGAGAGCTTCAAAAACGATCAGGTTTGAGCGAAGGGTCTTACACGGTCAGAAGAGCTCACACATAGTCTGATGATACCGCCATCGGAAAGGTCGGTATGGACGAGGCTTCGCACTATCAATGTCGAAGTGATAGATTGGTTTGGGAGGAGGAAATCCCGTGAGCTTCGGATAGTCTGGAAGCTTATTCTTCCCAGACAGCTTTCTGTTTAGCCATTGGTAGAGACTGATTAGGCGCCATTTTGAATCACCAGTGAATATGGCTATCACCAAAAGTCCGGTGGAGGCTGCCAGTACGACGGCTAGTACTAGAAGGTTGAGCTGGACAACGGCGGCCATTGTCTTCGATGATGTGAATGAGGCCTACTAGGTCTCATCCCACGAATCGGAGGCCCATTCTCAGGCTTCGATATCAAGGGAAAGGAGGAAGAAGTTTCGCAGGGAAATGATCGTGCCGTGCCCGGGCCGGTCATTGGGTTTTCGCATCACATGTGTCATTCATGCAAGGCAGATGCCGTGCAAAACTAACCAATGTCTTAATCTTTTATAAAATTAATAGCAGTTCGAGTTTATCACAGATAGAGAATTCCAGCCAGTATACTGCTCTTTCATATGGGAAAAGCAGAGTACTGGTAGGATTTGATTGTATCAGATCTCACTGAATTGTTATTAATTTTACAAACGATCAAGACATTAGTTGGTTTTTCACGGCATCTACTTTAATCAAAGTTTGCCTTGCTGCGGCTCGAATCGCGTCCCCTCTCTCCTTTTATCGCCGTTTTCTTATGCTGTCGATGCCCTCTTCTGTCAATTCCGACTTGGTTTTGGGAAGGCAGCTCGCACCGATCGACCCACTCAGGCTCTCTCTGATCACGAACGGGATCTCAGTGAAGGTGGCAAAAGATTATCAAAACTCCCTGTCATCGGATCCACCCAAAGACTGAGCTTTGCCAGCGGCCACTGAATGACATCACACACGCTGACAACGTCGTTACGCGAGACCTTTAATGACCGAGCTCGCAAGTAGCATTCCAGATCTCGCCGTGGTATTCTGCACTCATGCTGAACGTGTTCGCACACACAAAGTTGTCCAGTACTGAGCATGTTCCGTACGTCTTGTAAATAAATAACATGCACCACCAGGACACAAATTCAGAGACTAGACTCAACAACTTGACACTCAAATGATATCCATCACGCACTGCTACTGCCGCCGCGATCCTCCCCGGTCCTCTCTACCATCTGTATTTCTTCTCCCTGCTCTGATGTTTCGTTCCGCCCAGCGTTCGCAAACACGATCGTGCTCGCATGGCCGGACCCCGATGAAAACCCGAACGCGGAGTCGATGTCGCTTCCCCGTCTGCTTTGCAGATCCCGCGCATAAAGTGTCCGCAAACCGAGGATGAATCGGGGGACCAGCGTGATTGGAGGTATATATTCTAGCAAACCCGGTAGTATCCACCACCCTTCCTGTGGAATGTCTGCTAAGTAATACAGTGTGTTGAGGAGCGACGGCATCAGGACGCTACTCATCAACATTCGTTGTTAGCCTAGTTACATGGAAGAGGATATGTGAGGAGGAACGAGACTTGGACATACACAACAAAGTAGGCTATGCCCTCCCTCACAAGGAGGTTCATGTAACGGTTCAGGCGGATTTGTTTTGTTGCTGCGTACATTTGAAGTGCCTCCCAAATGAACTTGATAATGATGAGCAGACACATTAGTACACCAAGAGAGATTTGGGCTGCATTTGTAATTTCGGACCAGATGGGGGAAACATTTTGCACCACGCAAAACGAGGAAGCAAGCACTTGAGCAGTAGACTCTATGGTTGAGAGAACAGCAGATATTGTGTGACGCTATATAGCCTGCATGACGTTAAGCCATATTACACGCACCTACGTATTCATTTTGCATGCTAATCAAAACAGTCCAAACTAGCTTGGTTATTGTTTCGATCATGTACAATGTGAGGAGAGCACCAAGGATGAACCTGGATTGTGTGTACAATGCCCACACACGAAAATCATTACCACTGTCATTACCGATGAGATTATTTCGATCAAGGTGAAATGAAATCTCACATTCGGCAGCACGAATAAAAAGAAGACCAGCCCACTGGGAAAAAATATTAAGAGTTTCACGTATCCTTGAGCAAAGTGGACATTGGAAATATCGAATAGATGGACTCACAACTGTTTAAATATCATCAACGTCGTTGATCTACTGAAAGATGAAGATGACCATATTACATCTGACAATAGTTTGAATATGAGTATTTTCGTCAGTGGTGTTAAGAATCACCTTTGCAGGGCCAGGTAAAAAAGAATTCCCCACTTTAATTATGCTGTCAGTTCAACAGACTCGGCATTAATATTTTCGAACGTACAGAGGACACCATTTCTAGTGGACCAGTCAGTGATCAAATGACATTTGTCCGGTAGTAAAGACATACATGATGGTAAAACACATGCCAGTATAGCGTGCCTGAACGTTAACAACGATCAGTCCTAGTACAATGTCGGGGACACAATTCTGATACATACGAGAACGAACATTGTAGATACCCTTGTCCAGGGCTTGTTCTGCAATCATATCAGAATAGAAAGGTCTGGGGAAAGTGTTTGCTGACCCAAATGTATTCCATCTAAGTAAAAATGACAACATTGAGGCTGTTCCGATGCACAGAAACATATAAATACACGTTTTACTTACTGTAATCGTATCCGGCAGCAGTGACAATTGCAACTAGGAAGAATAGTAAGATAGAAAGATAGAAAGTGTAAGGTCAATGAACATACGACTCATGCAATTGTTTATCTGAATGGTTTCCACAGCGGACTGCAGAGTAGAAGCCATGAACTAGAATTAGAAAATACGATGAACTGGACGCGCAAAGAATGAGAAGGTAGTATTTGACAGACGGAAGCTGGGAAGGGCTGCGCATATAAGGCAAAGCTGGTGGAAATAAGATTTGGATACCGGATACCATCCTGGGGTATTATTGAATATAGCCTGCATCAAGAATGTGATCGGGCATTACATTGGGCGGTACCTTGATAATTACTTGTAAGTGAATGCCAAAAGTTAACGATGGCGAACACCTTCAGGGAATCGGTTAGTGCTAGCCGACGATCCTACGCAGTCCTGCGTGGTCCTGACCATTACCCGATTTACTGAAGACGGGAAACGGATACAGTGTTTGATGTATTATGGGCGGGTTCAAACAAACCCTGTCGCGTGGTGCTGCCACCCTGCCACTACTAAGCAGTAGAAAAATAAGATCACGATGGCGATCCTGTGGTGCTATTCCGTGTGGACCGCATCAAACGAATGATGGAAATTTACTGATTATCACCCATTTTAGGCTTCTTGGTAACATCGATACATAAATGAGGTTGCGTCGCCTTATGGCTATTTTAACAGAGCAAGTGGAACATTGTATGGATCTGTAGGAATGGTTATAGTTCGTACCGGTGGACTTGTGTAGTATGAGAGCGACGGCAGATCTGGTAGTCGAAATCCGTCAACCGGCGACGGTTTGGAGAATCTCTCAAGCTAATGTGATTTTAAGTGACAACGCAGGGTCATCTTGACATATATCACAGGCAGTGTGTTTCGCAGGGACCGAGTCGTTGCAAGATTCCGATCACAGGGGGGCAGCCTAAGAAGAGACATGGTGTGAGAATTGTCTCGATGGCATTTCAGAAGTACATTGCGGCGAGGGGAAGTATCTTCGATATCAAGGGAAGGGAGATCGATGTCGATATAGATAGATGCCTCGATCCTTGAGGAATAATTCTTCTCAAGGCATAATACGGGCAACCATTTCAGATTTCTCCACCTAACATGCACCCAAAGTTTGCTTCGGGACTGAAAGTGGGATATACAAACAGGATAGTCCAAGGAACCAACGTTCATAGCTTGGCTTGTAGGACCATCAACGTTGATGCGGCTTTTAGACTTGAAATTGCTTGCGCAAGCATCTCGTCAATACTATGGGACCTGTCGTCAGTATTCGTACAACGGACGCATGAGGTAGTTATCGTACATCAATTTCGCAGGCTTGATTTCCTATGGTGGAACAGAGTCGGTGTTAGCATGTCTAGAGAACAGAAGACGGTCGAAGACCAACATTGATGGATCCAGCAACTTTACCCATCAACCCTGATGCGGATATGATCAGAAAGGAAGATGAAGAAAGAGCATATCAACGTCCTACACTGCCGTCCTTCAAGCGACTTTTCTGGGTGCTTCGCTAGCTCGACTTGATGGGGTATTTTCCCCTGGGATACCAGCGCTGCTATTTCTTGTTGCCGCTGAGACTCCCATTCGGCAACATAGGGTGTCTTGCGGACACTCATCGGTCGACCAGAGTAGATAAGAGTTCGGATCGTATCATCGTATCCGGCCGTGAGCACTTGCTCTTTGTGCTTCAGAGGGGCTCCAGCTTCCTCACTGGCAACGAAGCGTGTTCCGACCCAAATACCATCTACTCCGTACCTTGACAATCTAAGGGTAAATTGGACCAATAAAGACGATAGGGAAGGCACTCACGAAAGAGCTGCTGCGAGACCGCGACCATCTGAGATACCTCCGGCAGCGACAACAATGATACGCTTGCCTGTTAACGGACTTGTAGCATTTCTGCATAGATCAACAACAGCAGGAATGAGGATGGAGAACGGGATATCTCCTGTGTGACCACCGCCCTCGCCACCTTGCGCACAGATGATGTCAACGCCTGGGAAATGGGAGGTCGCTCCTGATGTTCCGAATTTTTTAAAAAAGTGGACAGACCTTGGGCGAGCGCTTTACTGACATGCTACTGAGAATGTGAGATCTATACAAGGTGGTATATATTGCCAACCCACCTTTGGGTGCCCAATCATGCTACATTGGCAGACTTGTTAGTATCAGGCACTCAGCCAGAAGGGAGACTTACTTCATTACAGGTATGCCGGCTGCATGCAGTTTATCCACAACAGCCTTAGGGGGTACTCCGACCGCGCTGACGAACAAGGCTGCCTTGCCGTCAATGATGACGTCAAGGAGCTCGTCGAGTTGACCGTTGGTATAATCATACTGGGAAAATGCAATGGGTAGGACACGTCTGCACGATACCACAAATATGAACATACGTTGGTTTTCCTTGCGTTCCCGCCTATCTGAGGTAGAAGTAGATCGACTCCAAAGGGAGCGGTCTCGTCCTCGAGGTACGACTTCAAGTCCTCGATAGACTGCTTAAGCACCTTTGGAGTTTGGCGGAGTCCCCCGATGACGCCGATGCCTCCAGAGTTGGTGACAGCTGCTGCAAGTTTGGGGCCAGCAGCGACATTCATTCCTGCCTTGTTCGTCAAGGACTACAACGAAGTGAGAATCAGTCATACCACATGCCTGCTAGCATGATGGGATGGTTGATGTTAAATAACCTAGTCAAGGGAGTGGAGAAGACGGGATCTGAAGGTGGCATTTTGAGTGCTGAGGCCTGAGGAGTTGAGGGAAGAGGAGGAATCGCCTCGAGGATGTTAGTATCGGTTATGAATCCATTCCGGTCGCCGGTGCAGAATCCCACGTGCCCGTTCCGAGGCATCACCGGTCTTACGCACTCAGATTGAACTCCGCGTTTTTTTTGTGCATAGTACATACCCCTTGCCAAGCTTTGACTCGGTCGTCGTGCCCTTCAAGCTTCAAGCTGGAACAATTGGAATGACCAGTCCTTCAGACGGATTCACCACGAGGCCGAACCTACATTAGGCGAATTATCTTGATCCGGATTTCTGACAGCAGTGGCATTTGATCACCGGTAAGTCGCCGGAGTAATCGATAACGTAATCACCCGATTTTTTTCTTTAGATTTTGCTGCGATGACCGACGAATGCCCGGTAGACCATGGTCAACATTCGGGAGACAGTTGCCCAGTAGGACCAAGTACACGGTCTACTTGGTCCGCTCTGTTCTCAACGAAGGGCCCATCGCGGTCGAATCAGCCCTCGTTGTCCACAGAGCGCGAAGTTTCATCGATCCCACGCACATCCGACGCTAAATGGGAGTATCCTTCAGAGGCTCAGTTCTTCGCGGCCATGGCTCGGAAAAACCACGACCCTCAAGCTTCAGACATGAAGACAATCGTGCCCATACATAATGCCGTGAACGAGCGCGCTTGGTCCGAGGTCCTGAAGTGGGAAGCTGGCAGGGGTGGAGAAAGATGTGGTGGTATCAAGCTCGTAAATTTCAAGGGGAGACCGAACCACATGAGCCCTAAAGCGAGGTTGATGACAGTCCTTGGGTAGGCGTCTTTTCAAACCCTAACACAGGGCTTATGGGATTTCCAGCTATTCGGCACCCTTTGATCGCCACGACTGGGTCGTGGATCGTTGCGGGACCAAGATCCGCTACGTTATCGACTTTTACACCGGGCGCAGCACCGGTTCTTCAAACGTTTCGTTTTACCTTGACGTTCGACCCGCCTTAGATGGTTGGGAGGGCGTAAAAATGAGGCTAGAGAGCGCATTCCGTAGCCTGTTTGGTCCTAATGCTAAAGAGAGTGGTATTGTCCCTCCCCCCTAATTTGCTTCGAGTATTGTATACCCCAAGCCTCTGCTAATACATCAGTATAATTCTTCACCGCTTCACCGAAACTTTGGGTTTCTTCCGTGGAGATGGTTGCTCATGCTCCTCTTCCGAGCTTTCCTGCTCAGAATCGAGCGATCCGTCATCATTAACGTCACTGATCTCTTCCTCTTCGTCCCATCCAGCATCTTCTTCTTCGTATCCCTCTTCATCTCCACTGGCGTCCGCTTGACTGTCCGGAGCCCCTTCTGATTGGGCAATCAATCCCTTTTGTTTGTCTTCCTTTTTCCGTCGTACATTCTCTTCTTGTTCTTCCCTTCTTTCCCTCCTTAGCCTTTCCTTCGCTGCATGCGATGCTTTAAGCGCAGCAGCCTCGGCTTTTGTCTTTTTGACTACGAGGATCATCAGCATTGATTCGATGACACCATACGAGATACTTGCCGAATTCATGGTACATAACTGCACCCTCTTTTCCAGGGGCTCCTTCCGTTATCTTGACAAGTCTAAGCTCCATCCTGGGCCCGACCTCATCCAGCTTCACAGCTTTCTTTTGCCCCTTCTTGTTGTTCCTCCCCACGTAATCATCCGCTAATGAGACTGCATCTGCGTCGTCTCCCGCGGCGCTCGATGCAGAGGAAGCAGCTGATTCATACCCTCCTTCACTGACGGGTCCTGGCTCTCCTCGTTTCCTGAGTAAAAAGTCCGCAACGTCCTTTTCGTTTCCGAGATCGAGAACACCGGTCGTAGTAGTACTCGTGGACTTTTTAGCCCCTTCAAGAACTCGCCGAACGCGTTTGGAAATACCGTAGGGTTTAACGGTGATCAAGTAGTGTCGAAAGTCGATAGTCCCTCGTTCTGCGTTGTAGGCGACAAGGACGATACGACGTGCTCCCGAAAGAGACATTGAATTTGGTGCAAGCGGGGGAAACATGGACTGGAACGCTTTCATAACAAGGGGCAAATGTGGGGGCGTGTTTGGAGAGGGTGGAGGAAACGAGGCGAGTACGAGCTACGAGACCGATTAGCAAAGAAGAGGAAAGATATTTGTGACGAACCAGCGGTGCGGTTAGATATTCTAAACCCTGGCTTCGTGACGAGCGGGACGCTGTCAGCAAATCTTTTTTTAGGCTGTATCGCTCGATTCGAAAACTAAACGTTGGCCCGGTGGGCAGGCGGACAATGCGAAGGGATGGAGCGACGTCGGTCATCGTGATTGCCATTAGATGAGATACTTTGAGAGCTGGGGCCATCGTCAGAAAATCTTTTAGTTTGTTCCGTTTGCGTTCCTGGAAGATTAGTATCAATCATGTAAATCTCAAAGGGTTCGTAAACGATAGCACAAACTCTTAGTCGGGTAGCGGTATTTGGCTCCATAACCTTTCGCAGGTCGCGGACGAGTTGAGCTAGAGAAGAACCGACTTGGCCATGCTTAATGATAAAGGACTTGGGCACGTTTTCCAATGTCTGTACGTCTGCACCTGCGCCTCTGAGATGCGTCCGATTCTTCCGCCTACGCGCCATATGTGTGATCGTAGAAACTTCCGAATAGGTTGCTTTTCCAGGACGATGGAAAGCGTTTGTTTGGCATTGTTGTCCGATTTGGCTCTGAACAAGGTGCACAAAAATGCAACTACAATTATCGATGTGCAAAGACTATCAAATCATTCTACATCGCTGAGAAACGCTACTAGGTCCGAGTCACGGGATGAGGGATACAGCATACTGCAGTTCAAATGCTACACGCGCAAATAAAAGAAGTGAAAACAAATAGAAGAAGAAGGGTATGCGAATTCACAGAGTCGAGTCAGGTAAGGACACATGCACAGAGCAAAACGAGATATGCTATAAATCATCGCAAGAAACGACGGTTATGAGTGAGGCATTAGAATTCAAGAAACTGATACAGAGTTGGTTCGAATCTTTGGTGGAGAGGGGGAGGGCTCTCCTCCATGACAAGTCCGGGCATGTCTTCCAGGGATGGGAGGGGAAGGTGAAGAAAATGACGGGTATCGTCAACTGAAGTAGTATGAGGAATGATTGGTGCCTGGTAACCAACGTTGTTCGTCAGCCAGTCATAATAATAGGGGGGATGAGAATTACCTTAATTTCGCAGCGCTCTAATGCATCCCAGTCCACGCCACGGAACCACGGATGATCAAGGACATCCTGCGGTCCACCAATCATATTTCCGAGGCGCTTGGTACGATCTGGGTGCAAAAACGCTTTGATGAGCTCTTTAGAAAGCCGATCCATGGTGTGCGGCCAGTGAATGACCCCTCTTAAAATCTTCTCGTAGATGCCGTACGCAGTCTCGTGGAAGAATGGGGGGTAGCCAACAAGCATTTCGTAACACAGAATTCCGCACGCCCACCAATCTGCGGCCTTCCCATGACCCTCGGACTGGATGATTTCTGGGGCTAGGTACTCTGGTGTACCACACAAGGTCCACGTGCGATCGTCAACTATTTTGGCAAATCCGAAATCTGTCAAACGAAGATAGCCGCGCGAATCCAAGAGGAGGTTTTCAGGTTTAAGGTCACGGTAAATGATGTTGAAGGAATGTAGGTATTTCAGCGCAAGGATGATGTTAGCCAGATAGAACCGTGTGACGTCGGGAGTAAACTTCTGGGCCCTGCGAAGGTGAGTGAAAAGTTCACCGCCAGGAACATAGGACATCAACATGTAGATGTTCAAGCTGTCCTGGAAGGTTGCAAAGAGATCTACGACAAAAGGATGCCGGACCCGCGACAGGATGTAACGTTCAGCATTTACATGCTCGACTTGGCGGAGGCGAACAATTTCAACTTTCCGAAGAACCTTCATGGCAAAGATGTTCTGAGATCCGGGGGTTGCTGACTTGAGACGAACTAAGAGAACGCGACCAAACGTTCCTGTGCCTGCAAAAAGACAATAAGTAAAGCGCAAACCAAGGAGCAACAACGAAACTCTACCTAAAGTCCCCCTTACTTCAAAATCGGTCAATTTCAAAACGCCGGGTTTTTCAACGTGGACCTGCTCATTTTCGAGGGAACGAGCAGGTTGAGGGGGAGTAAGGGGCCGTTGAGGGTTGCAAGGTCGCCAGTGGGGATAAACTGCCTGCAAGATGGGGGCTGCGTGTAGTTGTGACTGGAGTTCCTGGCTTGGCGGTTTCTGTGGGTACGGTACTTGTTCTGGATGCACCATCATGACGCCAGCCAGACCAGCATCTGCACCATCCTCACTATGACCAGGAGATACAGGAGGAGTCATGAGTACCTCGTAGACCATAGGTGCAGACGGATGGCGGTACGATGCCATTCCTGGCGAGATCGATGCAATAGAGTGGTGCGGGGGAGTCGACGCGTGATGGTGATTTGTGAAATTTGAAGTGACGTCGTGGTGACGATCGAGGAGCAGTGGAGAAGAGCAGAAAAAATACAGCCTGGAGTTTGTCGAGAAAGACAGGAGGAGTTGTGTGTATTAGGGATTAGTTATAGCTGACGGTAGTGTTATCAGGTTGAAGGATTGTGAACAATATTAATGAGACGTACGGGTATGGTGTGGACGCGATAGTTCAAGTTGGACGCTCGCTCGAACTGGAAGTATTAGCCAATCGGTAATAACTGGGCGCTAGTACTAGTTCCTGGTGTCGGCCCAGTTTTAAGTGTTGTCGTACACGACGACGACGACGAAACGGAACCAGAGCGAAACCTTGGCTACGTAGTCGGTTGACATGACCGAGAAACACGTCTCACTTGAAGTTCTTGTGCTGCTTTGTAACTCTTTATATAAGCTGTTGCTTACAACCGCCATGTCTCGTGCGACCAATGCTGGAGGTTGGCTCAAGGGCACCACCGTCCGCAAGGGTGTCTCCACCGTAACAAATCCTCATTCCACTCGGTCCAATACCCCTCAGGTCCAGAGTACCTCCACTACAATTTTTGGCGGTGGTGTCAAGGATGCGTCCGGCAGAACATCCGAATATTTCGTGAGCTCCGCGCACATTCGTCTCTCTACTGCGCGTTTCCTGAAACAGGCACCTCACAGTCCATGGATGATCAATGTCCTGTATGTAAATCCGACCGATATCTCAACCCAAAGCTGCGGTTGCTTGTCAGCGCCTGTTATCACAAAATGTGCTTGCACCCCCCACATATGGTTTGCGTAACTCAGCCTCATCGCATCTAGGTGTGAGTCTTGTATCGACCGATTGTTCACCCTCGGACCCGCTCCCTGTCCGATATGTCAGAAGATCCTCCGCAAGTTAGCATTTGCCCCACAAACATTCGAGGACCTCACAGTCGAGAAGGAAGTCGCAGTACGAAGGCGTATTGCAAAAGAGTACGTCCGTCTTCTAACAGCTTGTAGCTATCCTTATGGCGTATCTTCTAGCTTTAACAAACGTCGCGACGATTTTCCCGATCTCCGTTCGTACAATGATTACCTCGAAGAAGTCGAGGATATAAGTAAGCCCATCTGTCTTGAGATCGTTCCCGAATTTCGTTCTTCAACTTGGATATAGCATTCAATCTCATCAATGATATTGACGTCACGGAGACCGAAGCTAGGATAGAGAGATATCGCAGAGAGAATGCACCGCTAATCGAGCTCAACTTGCGGCGAGAAGAACAATACATCCAGGCCTTAAAAGAGCAGGAAGAGCAAGACCGACTAGAAAGAGAACAACGCGCACTCGAAGCCAGAAAGGAGGAAGAATTGAAACGCGAGGAGAAGGAAAAAGACCGACGAGAGATCATCAACCGGCTGGAGACGAGTACCAAAGATGCTGCCAGGATTATCGCAAAGTCCCGCGCAGAGGCAAACAAACGGCTGTCCGCTCGCACCGCTGCCACTACC
The DNA here is from genome assembly GCA_038089535.1 of Hemileccinum rubropunctum. Classification (NCBI taxonomy): domain Eukaryota; kingdom Fungi; phylum Basidiomycota; class Agaricomycetes; order Boletales; family Boletaceae; genus Hemileccinum; species Hemileccinum rubropunctum. Next base: position 183,426 of record JBBPLC010000006.1, on the reverse strand, counting down.
TTGGCCAAGAGCAGTGCACAACTCCTACGATCGCGTGCGGCGCAGAGCACCACCGTGCCCGATGTACCACACGTCCCCCTACAAGACGATTTATATGCGTATGGGGACATGTATACTCTACGGGACAACTACAACGACCTCTATAGTGAAGCGGTACGAGAAGACCGAGAAGGCATCATGCGGGCAGGGGGTTACCGTGTACAAGAAGCCTGGGACAGGGCCGTGAGGTTGGCGGTTACTGCGTTGTTTTTACCTCCGCTTTCAGGAGACTCTCAACCCGATATTACACCCGTAGCAAGTCAGAGTATCGTCACTTCCACATGATGGTATAGATCCAGATTAACAATAGTAACCGATTCTATGCATTAATGGTGTCGATCCGCACCCAGGGATACGAGGTCAAATTAACAATCAGCGAGAACGACTTTGCGATCGTTTTGTTCCTGGTCTGAGAGCGGGTCACCCATGGTAAAGTACAAAAGTTGATAATCTTGCTTCTTCCTGCAACGATGGCAAGGTTAGTTGGTAGGTCATGTGGCCGAAAGTGGACCAACTTGTATTTGGAACTTGTCAGCCTGAATGTTCTCAGGACCTTCTCTGGATCCAGTGTGGACTTGAGTGACGCAGCTCGACGTGCATCATCTGTCTGCTCGCCATCTGAGTCGGGTATGCTAACTACGCTGTCATCAGGATCCTGGTTCGGACGCGATCGCTTCCTGGGAGGAGGGGACTTGGATCGTTCACGGGGTTTGCTTTTACCTAGCGAGGGGTAATCTACGCTAGTTGTCGTGTTGAGAGCAGCCTGACTAATTTCTTGAGGAACTTTGCTATTTAGTCATATCAGTTATCGATGCCCATCATTGTCCACGCTATAAACATCACCTCGAAGGATCGAAGACAAGGAGGTTGCACTTGTCATTTTTCAAAAGCTCATACCCCACGATTGTCACAGAATGACCATCGAACTGCATTATCACAGGCATTTTATCGGTGGCCACAACAGGCGACGTGGCACGGAGTCTCTGGTTGATATCCCCTCCGAGTTTTTCGGTGAAGTAATTCATAACCCACTCTGTGAGCGTATCAAATCCTGTGAGACAAAGATGAGTGATACGTCTCCACAAGATGAAACGGTAAACCTTTGGGAGATTTCCTGAGGTCAAAATCCACAAGAATGCAGCTAAACCGATTTTCAGTTTCGTTATTATCCTGTGCCGCTACCAGTTATATATAATCTTACGGTATTTTGCGAGATGTGAAAGCGACATAGAGGTCTGGTGGTCTGTATTAAGAGTTGGTGTTTGCTTATATTCATCAAACATTACCTCCAGTGCCAATTCGCTTAGTGGTATCAACCAGCTTATGATCGAGTTCACGAGCACCGACCTCATCATAACCTGGCGGCCTGTGAGTACCAAGACTCAAATCCATATTGATGAGATGTTACCAAGCTTCCAAGCGTCTTCTATCCAGTGTTGTAGATTCCGTACACTAGGTGGTGATGGAGAATCGAGGTGTGGAAAGTAGACGTTCTGGAACTGCTGGTCCATGAGGGCGGAACATGCCATCAGGAAGTTACGGTATCTAATGACGCAGCGATCAAGTTAGTTAGCCCGAACCCCACGTACAGTCAGGAAGTCCACGTGCCCGCAACCCCAGTTCATGTCGAAAGATTCACGCAAAATGTGAGGTGTTCGCTCGTAGCAAAGAACAGCACGTTTAGTGCCACCTTTCCTGTGGGATCTCTTCAGCGCGTCTTTCAAAATCGAGAGTACACCTAATGAGCACGGTCCTTCAGGGGCTAATTTTAGTCTCACTAAACGATGCCCTACCAGGTGTGTAATTATCAGGTGGTGCCTTTGACTGTGCGGGATGCCAAAAAATATCCTCCTGTGCAGCATTCTTTGCGTTCTTCCCGAACTTCATTTGTGATGGCTTTCGCTGGGACACGGAAGCAGGGTTCGGTTTGGAACGTTTGGAACGTGGCTCTGCAAAAGCGCCGACCTCAAAAGTAAACCTAAAGGAGATTACTAAAAGCGTACTTGTTGGCGGGCCAATCCTATTGTGGAGGCCGTAGTGACTCTTTCGTTTCCTGGGGCTCAGACCATGCAGGTTGGTGGAGCAAAGTTGGCAAATATCGTTATTTCCAGAGGGGCTTGCAACGAGTGAATCAGAAAGATGTTCTAAATTCAAGGCAAGGACAGATTACCTCTTGTCTGCGCTATTCCGACTTTCCACTATTTCTATCTCGTCGTCCGACATGACTATCCAGTGTGGTGGCAGTGTTGATGAAGAATGGATTATATAAGCGACTCGGAGGATACGCCAGCTTTGGAACGCGCGTCCATACATTCAAGTCATCTTCACCAATGTCCAGGTCGTACGATCGCGGTGAGTAACACTTCCCTACTTAAATTACAACGCTGATCTTGTACCGTAGCACTCACCGTATTCTCCCCCGACGGTCACTTGTTCCAGGTACTGTCCAGACGCGTCATCCTCGATCTTCTCCCTCTTATCAAGTATACATAGGTCGAGTATGCGCTTGAAGCCGTTCGGAAGGGGACATGTGCGGTGATTGTCTTTCGTACACCTCCAGCTGACCCTGTCTTACTTTCATATTAGGTCGGTGTACGAGGCGAGAATGTTGTTGTGTTGGGGGTCGAGAAGAAATCCGTGCTGCAGCTTCAGGACCCCCGTACAGTCCGCAAGGTCGTGATGCTTGACGATCACATCTGCTTGGCGTTTGCTGGTATCACGTTCCGTCCACGATCGATCGCTTCGGACTCATACCTTTTAAAGGTCTGACCGCGGACGGTCGTGTTCTCATTGACAAGGCACGGATAGAATGTCAAAACCATCGACTAACGGTGGAGGACCCAGTGACGGTGGAGTATATCACAAGACACATTGCAGGTATTCAACAGGTAGGCATGATTTCATGAACATTGCAGATCGCTAAAATTCCTTATGTCCGACCAGAAATACACGCAGTCTGGTGGTGTCCGTCCGTTTGGTATCTCAACACTGATCGTCGGTTTCGATCCTCACGATGCCAGACCAAGACTGTATCAAACAGAACCCAGTGGTATTTATAGTGCATGGAAGGTGAGTGGGCCCCTCGGGTTCAACTGTAACAGTTCTCCCAGACTTTTTCAGGCAAATGCCATTGGTCGTTCATCCAAAACAGTCCGTGAGTTCTTGGAGAAGAACCACAAAGATGATATGACACGTGAAGAGAGTATCAAATTGACAGTCAAGAGTCTTCTCGAGGTCGTGCAAACGGGAGCAAAGAATATCGAGATCAGTGTGATGGAAAGTTATGGAAAGATCACCGTGAGCCTTTCTCAAGTACGCAAAGTATTCCGTGGACTAAGCTGGATTGCCAGAATTTGGAACTTCCGGAAATCGAGGCGATAGTAAGCGAGATCGAGCGAGAGAAAGAGGCTGGTGGGTTGATTCTCATCATGTTGTTAACGAGAAGCTGATGATACTGAAGAGGCCGAACGAAAGCGTACTCGGTTGGCAGCCACTGCAGCTGGACAGGCTGCGATGGCAACGCGGGCAGATGCTGGACCTTCAGGGCAGTAAATATTAGATGGGGTGTACCAATACCGTTGCACAATATGAATGCGACTTGGAGAAACGAGCTACCCGTAGTAGTTATTTAAGGCTTGTCAACGTAAACAAACACGTACGCGAACTTCAAAGTGAGCACCGTGGCCAGCTCAACACAGTCATGCATTCTTCACATTTCGAATCGACCTCGCGAATAGCTCAAAAGCATGTTCTCCTCTCAGAGATGCTTGCCGTGACATCGGTGATGCGAAAGAATTCGCGTTGGGCCTCTGCGGCTCATACGCTGCACGCTCGAGATTCCGCATTAGCAAGAGATCTCGGTCTTCGGAGAGCCACTCCCGGAGACCATAATCAACGTTCCTCGCCAGAAGCAGATCTCATGGCTGGCTTCCAGGAACTCAAGCGTACCGTTCGTGGTGCAGAAGGTTGGTCTGACTTGTGCTTGAGATTTATGCCTCATGATGCTCCAGATATCCAGAAAATACCACTCCCAGTGCTTCTCGGTCCGTTCTTCGCCCTTATCCGTTCCCCAATCTCGACGGGCCCCATCACATCTGCGGCGCTTTCTGCCCTTCACAGTTTCTTCGTGTGTGGATTGATTTCAGCCAATTCCGTCGAGCTGGAGATTGCACTGGTTGAACTGAGCAGCACGGTATCACACTGTAAATTTGAAGCGAGTGATTCGTCGGGCGACGAGGTCGTTCTGCTCAAAATCATGACAGTGATCCACGACTGCATGGTTGGCAGTAGCGTAGGAGCGTTCCTTGGCGATGTGGAAATCTGTGAAATGCTAGAAACGGTGTTGACGACGTGCTGTCAGATGAGGTTAAGTGGTTTGTGGCATCATCTTTTATGTTTCTATGTTCCGCTGACGACCACAACGAAGAGGTCTTACGGCGGTCTGCCGAGTCGACGATGCTTTCCATTGCTCGGACAATATTTGGGCGCCTCTACGAATCTGATCCCGCCGAAGAAGAAGCGAAACTTCGGATTCATGAAGATGAACCTCAGCATGGGGACCTTAGCCTGTCGGTACCAACTACCATGACTCCGCACAGTCAAGTCATCGACGACGCAAGTTCTCCAGGTACACATGGGGAAGAGACGATCCATATGAGTACTGTGACCCAAGACGTCACACTCGATACAGCCGATATTCCAGACAAAACCGCGGAAGGGAGTGTTCAGTCCGTTGCTGTACCCAGACCATGTGGGTTGAAAGACGTGTCCCTTGTACGGTTCTCATACCTCGTTTATTGCAGATGGACTTCCTGCTCTTTTGGAGCTCCTTCGGGTGCTTGTGAATATTCTTGATCCGAATGACCAAGTACACACGGATTCGACGCGGTTGACTGCTCTCACTATCCTCAATACTACTATCGAAACCTGCGGAACAAGGATAGGGGATTACCCTTCCCTTGCTGTCTTGATTCTGGATCATGGGTGTAAATACCTTTTCCAACTCGCGCGTTCCGACAACCCCGCTGTGTTGCAAGGTGCTTTGCGAACGATATCATCGTTGTTCGAGACCATGCGGCCGTACCTCAAGTTACAGCAGGAGCTTTATCTAGCTTTCAGCATCGATCGCTTAGCAACCCCTCCTCTTCTGAGATCCAACACGACAAAGAAGCATCAGTCGAACTCACCACGTCCTGGCACTTCCGCCGCTTCGACCCCAACTTTCGGACCAGTTGATATAGAGCTTGAACTAGAGAAAGGCAGCCCTGTGCCTTCCCGCCCCCCTGTACAACCTGCCCGTGGTGATACCCGCGACTTGATTTTGGAGACACTGAGCCAGGTATCACGCCATCCCAGTTTCATGGTCGATCTCTACACGAACTATGATTGTGATATCAACTGCGAGAATCTTTTTGAACGCCTCATAGAGTTCTTGACAAAGGTCAGTTCGGCACGCATCACAGTCTACCCGATAGTTCATTCTCATTTGTAGGGCGTGCACCCTTGGCAATACTCGTCTGCTTCGGAGGCGCAGCAGTTACATTCACAGTACCTTTGTTTGGATATGTTACTAGCGTTCGTGAATGATATGGCAACACGCGCACAGGGAGTAGGTGTCTCTTTGTGTCCCATTATATATGCTCACTCGGGGTGCAGGAAAGCGAGGCCTGGAAATCAGTGTGTTCTACTGTGCCTTACTTGTGGAATGTATTCTGAAGTTGTTCCCTAGGAATTCGAGCCTCCGGAAAAACTCTTGCAAAACAAGTCTAGGAAGAAACTTGTCTTGACAGGAGCAGCCCGATTTAATTCGAAGCCCAAGCTCGGACTCGCTTTCCTAGAAGAGAACAGACTCATATACTCGGATCTCTCTCCAGGGGTATCTCGCGCAAAGAGTTTGGCAAAGTTCCTTAAAAGCTCTACTCGTCTAGATAAACGTCTGCTCGGGGATTACTTATCCAAGGCAGACAATCTAGAACTACTGAAAGAGTTCATGAACTTATTCGATTTCAAAGATGTGACTTACTTCTTTTCCTCAGATGTGCCGTGACTCACGTACCCATTGTCAGAAATTGATGGTGGACGCCATGCGAGAGATGCTTGAAACTGTCAGACTTCCCGGGGAATCTCAACAAATCGATCGTATAGCCGAGACATTTGCTTCAGCGTATTTCGCTTCAAAACCAGGCAAGCATCTTCGGTGCCACTCTATTGCGGACATTGGCTTCACTAATCATTTTTAGCTGAAATCAAAACTCAAGATGCTGTATATGTACTAGCATTCTCAATCATCATGTTAAACACTGATCTCCACAATCCTCAAGTTCGGGCAAGTGCAACGTTCTGGTTACATCTTATCCACTAGCTCATAATATATTAGAAACGGATGACAATAGAAGATTACCAACGGAATCTGAGGGGACAGAATGGTGGAGAAGACTTTTCACCTGAGTTCCTAGTATGGGCTCTCTCGATCTCCTCATTTCTCCGGCTAACTTTTCCTAGCAACACATCTATGATTCAATACGCAAGCGTGAAATCATTATGCCAGAGGAACATACTGGTCAACTAGGGTTTGAATATGCATGGAAAGAATTGCTCACGCGCTCGCGGCAATCAGGTCCGCCTACAGCCCCTAGAGGTGTTTATGACTAAAATAAATTTGCAGGACGTTTCATGATATGCAACTCGGCTCTCTTTGATTTCGACATGTTCAGAACTGTTTGGAAGCCAGTCATATCTACCATCGCTCATGCCTTTATCACCTTTGACGACGAATATGTGATCCAACGAGCAATTTCAGGATTCCGACAATGCGCTACGCTGGCAGGACACTTCAATCTGCCGGATGTGTTTGATTTTGTGGTAGTCTCGCTTTCGCAGGCTACCAGCCTTTTGTCCGAGAACCTCCCCGTTCACGTCCCCAACTATCCGGTTGTTGAATTTGAAGGACAGTCTGTGACTGTTTCCTCGCTGTCTGTCAAATTTGGAACAAACTTCAAAGGGCAACTGGCTGCGGTGGTCTTGTTCAATATCGTCAATGGCAATGGCAACGCTCTTCGTGAAGGTTGGACACAAGTAAGATTATATGCTATCATTGTCACCACTTCGAGCTCTAACCCTTGTATAGATTTTCGAGATGTTCGAGAACTTGTTCATGCACTCCTTGCTGCCGACAAGGATGTTACAAATGGAGGATTTCCTTGGTGGTGTTACAATGATACCACTGCGTGGCTCTCACCCATCAAGGCCAGCTCCAAGGAGCGATGGCGGTTTGCTTTCTGCCCTGTCGTCATACCTTATGACCCCTTATGGCTCAAGCTCTGACAACCTCGTACCTGAAGCTACTGATCAAGAGGTGGAGAATACATTATGCACTATAGACTGCATAGCATCATGTCGCCTAGACGAACTTTATGCACAAATTATGTGAGTTCGTGTTGCGGGGACGACGCAAATATCTGACTATTATTTAGGCAACTAAACTCGGAGGCCCTGGTCGCTGTCATTAGAGCTCTTGAGGCACTCGCGCACGAGAGGACAATTGCTAGGCTCAAACAAGAATCTGACGATGTCGCAAGCTCGTACAGCGGAGCATCTCAAAGTGACGGAGCCTACATTCTACCCTACGATCCTGCTGCTGTGTTCCTTTTGGAAACAATGGTGAGCATTGCATACCATACGACTCATTGCATTGAGGACCTTTGGTAAGTCTTTACTAACCGACATGCATATCCATAACTGAATTACGTACACACCAGGCCCGTGATTTTCGAGCATCTATCAGCACTCTTATCTACCTCGACTCACTACAGTGTACTGCTCATTGAGCGGGCTGTTGTTGCACTTCTGCGCCTTGCATTGATCCTTGCTCAGAAGGTGAGTACACGTCCACTTGACCACTTTCAATACCAACATAGTCGACGTGAAGAACACTTTGCGCGATCAACTCTATATATCGCTCGATTTGATCGCCAATTTACCACCGTCCGTTGCCAATTCCGTTGCAGAACACGTAGTGGCCGGTGTATGTTTGATATTGCAACATAAGACCCCTTCTAGGTAAGCCGTTTCTTTTCCCATGAGAAACGGTGCCGGGATCACTAATATTCGACTTAGCACGCAGACCGAGTGGAACGTCATCTTTGCGGCCCTCCGTTCAACGATTTCGAACCACGAGGCAGGTCGATCCACATTCGCCCTTGTTACGACTTTCGCGTCCGAAGGATCGGATCAACAAATTACGCCAGATAACTTTGCAGGACTTTTGTCTATCCTGGAGGACTTTGCTACGGCAGCGGGGACGTCGATACAATTCCCACCTCCAAAACCTCGTCGGACACCGCAGCATCCCCTTGCAGAGTAAGTCAACTCTCCCTGTCAGCCAACTATTACTCAGGCTTCGTTTTAGCTCGCCGCCTGTCGATCGCGGCCGCAAATCCATCGACCTCATTTTTGACCTGAAGAGGGTTATTGCACCATTTGCCGAGTCTGCAAAGTTGCAGCCTGGACAAGGTGACTCGTCGTTTAGCTTTCAACCATGTAGGCTTTACACTGATACCCTAACCAGTTTGGCGCTATTACTGCCTACCGTTGATCTCATCTTTGGGGAGACAGTCGACGAATCCATCCAGACTCGTCCGAAACACTGCTATCAATCAGCTGCAACGTCTGTTGCTCGGTCCTCAGCTCATCTACGATGTGGCGAACCACAATCAGGTTGAAGAGATTTTCAACAGCGTGATTTTTCCCATCTTGGATGAGCTCTTAAAGCCCCAAGTGTATTTGCTAGATCCGCAGGGCATGTCGGAGACGCGATTACGGGCGTCTGCGTTACTATGCAAGGCCTTTATGCATTTTGAAGTCGCCCAAAATCATCAGAACGCAGACATTAGGGTTCTGTGGATTGAAATTTTGGACTTGCTTGACCGCCTGATCATCGCGGAGAAGAGCGAACAACTGGTGCGTGCTGGTCCCCCTGTCCCATCGCACGTGCTAGTGCTGACTAGAAGATACGCAGTATGAAGCAGTTTCCGAATCACTCAAGAATGTGGTCTTGGTGATGAATGCGGCGGGTATCCTCGTCCCGCCACCCGCAGCCGAGGACGACCGTGACGAACGGCAGCGCACAATGTGGACTGCAACGCAAGCCAGACTGGAGCGGTTCTTACCAGGATTCTTGTTCGAAGTGCTCTCTGTACCCCAACGTACTTCAACAGACTCGAGACGTGTTTCTGGCTGAACAGGATCAAAATGAATTGCAAGTTCCGTAGGGTTACATAGACAATATGACACTTTCTTTTTCTTGAGAAAGACTGCAGTGTTGCATGACGATGGCGACCGGGAATATCCTAGAAGAATTTCATCTTTGATGGGCTGTTGATACATGGTTAGGAAATGTACCAGACCGCCTCACAGAACTACCCACCGGATTCGGGAATAAACGCCGGCGAGTATGACAAGAGGCGCGACGAAGTACGCTAGCAACCGCACGAATGACCCGCTGTTGCTGGTGACCCAGTCGGACCGACCTCCTCCGAGGTACGCAGTAAACAAAAGAACCGGGAACAGGACATATCCGGACAACCTAAGAACAGGGCGGCGTCAGCTCGAGTGGGATGATATGGATGGACCGTCGGTCACCTGTGGTACTTCCACATAGCCTTGGCCTTCATTCCACCACCCCACGCGGCGCCGTTGAACCACACGGTCGAGCCGCCGACCAAGACCTGGGCGACGATCCACGCGACGGTGATGATTCCAAACGTCTACAAAAGGTCATGAGAAAAACGCTCCAAGAATTGAAAAAATGTGGGCGCTTACACCATGCCACGTAGTAAAATGGGATGCATCGTGCGCATTCTTTTGCAAGATGATGGCGAGCGTACCCAAGAGGATGAGGGGTGCACCGATACCGATCACGGCGATCTGGTGTCTTTGGAGACCCGCAGCCTTGGTGTGGGGTTGAGAGGTGGGCTGAAGTGTCAGAATGCCTTGGTGAACACGAGGGGAGATGTTTCAATGGTGAAACGTGAACGTGGAAAGCGTTTTACCATACGTGAAGCAACCGATGGCTGCGCTCTGTAGCAAAGGATGGAACGTGAACCAACCGAGTGAAGCTGGGTTGTTGCTGAAAATGATAGCCCATGTCGTTAGGGCAAAGACCTAGGAGATTGTCAGACACGGTATGGAGTGAGGGAGAGCATACTCACGAAAAATGAGGCCTACGGTCGCAAAAAAAAGGGGTTCAAAAGGCAAATATAAGAACGAACAAAGGGCTGAACGGACCCATACGGCGGCGGTTGCAGAGCCATCAGCGGAGCGACCATCTGGGTTGGTGATATCGGAAGGCATGGTTGGTGTGACAGCCGAGTCTGAGTCGGGCTGAAGAAGTGCTTGCTGCTCCTCGACGTTGTCGTTGTCGTTGTTGTGGTCGTCAGAAATGCTTGAGGACGTCATCGGGTAAATACTAAATTATGGCTCATTCGATTGAGTTCGGTTTGCTTCTGAACTTGAATTGATATCGCCGGACTGCGGAGATCATCATCACGCAATTCATTAAAGCTCGCGTTGCCAGCGCATCCGACAAGTAGGCGTTAATTAGCTGATTAAAACGACATTATTAAGTCAGCGGAATACAACATGTGTAACAAGAGAAAACACCATTGAACGAGAGCAAAAAGAAAATCCAAACACCAAGCCCAGAAATCAGACCCCCCGTGTATGTTCGTGCAACCAAAAAATCGACTGCCATCACTGCCCGTCTAGCCGAGGCCACGTCCCTTCTTCCTTCCACTTTTCTACAACCTCCCTCAAGGCCTCGCGATCGAAGAGTGGACGCTTGAGATGATATCCAACAATTTTCTTTATCTTTTCATTGTTGTATGCAAGCATGTGTTTTGATAGTGCAAACTTGTCCATGTAGGCGGTCAATGGCGTATGTGTGATCGGTGGGTTTGACTGCTGGAGCATCTCCGTCCACGTCCCTACATGGTGTTCGTTAATTTCCTCGACCAAGTCCTCCAGTTTGAGCTAACGACCAGTTAACATGACCACCATCACAAACGAACGCGGGTACGTACCTTTGCTACTATCGTCTCGAAATTTGAGTAAAACTCGAATGTCGTTCCAAAGAACTCGGTGATCATTAAGCTACCTTTGGCCAGTGTCGTCTGCGAGTCATCGACCAAATTGAACAGGGGGGCAATTGGCTGTTCCTCCGGTGGAATCATGCCGTCCACTTCCTTGGCCTTGCTCTTATCATTATGAAAGGGTATCTTTTCTCCAGCCAGAGCATCAGCCTGTTCGCGGCCCTGTTGACTTGACCATTCTGCACATGCCCATAGTGCACCTGCCACGTCTTCGACATGTACCGTGTGCACGGGTGCCTCACCCCGCCCCCATCTAAGATTGCTCGTCAGTGACTAACAATATAATTGGTGGAATAAACATACATGGTCTTCATTGGTTTCTTCATATATCCATATACTGACGCGACAGTGATCATTAGGGGATCTTTAGATCGCGAGTCAGAATCATATAACCAAAAGGGCAGTATGTTTCTCACAGAGGCCATACTCGACATACGGACCATACACAAACCCGCAACGCAAAATAACAAGGTTCAGCCTAGTGCAAGTTAGTCAATTTTTTTAGACTGGCTTTGGATAGCTACCCCTGGATGGATGCCAACATGCGGAGTGTTTCATGCCACCAGACATCGAGCGGCCGTACGGGTTTGACGTCTTGTTTCTCGTCATGGGGGCCCTTTTCAGAGGACTCGTAAACGGGATGCTGGAGGCGTGCGTATGCCTTGACTTTGAGTTTTGCGGCCTCCAACGCGATGATGCGGGCAACAGTGAACGTCAACTTGATGGCAATCTTGGATGCGATACGATCAGCGATAAGAGGTAGACGAGGGAATAAGCACATACGACTTCTCCGCGGTCATGATTGACCTCTCCGGTGAGATCAAACACATAGGAGTAAGGGGGCTTTCCGGGGGGTGGAACAAAGGCAGAGGCAACGGCGGCTTGCATGTATTCAGATAGATGTCGACAGTTAGATGTGATGACTTACCGGGGATGGTGAGGTTGGCTTGGCGGTATTCGACATCGGACTGAGAGAGAACGTTTGGAAACTCTGCCCCGACATAACTGTGGATGTGAGCATGAGAGGTGTGATGAGACACATGGGTGAACTGACGTTGTTGGAGGGGAGACGGAGAACTTGTCGACGATGCGGAGGTGCTGTACAGGAAGTGGGCGATGAGATGAATGAATAGGAGGAAAGTGGGACGTACGGAGACCAAACGGGGGCCGTCTGGAGGAACTAGGAAGGCGGCGAGTGCGCGCGAGAATGTGTTGAGGCCACCTTTTGAGGATGAGAATGGGGAGAGGAGGAGGAGGAGAAAGAGACGCACCAAAGATGATGGCAGTTGGTTTGTCGGTGAAGTTGGCCATGGGGAAGCAAGTGATCGGTTGTCATGACCGTCCTTTATAAATCGTCGCGGAGGCAACCAAATCTCGAGCAAGATTCATTTATTACGTAATTATAATACAATCAATAGTATTACCCGCTTGCCAGGTCGACATATACCGACGAGAAATCCTTGTTCGCCAGTTCCGGTCGTCGCTTCATCACAACTTCATAATAGTCCCTCGCCGCACTACCAAGCGGTAGCGGACTGTCATTCGCATCCGCGATGTTCTTTGCGAGATCCATGTCCTATTAATGACACATCGCTCACCACATGAACAGGCACAAGAATGCACCAACGCACCTTCAACATAAGAGCCGTGGCGAAGCCACCCTCGTAACCTCTCTCGCAGGGTGGCGACTTGTCAGGAAGCGAGGACGGCACCGGGTTGTTGACAGAAGAAGCCCAACAACTCCCCGTTGAACTATTAATCACCCCCGCCAGCACCGCAGGGTCCAGTCCTAATTTCCGTCCCAGATGCATCGCTTCTCCAACGACGATTTGCTGTACACCCAGCACAAGGTTGTTGCATATTTTGGCGCCCAACCCCGCACCAGATGCCCCACAGTGGATAATACGCTTCCCCATCAGTTCCAGAGTAGGTTTTGCTTGGAGGAAAGTGGCTTCTGTGCCCCCAACAAGAAAAGAAAGCGTGCCCGCTTGCGCACCTGTGACACCTATTCTCTGTTCAGTAAGCGGTACGGCAATCATCATCAATCAAGACAATGCAGACCTCCAGATACCGGTGCATCAATCATCTGCGCTCCCGTCAAAATTACTTTATCGGCAACTTGCCGCGCGACGTTTACATCCAATGTCGTAGAGTCGATGAATAGACAACTTTCTGCTTCGCTTCTTTTCAATGCTTCCAGTCCGGACATAATTCCATTTTGGTCACAGTAGACAGTTTGCACCTGAGGTGAAGACGGTAACATCGTAATCACCGTCTTCGAAGAACGTACAGCCCTGCCAATTGTGACTACACATCAGCCGAACTTGCAGAATTCACAAAGTCTGAGAAGTAACCTACTCCTCGGGTGTCTGCACAACATCGATACTCGTACCAGGAAACTGAGACAGAAAGTTACGACGGAACGCCATGGCACTCTCTGGCGCTGCGTCGCACACTACAAAGCGTGATTCGGCGGACTGTGCCAACCTCTTGGAAAAGAGATTGTAGGCCATCTCTGATCCCATCCGACCGAGCCCAATGAATGCCGTGCTCCTTGAGCGCACCACACGAGAGTCAAGCAAACAACGTGTTGGTCTCATCGTCGATATGGTGAGCGTACTACAAGTAGTTCGGGTCCATGCACAACTCGAATATATATACCCCGTGGCAAGCGAACCGACCGGAAAGAAAACACGGAAATAATTAGTTATGTAGTTTACATCAGCAAGTATCAACAACATCGTCTCGACGGTGTCGGCGTGATGCTTGCAGCAGCGACATCCTTTTTCTCTAGAACAGCAATATCACAATCTTATGCCATCGGCCAACCAAACGGTAGTCGTTCATCCACCCCAACCCCATCGGGATCTTCGACCTCCACCATACACCCTGCCACATTTCTCTCAGTGCCGGGTAGAGTTGGTCTATGGAAGGTTCAAGGCGCGACACACAAGGTCACAGGCAAACGCGTATCCGTCTGGACATTTGACAAACGAGCAGAGATGGAGGGCCTCGGCCCAATGTCCAAGGAACGCGTCCTGGAGGTTATGAAGGCCGAGGTCGCAACCGCGTTTACTAGTATCGATGTTCAACTAATTACTTATTTAGGCTGCTGCTCTAAGTAAATTGCGCCATCCATCCATCCTTGGTATGTCCTCGTAGCAGTTATTATCTTTTCCACTGACCAAATCACATCAAGAAATGGTCGAGCCTCTTGAAGAAACCCGCAATGAGCTCATCTTTGCAACAGAGCCCATCCTGTCGTCGTTGGACATGTCGATATCGCGAGGATCTCATTACATCCCTCTTGTCGAATTGGATGAGATCGAAGTGAGTAACGACACTCTCGCAATCTCCTACAGCATGTTCACCTTCACCCAGATTCAAAAGGGCATCCTTCAGTTATGCAAGGGTCTCACATTCTTACATTCATCAGCAAAGTTAATACACTCAAACTTGAAGCCTGAATGCATCATTATCAACGAAGCCGTATGTAATGTACCGTGCTAATGGTATTCTCGTCAAGTTGATTATTGGTTGTCGCAGGGCGACTGGAAAATATCCGGGTTGGGTTTAACCATCCCTCTTATGACTGCCGACGGGTCACCATCACGGTGGGAGTTTCCTGGCTTTGATGGACGAGTACCGTCCTACATTCAGCGCTCGTTCGACTACATCGGTATTCTCCTCCTTTTACTCGTTAACGTCGTCAACTTAAAACACTCCAACAGCTCCGGAATACGCTTTAGATGAAGTACTGGTTACTGCGTCTGACATGTACTCTCTTGGAGCCGTGATATACGCTGTTCACTGTAGATGTAAACCACCTTTTCAGAACCACGCAAGTCTCGGCGGTCTGCGCGATAATGCCGGTCGACCAGTTCCAGATATAGGACACTTGGACACGGATTTGCAGGGTATCTCTTCTCTCAGTTTCCCCCGGCTATTCGAGCCTGATGTTAACTCCACCAAGATCTTTTACGGTCGCTCATTACGCGAGGGTCCCAAAGTAGGCCAACTCCATCCACTCTTCCATCCCACCCTTTCTTCTCGTCGCTCCCAATTTCCACGCTCAACTTTTTGGATCGATCAAATTTTACGGCAAAGACGCGGGAAGAGAAAGTGTCCTTTATGAAAGGTCTAACTAGTGTTTTGGATAAATTCTCAGATGGTCTGAGAACACGGAAAATATTACCGTCGCTGCTGGAAGAGGTTCGATATCTTTCGTGCTGCCGTTGTTCAACACTGTTGACGCACGTGAAATTGCAGATGAAAGACACGCATCTCCTTCCGTTTATCCTGCCCAATGTCTTCGCTATCTCGAATATTCTGTCGGCCGCTCAGTTTGCTCAATTTGTGCTGCCTAGTCTTAAGCCCCTGTTTATTGTCAAAGATCCACCTCAAAACATGCTCACATTACTGGATAATCTTGAAATGCTGCAGAGTAAAACTGAAACAGGAGTCTTCCGAGAACGTGGGCGCTAGATTGCATATCCTTTCCCTCTGCACTGACATCTGATGCAGAGGTATTGCCCCTTGTGTACAATGCTTTGGAGTCGGAACACTCTGTGGTGAGAATTTCAGTGCATTTCGCGTCGCCTATATCTGATCCCGTTGCACAGGTCCAAGAACGGGCCTTGGGAGTGGTCCCTAATCTATGCGAGACCATTGATTATGCGGAAGTATCTAGTGTACTATTTCCCCGTGTAGCGGTACGTCTTGGAGGCGATCATATCGGAGCATACTCAAACTCCTTGAAGTTGGTATTTACCAAGACCAAACTACTCCCGGTGAAGGTTGCCACGTTGGTCACTTTCCTAAGTATGGTGAAGACTCTTGATCAAGTCAGTCCACTCTTCTTATAACCCGGAGCGTAGAATGAAGGTGTCGTTAGACAAATCTAACACAAAAGCTGTGCCCTCTTTTATCAAAAATCCGCACCAAGGAACCAGCTGTAATGGTATGTCCCCACCCGTGCCAAACATGATCAGATGTATCGTATTTCATAGATGGCTACGCTTTCCGTCCAAGAGGCTATGGGTTTCAAGGTTGATAGAGAAGCTGTAGCAACGCTTGTCCTTCCACAACTCTGGTCGATGTCCATGGGACCATGTAAGTTGGTTGCGTACATTGAAATCCTACACGATTCTCATGCCTGTCCGCAGTGCTGAACGTGCAACAATTCCAGCGGTTTATGGTAGTCATCCATAAGCTTGGAGATAGGGTCGAGAAAGAACACAACCAGTTTTTGCGGGACTCGCAGCGCATTGAAGACCAGTCAACGGCTGCTAATGGTGCCGCTTTGCCGAGCTTTGACACGAGTGTCGATTTCGAAACATTAGTGGGCCGTAGTAACACCAATATCAAGCCCGATATGGTCATCGATGAGTCGAAAAGTTGGGAAGATGATGTCTGGGGGAGTATATTGAGCAACACACCTGAGGTTAGCAGAAGCACTTGCACCGGAACCAAATTCTGACGATCTTGCAGCCATCTGGACAAGCAGCTGCAACACCACTCACAACACAGTCCATCAATCCACCCGCAGCCCCAGTCACTCAAACCCCTCAGACTCAGTCGTTACCTTCGTCGCCGCGATTTGCGACTGATACAACCTTTTCACGACCTCCACGGCTCGGGACCAAACCGTTACCCTCGTCTTCGTTCGATAGATCGGCCTTCTCGACACATCCACAGCCAACTCAATCACATCGTATCGCGAGTCCACCATTGCAACCGCAGCTTGGCTCATCCCACGCTACGCTACCTGTTGCTGCACCTCAGAAGCCCAACTATAATATATCATTCTCTGATCTCTCTGCAGCCCCATCCAAGACTTTTCCATCCCCTTCTAGTTATACTGCCCCGAATTATACCCCATCTACGACCATAATGCCCTCACATCCAATGTCGTCACCTCCTTTACAAGCCTCACCTCTTTCGATGACGTCCATGCTAATGCCTATGCAACCTACTCGCGTCGTTCCCGCCAACAAAACGGTAACAAAGGACGACTGGGGAGACTTTGATCCTCTCAAGTGATTTTAAATACATTGTATCGCTCGTTATAGAGATCATATTTGTTCTTGTTTGAATTGTAAGCCAGTGTTATGTCGTCGCATACGGCAGCCCAGTGCGGTTATGAGTCTTCGTCGGACTCCACATTGACGATAATCTTTTTCATTATGCTACGGGATTTCTTTTCCTGCTTCCATTCATGGACGCGTCCAAGTGCGACTCTTCTAGCCATATTATTTCTCGTCAGCCCCGTCTCGTCAATATGGCCTTTTTCTCCCAAGCGATTCACGAAGAACTCTCTTATGGAGGCAGGCTCTATGGGATTGGAGGACGGTGACCGCATAATCGCGTTCGGGGATTTCAACGGAGACCAATTGTGAGTGAACAGCTCGCCCGGTTTGTCGCCTGAATCAATCGGAACGCAGTGTCGACATTCTAGCACTGGACTCGAGTCAGCAAGTTCTATCGGTATACATCTGGGATCATAGTAAGCCAGTAGCCACGTCGTCATCACGTTCTTTACTATCTTTGCCAGATGCATTCGTTTTCAAGAAGGGTTCACAACTGCATCATACAATGCCTATATACAACGTCGTACCAGGAGATTTCGCACTTGACGGGAAACTAGACATCCTTGTCATGAGCGGAAATTCCGCAACCACTCTCGATATGGTACTCTACAAGGGCAATCACGATGGAACGTTCCGTATGTACATGATGTGGTGCCCATCCACTTTCTCGATTTGAATCTGAGGTTTTTCAACAGAGTCGACCCCAATATCATCACCTCCCTCTGCGCTTCCACAACCTATACCTGTCGATCTTAATGGGGACATGAAAATTGATCTACTCGGTATGGTCCCCCCTGGTCAGGATTCGCCGAGTCTTTTAAAAGCTTGGAAAAATACTTGGAACACCTCCGAAAGTCAGCCAACATTATTTGAACTGTGAGTTCATGGTTTTGCCATGAATCGCCTTACTGACCTGTTTCTAGCGCCGATCCCCCCTTTGACGGCACGCAGTGCAAGTTGGCTTCTCCACACACCAATGCTATCATTGACTTGAATGGGGATTGTCTCGCCGGTCAGTTTCATCCCGCCGATACGGTGTCATACTTATGTCTCACTTTCCAAGACATCTTTCTTGTCTGTGACGAGGGGTCAGGCAGGAGGTCTTTTCAGATATGGGTGAATAACAAGGATTCTGGATTTTCTCGTGCGCAGTACGAAATGCTTCCCGCCGGGGTCCAGGCGATTACTTTCGCTGACGTTGGTAAGTCAAATGGCATAGATATGGAATGTGCATCAATGTATTCCTCACAGATCGAGATGGGACTATCGACATGGTGTTCCCGACTTGCTCGTCGGTGTCGACAACGACGGGCGTCGGGTTCGGTTGCTCGATTAACATTGCCTACAACAAGCAAATACCAGTCTGTCCCTCTGCCGGGTCCCAGACGACAGATAAGCAAGGGAACCAACTCTGCCGACCGCCCGAAGAGCTTTGCATCGCGGATCCAAACTTCAAGTTTGACCTGAGCACGAACGGGAATAACGATGTGGGCGGAATGCTCGTTTATGTTGCAGCTCGCCCCTCATCGATTCTTTAGGCTTTTGTTCAAATTCCTTTCTCTTCCCTTGTCAACTCCCCTTCAAGTTCTCTTCTTGTGCTCGATACCACTTTCTCGCCACCTCTCCCACTTCCGGTTCGCCTCGGGGACACAAATTTGGACGGCTTCCCGGACTTGTTGGTCATTGCAACGACAACAGATAGACACACGCCTAAGCTTCTGACTTCAGAGCCCTGTGTGAAAGGGTTTACAGGATGCGATGCAAACGGGCGAGGACGGCGCGGATTCAGGCTCCTCGAGAAAGGCGCAGAAAGTTTAGAAGCCGTGTACGATGCGCGGGGTGTAACATTTATGGACATGGATGAAGATGTGCGTTGTTTTCGTCTAGTATGCACATGGGAATATAACAAGCCGGCATCAAACAGGGGACGCTTGATGTTGTCATACAGCGAACAGGAGCCCAAGGTCATGGCACAGTGACGTTCATCCAGAATAATTTCTATTATGACGCATTCTTCCTGAAGGCGATTGGTACGTTCAACCTTTTTCGTGTGCTGTGTGCACGCTGATGGTCGGAACAAAGTATTGAATGGTGCATGTAACAATGGTTGGTGCACCACGGAGAATGGTTCGAGTTATCTTGTGAGTATCGTGTCTTTACCATGGAGGATTGTCTCAACGCCATATAGCCGTTCGGAGTGAGCTATTCCGGAGCCTCGTACAAGTATACTGTCCTTGATACCTCTGGTCAACGTTCAGCTGCTCAAGGTAAGAAGGGCAGGACGCTGCTGACCAACGGCTTCGCACATGCTGACTTTTTTTTTTTGCCAAACAGTTGGCCAGCTCCCTCAAACCTCTTATCATTCGTTGCTCGTACCCTATTCGTTTTTTGGCCTTGGCCGGACAAACAATTACATCGAGAACCTCTTTGTGGGATCGACGAAACATATCGAGGACCACTTCATTAATATGGAGGGCGTTATTCCAAACTCTCGTGTGGTTATTCATCCACCGCCAGGACAGAGTGAAGGATCGTGGAAGCGCGAGTTGTTTCTACGGCCTGGGCAGTGGATTCCTTGGGTGACGCTGACAGTTGTTGTGGCTACTACGATATTGGCAACCATCGTATTCATATTACATCTGAATGAAAAGGTAAGATTGTTTTTTCCCTCGATGACGATGTCACTGAAAGATGGGCTCGACCTCAGCGAGAAGACGAGTTGGAGAGAAGAAGGGCATCACATCACATCAATTTTGACGCGTTATAGGGTGAACTGCAGGGCCCACTATCTTACATACTATGGTTGTATAATATCTTCTGTCGATCCTAGATCCGGGCTCAATTATAACCCGGTATGAAGCTTCCATTTAGTGTATTTCCCCTCGCCACCAAGCCTCTCGACCTTTCCTTCAGTCGACAACTTGTGGAGGTGTTGATTCACGGACCGGGAAGCAGGCTCCCATAGATCACTGGGGTACGCTGCATATATCTTGGAGACGATTTCCCACGTGGACAAAGCTCCTCCGTTATCTTCTGATATCTGTTGCAGTACCTGAACGATCTGAGCTTCCCTTTCCAACCGATGTTCAATGTATGTCTTTATAACCCGTTTGCCATCGTGAACTACGGGTCCATGACCGGGATAGAGAACGGTGGATTCGTCGATGTACGACAAGAGAGAACGAAGAGTTGATAAATACGTCCCAAGATCTTCGAAGACGGCGGTTCCCTGCCCGAGGACGGTGTCGGCCGTGTAAAGCGCTTGTTCGGAGGGAAGCAAGAGACAGATGGAGTCTTGTGTATGTCCTGGAGCATGGATGACTTGGAAGGTGGCGTTTGAGTTGGAAGACGCGTCCGGGGGGGAGATGGGAAAAGATTGACCATCGTGCAGGTCATGGAATAGGGATCCACCCGGACCGGGCATGTACATGCCTGGTTTGAGGGGCTGGATCGCCCACTGAAACCTCTCGTCAAATAGTGCTGCAAGCGGGAACTTGTGTATCCGGGGAGGCTGGAAGGGAAGTGGTACATTTCGTGCGTCCCAGATGCTCCTAAGGAGGGTCAACACGGAGAAGAGCCCGCCGATATGGTCTGGGTGCCAATGGGAGATGATGATATCAGAGATGTGTTGTCGTGGTGATGAGCTGCTGAGATTATTGATGCCATGTTCGAGAGCGCATTCGAGGTGGGGGATGTAACTTGGCCTGCCCTCGCCGGTGTCGATGAGTGTGTAAGGGGCGTTCTCGCCGATGAGATAGGTGTTTGTCCCTAGGATCGATTAGTGAGTCAAAGAAGGAGGGTTCGATGAGAATGTGGTTCACCCTGTAGCGTGAAATGTCCTGGATTCTGTCGTGCGTGTGAGATGGTGCTTGTGTGTGAATTGTCGAGTGCTTACCTGGCCAAGGATGCGCACTACGCGATCGCTGAACTGTATAAACTGTTAGCTTTTAGATCTCCAATTTTTCCACAGATATGCTTACCCGTACGACCGATGCGAGTGCGTCGAGTTTCTCCATGTGACGAGGAAGAACATCCAAATGGGAATGCATGACTAATGACAGTCATTCTCGTCAAAAACGGTCATGACCACCGCGACGACACGACCACTCCCAGTCGAACCCACCAAGATGGCTAGAAAAAGGTTCATTCATATCTGGTTTTCCATCACACCGCTTTTGACTTGTGCTCCAGGTCCCGTTCGCTCTCTCCAGACCACTCGGACGGGCCGCCACCCACTCGGAGAAGATCGCGTTCACCTCAACCCCGAGTGCGATTAGACCTACCCAAAGTCAGCGACGTCGACCCAGTCCGAAGGGCACTACGCGAGAGAGAACTCGCAGCTCGCATGGCTGCCGTCGAGCTCGAAAAAGCTACAAAATCCAAGGGACAAGAAAGCACACAGGATGTGGCAGAGAAGCAAGCCGAGTTTGCAAAGCTTGTGGGGTCTCGTTCTGGCGGTGTCTACGTTCCTCCTGCACGACTTCGCGCGCTCCAAGCTGCCGCTGCATCGGACAAGTCCAGTACCGAGTACCAGCGCCTCTCTTGGGATGCACTGCGCAAATCCATCACCGGTATCGTCAACCGTGTCAATATCGCAAACATCAAGCAGGTCGTGCCGGAGTTGTTCTCTGAGAATCTTATCCGTGGGCGTGGACTATTTGCGCGTAGCATCATGAAAGCACAGGCATCTAGTTTACCCTTTACACCCGTTTTCGCTGCACTCGTCTCCATCATCAACACAAAACTTCCCCAAGTGGGAGAATTACTCCTTACTCGTCTCATAAGTCAGTTCAGGAGGGCTTTCAAACGAAACGATAAAGTAAGTCACTCGTTCTACCCCCTTTGACCAAGCGTTTAGGATGTTTGTCAGGTTGTCTGTAATTCAACCACCACCTTCATCGCACATCTCGTCAACCAAGCCATCGCACATGAGATCATTGCGCTCCAAATACTTGTTCTGCTTCTGGAACGCCCAACCGATGACTCCATTGAAATTGCCGTCGGGTTTACTCGTGAAGTTGGTGCATTCCTCGCGGAAAACTCTCCCAAAGCAAACGCGACCGTCTTTGAACGTTTCCGCGCAGTTCTCAACGAGGGATCCATCAGTCATCGTGTGCAGTACATGATCGAGGTCCTCATGCAAGTACGCAAAGACAAGTACAAAGATAATCCCGTTTTGCCAGAGGGCTTGGATCTAGTAGAAGAAGACGAGCAGATTACCCACCAAATTCGATTGGAGGATGATTTACAAGTGCAGGATGGATTAAGTAAGTCGACAATTTCATCGATCACCACGCGGACTGACCGGTGTGCGCAGATATCTTCAAAGCCGACCCCAACTATCTAGAGAACGAGGAAAAGTACAAGGCAATAAAAGCCGAGATTCTTGGAGAAAATTCGGAAGATGAGTCTGGTTCCGAGTTGAGCGAGGAAGAGGAAGAGGAAGGCGACGAAGAAGGTAAAGAGATCCTCCATTCCAAGTGGTACGTTATACTCACCAACTCACTAGCTGTTGAAGAAAAAATGGATATTGAGGATCGTACCGAGACCAACCTGGTGAATTTGCGACGAACGATATACCTCACTATCATGAATGCCTTGAACTACGAAGAAGCGGTTCATAAGCTGCTCAAGGTCCAACTCAAGGAGGGCGAAGAGGTATGTTGGTGATCCTGTCGATTTCAGGATTTGATCTACAGCCTACCACCTCGTTCTCTAGATTGAACTCATAAACATGATTATCGAATGTTGTTCTCAAGAACGGTCATACTCCAACTTTTACGGGCTTATAGGTGAACGTTTCAGTAAACTCAATCGTGTTTGGATGGAATGTCTCGAGCAGGCGTTTAGCAACTACTACCACACGATCCATAGGTACGAAACGAGCCGGCTACGAAACATTGCCCGTTTCTTTGGACACATAGTTGCCTCCGATGCCGTCTCCTGGGTCGTTCTTGGAAATATCAACATGAACGAGGAAGAAACAACATCCAGTTCCCGTATCTTTGTAAAGATCATGATGCAGGAAATGATGGAGAGCATGGGCCTGAAGAATCTCGCAGAGCGATTCAAGGATGAAGAAGTGAAAGCCGCATGCAAGGATATGTTCCCGACAGATAATCCAAAGAACACGCGGTTTTCGATCAACTATTTCACAAGTATCGGTTTGGGCGTACTGACCGAGGACATGCGAGAATATCTCAAGGTGAGTTGCAATGTTATTACATACTTCGGCTTTTCGTTGATGGTCTTATCCAGAACGCACCTCGTCTGATTATGGAGCAACGTCGAGCGATGCTCGAACAAGAATCTTCGTCATCGGATTCCGATTCAGACAGCGACTCGGGCACGAACACTGATTCCGATTCAGAGTCGGACTCGGATTCTGAGCCGTCTGATTCTGAGCCGTCTGTCGATTCCAGACGACGCGACCGCAGAACACCTACCCCTCCACGCCGTGACAGAGAGAGGGACCGCAGCTCGGACTATGGTCGTGACCGTCGCAGGGACTCTCGACGCGATAGGGATGACAGTCGTGATCGAGATGATTCCCGCACGCCCCCTCCACCCCGCCGTTCCCCCTCGCCACCCCCGCGGTACCACAATGACCGTTCGTCGGGTCGACGTGATTCGCCACCTCACCGTCGCCGCGCATCACCTTCTCCCCGGCCAAGGGATGACTACAGGCGGGATCGGGATCGGGACATGGATCGGCGTCGGAGGGATGATTCGCGCGATCGTGACAGGGATTACTCGAGGGGAGAGGATAGAGATAGGTACGAAAGGGACAACCGGCGCAAGGATGGTTATAGGCGTAGGTCCGTAACACCAGATAGGAGACGGAGGGACTCGGAGGAAAGGGATTATAGTAGTCGCAGGAGGTGAACATTGGGATTGTCTTGTGTATATCCATCTATTCCAATAATTGATACTCTGCCATGCAAGGTGGTAAAAAAAGTAGTAGGATACACCGCTAAAGAGACGATACATTGTCCGAAATTACATAGAGATGACAGGGTCCAGGGCATGGCGTGCTATGGTATAGAAATCTGTTTTGGTTCGCGTCACGATCATCAAGCGAGAAGCTTCCAGAGAAGGCTCGTAACAACAACAACAAGGGAAGTCGGCACAGTGGCTCCCGGTATCGCTCCACTGGACCCTGGAACAGGCAGGAAATGCGAAGCGTCTTCTTTCTGTACACTGGCTGATTCCTGTATTGTTGATGAGAAATGTCACTTTAAAATGGGGAATTCGATGCACGGTACCTTGAAGGCGGCGATCCCAACGAGGATCCCGGCAGCGAAGAAAATGAATGCTATCAGGAGCCAGATGACGCCCCAAACTGTGAGTATGATCAGAAACCACACTTATCGAGGGACGTGACACGAAACAAACCTTGTGATGGGAAACATCCACAGATCCGAGCGAATGCAGACGCATCCGAATTATTCACCTTGCGTGCAATGGTATCGTCTACTAGCTGTCAACGCCGGCTAGAATAGGATACTGGACGACACTTACCAATCACATCCCAAAGAACGTACAGGTCTGACATGACACCGATGAACAGGACCTGGAGAACAGGATGTGTAGGTGATTGCGGACTCCAAAAAGACCACGCTTACAAAATATCGAAGGGCTACACCATCTTCGACAAACCAAAATAGAACAATCAAGCCAGTCATCCCGAGAATAAGAGCCCAGGTCCTAGAAGAAAGTGCGTTGGATGCAGACGGATGGGACGCAGAGTACGAAAACGCACAGCCAGTTCCTTCGGGCCCACCACAACGTAAATAGGAAAAACACAGCAAGGACAAGGCAAGCAACTTTGCTTGCGTTGGTATCGAATCCGCATGTAATCAAGCACGCCCCAATGAACGAAGAGCCGAGATATCCCGCAGGTAGAGTAATCCAGGATATACCACCGGACATTCGAGTCTCGCCCCCTTCGTCGGCTGTATATGAGGTGAGCATCGTCGGTCAGTTCACATGAGTGTCACACGCCACTGACGGTCCAATTCCACAGAGTGGATGGTCGCACAAGTCAATACGCCAGCGAACGCATGGCTCATCTACGAAAAATGGATGTTTGGCTAAATTTGTGGTTGTGTTTCATACTTACCTCGTGGAAACCAACAGTCAATAATCTTTGGAGTTGTTAGTCTACTAGACCTGCAAGCCGATAGTACTCGTCTGACATACTTGAAAGGATAAACTAGACTAACAGATTAGCTACAAATTGCCAGTGCCACATAGAACGGAGACCAACTTATCCAGCTGAGAAAAGGTACATGCCTAAGATGCAATCGTCAGGTACCCTGAACCGCGTTCAGCCTGAGGGTCTGTTGGACGCTCACCATAGTATGGCTATTGCAATGATATAACACCCAGCAACAATAAGAGTTGTTCTTTGCGTGGCATTGGGGGTAAGCTGCGTGCCCACATCCCTAGGGTACAGATAATTGGGGGCATCGGGAAAAGGCATGTTGTGGTTGAGAAAGAGAATAAGCGTCGTGTTCGGGACCGATTAATGGCACTGCGCACTGCGGCAGTGGCAGAAGTAGTATCGCTGGCTTAAAGTGCAAGAACGTGATCTGCGTGATCTAGAATTATACGGTAATAGTAGAGACACTGAGTACAACAACCAAAGGATACAAGTATTGGAGACATGTAATGCGACAGGTATAAACACGATTCAGAACTCATCGTCGTCTTCCTCCCCGGCCTTCTTTTTGCGCATGCGTTCCTTCTTGGCCTGTACAAGCAAACGGGTGTCAGCAAATACGATTCTCGCACAGTATTAAATTCAAGCCTAACCTTGCGCTGTTCACTAGAAGTGATTTTCTTGGTTTTCTTGGTATCGATTTTGTTACCCATAGCATCATATTGATCCTCCTCCTCTCCTTCCTTCTTGTCAATCCGAGGACCAGATCCTTGTCCTTCAACCCAGTTATGGCCAGACGCTTCAAGACGACCATCGCGCATGGCCCAGACCCTAAAGAACATTGGTTAGACAAAATCATGAGAAGCGATGGAAAATGATATGTACTCCGTGCAAATGGACTCGGAGAAGTCTCTGTTGTGGGTGATAACGAGAACACCCCCCTCGAAGACCTTCAAAGCATCAATCAAGGCAGCCAACGATTCACGGTCGAGGTAGTCTGCACGCAATGTTAGACGACAATGTTTCTCCCTCGGAATCAATGAAACATACTGGTAGGTTCATCCAAGCAGATGACATGAGGACGACGCCACGTCGCAGCACCGAGAACAATCTTAACCTTTTGCCCACCAGAAAGGCCGCGCATACTGTTGTGTGATACGAACTCGGCTTCCAGACCAAAGTCAGCGAAGTGCTTCTCAATCTCACTACGAACGAGAGGTCGAAGCAGACCGAGGCGTTGAGCTTCGCGTGTGTCGATCTCTAAAATTTTCTATGCAAGGGAGGCACGCTTCAGAATCGCGTCGGATAACAAGTGAGAGGATCTGACCTTCTCGAAGCCACGCTTGACAAGTTCATCACGAGGGATCCACAGGTTCTCAGAAGAGCTAAGACCCTTGAAAGAGACTTCATACTCGTACGACTGCTTCAATTTCTTGCGGGAAACGATTTCGTCAATCAATCTCTTCTGCCCCTCATGGATATAAAGAGCGCCATCCTTCATCTTCTGTGCTTCCGCTTCGGAGATTTGCCGACTGGCTTTGCCCATTTCCTCCAAGTCCTCACCGGTCTGGTAGCGCCAGAGCATATACTCGAGGGCCGTCTTGTCGAGGTGGTAATCGATGTGATGGAAAGCGTGTTGAGCGACATAGCCGATCACCAAGTTGGGGTGCTTCCAGATTTCGCCACCTTTGTTGGGTTCCATCTCTCCGGTAAGAAGTTTGACCAATGTCGACTTTCCGGAGCCATTGGGGCCGAGAACAGCGACACGAGACGAAAGGGAGACTTGAAGGGTGATGTCGTATAATTGCTGGACAGGCTGCGAAGGATACTGGAATCCAACCTTGCGCATTTTAAGCAAACTCTTCTCCTTAGTCTTGACACCCTCGAGAAGAGGAGGCGCAGGGAGCTTGAACTTGTAGTCCTCAGCGGCCTCAAGGGTGTAGTACGACCTGGCCTCCGGTACTTGCTTCACAAAGGCCTCGAGATTGCCGCGGTACCTCCGAATCTTGAATCGGTTAAGGTGAAGAACA
Source organism: Hemileccinum rubropunctum (assembly GCA_038089535.1). Taxonomy (NCBI): domain Eukaryota; kingdom Fungi; phylum Basidiomycota; class Agaricomycetes; order Boletales; family Boletaceae; genus Hemileccinum; species Hemileccinum rubropunctum. The sequence continues at coordinate 155,957 of JBBPLC010000006.1, read as the reverse complement.
TCGGTGATGGTGTTGTTGAGGAATCCAGAGTCATGAGATACGATGACTGTATAGATACTTAGCAGGTATATCATGTAAAATGATAGAAATACATACTAGACGTGCAGTGTTTCAGCGAGACGAGATAGTTCTCGAGCCACGCAACGTTTACCACATCCAAGTGGTTAGTGGGCTCATCGAGAAGAAGAATGTCTGCCTTGAAGAGCATTGCCCTAGCGAGAGCGAGCTTCATTTTCCAACCTCCGGATAAACTGCCAATGGCATGCTTCTGGCGCTCGTCACTGAAACCGACAGAGGCAAGGGTTTCAATAACCTCGGCTTCAGAGGCAAGGATTCGCTTGTCGGACAAGATAAATTGCAGGACGGAGGTGTCGGCTTCGCTGCCATCAATATCATGCTCGACGTAGAAGGTACGGACCTCTTCAGGGGAGGGGAAGCCCTCCACCTGACCGTTGGTGATGGCCCGCATGAGGGTGGACTTGCCGGTACCGTTCTTTCCACAAAGACCGTAACGGTGGCCACGCTTGAGACGCAGGGTAGCGGTGTTTAGAAGAATTTTGGCACCGTAAGCAAGGGAGAACTGGCAGTTGCACAAGTCTTCACCCTCCTCTTCGTCTTCGAGGACATCGTCATCGTCATCGCCTGAAGAAGCTGAGCGGACAGCCCACTCGCCTGCGACAGAGGCAGGGTCAGGGGATGGAGCAACGAAGGACAGATAGGGTGCAAGAGATCCCCACTCCGAGATATCGAAGTTTTTGGCGTTCGTCAAGTTCGCAGCGAGGCGTGAGACATATACAACAGTAGCATCCGTGGACTCAGGAGCGCTCGCGCCAAGTTTCCTGTAGACAGTGGAAAGGGTCGAGGTCGACTGAGCAGGCTCGGTAACTGGCAAAGGAGGAAGGTTGCTTCCATCGCCCTCAGGGACCTGACCGACTTGACGAAGAGTCGCGATTGCCCTACCAACGACACCACGTGCTTCAGGATCACCGATGGAAGTCTCAACCTTGATGAGACCCGGAAGGAGCTTAGGCAGGAAGGGGCGAACGGTAATTGGAGAGTCAACTAGTTTGGACATGTTGTCCACAATGCTAAACGTAGATGTGGTCAGCTTTGACGTGATATTGGGGGTGTTTGATCAACTTACACTGCAACTTTGCGCTTTGTGGCGGTGAGCTTTTCGGTAAGACCACGGGACAACAAAGGAACCATGAGAGAGAGCGTAGGGGAATCTACTTCAGAAACAAATGTAGTGGCCGAGAGGAGTTGGATGGTATTAGGGACCTCCTCGACCGGGTTGATCAGAGCCTTAATGAGAGCCGGAATGAAGCGTTCGATATCCTTATTCGAAACCAAAGCACAGGCCTTTTCAAGCGAATCACGAGCCGCTTTCTTCACGTCAGCCTTGGTATCCCAGATAGCCTCGGAGAGAACCGGAACAATGTCAGGCATGAGACGAGCGGTCTGAATGGGAGCGCTGACAACGAGCTGGTTCAAAACAACCAGAGCGCCGGTCTTAATCTGCCATTTTCCGGCCGTTTTGATCTGGTGAAGGAGAGTGGGAAGAAGAAGAGCGGTGCCCCAAGGGTTCATTGTGGCAACAAACTGCCTAACAGCTTCTACTGCTGCATTGCGGGCTGCCGGCATCTTGTCGGCAAAGCCTTCAATAAGGGCAGCATAGAGTCCTGAGTCGACGAAAGAGGGTTCAAGAGCCTTTGTTGCGCCAGCTTTGGTAAGCACAACTACGGCATCAGCTGCACCCTCACGCGCAGCAGGCGATTTTTTGTCGGAGAGGGCCCTGATAGCGGCCTCAATGAAACCAACTGCGCCAATGGCAGCGGGTCCGTTATTTTGAACAGCAGAAGCAAGGGCCTTTGCAGTAGCATCGCGGGTAGCTTTGTCGGCGACAAAGAGAGTAGCAATATCAAATTGACCATCGACAGTGCCCTTGAGCGAGGCGGGAGAAGGAATAGCAGGAGCGGTTGCGGCAACAGCAGGCATTTCTAAAAATCTGAGAGAGATGAGAAGTGGAAGACGGAGATTCAGTGCAAGGACATACCTATGCAAGATGTGGAGACGTAAACTTTTCTTCTAAAGGATGAATGAAGAATGATCTATTACACTCTATACTCTATAACACCTAGAGAGAGGTGAGGAGGTAAATGACGACGAGGCAGCGTAGACCAACCTCTATGGTATGAGGAAAAAAAAAGTGAGTGGGGATGTAGGAAAGCGATAATTCGGGTAACCGGTAAATATAAGTCCCATCACTTTCGGACTTTGAAAAAGAAAAAAAAAAAGGCGATAATGCCGGGACCCGTCAAGAGAGCGGTGCGATGCGATCGCGGCAGTGTCTCAGTGGCCTCATGTTTCTTGCGTAAAAATACTGGCTACCATTCTGTGAAATGAGATAGACATGGCTGTGTGCAACTATTCCTTGTCATCCAACTTGGCGAAGCTCAACGGCGTGAAAGCCTGTGCGAAGATGGCATCAGCACGCGTATCACACGTTGACGATGACAGAAACCACGTACATATCCTTCTCCTCCGTAATGCTTGCTGTTTGCCTCGACCCAGTGGAGACGAAGAGCGTGCAAAAATGCAGAGAGACCCTAATTCGGCAACATCAAATGCATCAGTCGCCTAACGCACGCTTATCAGATCCGTACCTCCATGATACACAAAATGGCCACAGTCAGCATGAACCACATCACACCCGTCAACAGAATGATGATGACGCCAAAAATCCCCTGGCTTCCTAGAACATTCCCCAGGGTCATGTCCCACAGAACTTCGGATAATTGAGCATGGGCCAGGGAGAGTGCCCACAACCTCAGGTATGAAGCTGTGTGTGAGATGCAACCGAGACAGAATTCAATAGTATGGATAATCTGATGGATAACCACCTCGCCGAAGTCGTGTTGTTCCTATCAAGATATATCGGCAACACAGCGCCAAGAGAGAAATGAATCACTCACATGTTCTTCCTCCATTTCTTCGACAATGACCCGTCCATTACCTTCTTCCTCAATTGCCAAAACTTCGTCGGAGCTCTCACGAGGACCGTCAAGTTGACCAAGCCCGACATACCCCTGACCCTGAATATTCTGTATCTCCTTCCAGAGAAAGTACGGCTTCATACATAGCATCCAGGGAACACAAACGACAGCAAGTAGGAGCAGGGTAACTTGCACGAATCCTTGTCCGGGATATAGTTGACTTTGGGGATCGACCGATCCAGGAGATAAGAACATCGCGATCAGCATGTTTAACAACGATGGGGGCTCTGTAGATGCCCTCGACCAATCAATTGACCATTTGTAAAGGATGCAGACCACCAAGTATCCGAAGATCGACTGGAGGAAGATCATCTGAGGAATGAAATTGGCGTATATGTCCAAAGGGCGCTTGAACTTGATGTGATTAGGGAGCTGCAGACACAAGGCAAATGTCATCTAAAAACGTGTCAATCTAGGCCGTACAATGAAACCAACGAGGCACATACGTGAATCACCCCAAGAACGATAGCCATCTTCATCTTGTACGAATTTGTGAACACCAAACTGTTATCTGCACCATGCCATGCTGGATCCAGACCGAAGGGATAAACGTGTCCGTTTGAGACACCATGAAGGGCAGCCTCGTTGCTTTCTGAGAAATCCCATCCGGAGTGCCATATGTGAAGAGACTTGGAGAACATGTCATTGTACATGAGGCCTGTGTAAACCGAGAACAGCCCCATCAAAAGAATGATATATCGCCCACTGGACGCGTGTTAGTACGTCCTTGCTGACTTCCACGGTGCCTCGTGACTTACAAGAAGAATTGCCCTGCGATCTGAAACGGGAAAGTGAGTCAAGTGCACCACCTTTTCGAGAATTACCGCTTACCTCCCCGAGGCCCCCCTTCGCCCACTTCTTCTCGTTCATGATCATGTAGAGAGCGGCGAATAAGATGATTAAACCATGACCAATGTCGCCAAACATCACGGCAAACAGGAAAGGGAAGGTGATGATGGCAAACAGACCGGGATTGACTTCTTGGTAGGTCGCAATGCCATAACTATCCATGATGCTCTGGAACCCTTCCGTGAATTTGTTTGTCACGTTAAAAGTGGGCGGTGTCTTGTTGGTGTGGAGCTCATGTAAGATTGGCACAACACCAGTCCCTGATTCCTCCTAAAGACGAATCAACTTATTACCGCACGATGACGCAGAAGCAACATACCGTAGCATGTCCAAGAGCAACTTGTATCTTGGCAATATCCCTTGTGGGACACCATCCTTCAGCTACCAGCGTCTTCCTCCGCACGTCATAGTTAAAGAGATTCATCGTCTCATAGATCACCTTTTCTTTCCGGACAACATCCTGCCATCGCGCAAGATTCTCCCCGATTGTCACAAGCTCGGTGCGTCTATTGGCTCCGGTATTGTAAAGGATAGTCTGAAGTTCTTCTAAACTAGCGGTAACTTCACGAAGTGAGTCAGAACGCTTGTCAGCATTGGCGTCAATGGGGTACAAAGTGGCACCCATCGACTCGGCAACCTTGCGAATCTTGGCAAGTAGTGTGTCACCATGCGCAAAAATGATGAACACGTTCTTGCGTGTCTCAGAGCCAGTCGCAGGATCAACAAACGGTTCTGCGATGTCTGTGTGATTCATGTAAAGGTTGCCCCTCAACACACGCCAGAGCACGCGCTCAAACGTCGGGATACGGACTCTATCGATAGTTCCCGCAACAAACCTGGAGCAAGGTGTCAGTGAAGAGTAGATGTGAAGAAAATGAACGTACTCCAAATCGAACTGAACTGTTGACGAATACTGGTTCTCGCGATCATCATGTTGGAGAAGAGGGGCTGAACTATCATCGAAGGAAGTTCTGATATCTGTCTGCTGCGCTTCGGCCTTGACTAGGAGTAAGCATAACGCAAGCTACCGTCCGACTGACTTGCCTTTTCAAAGAAGCCCGCTGTCTCCCTCAAGACATGGCGCGCCTCAACAAGTTCTCTGGTACGTTCGCTGAGTAGCTTGTAACTCTCATTCATCTGCGAAAGCCTAATTTCGTGTTCTGCTAGCGTAACGTCGAGCTCATCGATGGTGTGTGCTGCACTTGGCCCCACAGTGATGAGAGGTGCTGAGTCGTAAAGAGGACGAATCGGTACCACGTCCTTTTCCTTCTCAATCTGAGAAATGAAGAAACGAACACGACGGGCCATGTCCTCGAATCGCCTGATTTCACCGACGAAGGAACGCTGGAAAGGATTCACGGTTGGGTTCAACTAGCGAGAGAGTTCGTGAACAGGAATCGGATAAGTAGCATTATGACACGCACATCCTTGAACTGAACATTCCCAAGCTCTCCGAGCTCAGCAACCGTATCATGAGCTACTTCGGTTGGTATATAGAGCTGTACCAAGCTCATTTGTTCCGAACCTAGATTGGACTGTTAGTACCAGAAAATACGTTCAATACGTGAGCCGTACGGAATAACGAAGGATACTCGTCTCCCATGGTCACGTATCACGCTAGGAGGTGAGTTCCGAAGAATATCAAGATGTGAGTTGCAACTGCTAGTAGCCTGAGCGACGAGCCTGTCAAGGTAGAAAAACTGTTTGCACCTGTTTGGCGATCGGAGTCTGCAAGTAGTACTACAGTTGCAATGTCTATGTACAAAGGGTAATTGGAATAAATGCTGCTGAGTTATCCGGATCGATGCAGTGGCACAAAGTAAAAACATTTACAGCATACAACCGGAGACCAACACCTGAGGTGCACGCCGCAGTATAGTGAGTTGGGAATATACGAAGTGTGATGCAAGAAACGTGGAAACAACCGCTAACAACCATTCGCAATCGAGCAAAGGATCGCCAGCAGTTCATCCCAGAATCTTGGATAGCTCACCTCCGAAATAGATAGAATCTGTATTAAATCCTGGTCGAAACCATTTCATCATCGAGTTCGTCCTCCACTTCCTCTACGGCATTGGTAGGTGGGATGTAGTCTTCCTCCAACTTCTGCTGTGCGATGGATGCGAAACCTTCTTCAGTCTCGTCCGTAACTTTCTGGGTTGTTTGATCGCCAGGAGGTTCGTCGGAGCATATATCCATCCGCTGCTCGGCTGCCCGCCTACAGCCACACAGTCGAGTAAGGTTCATCTCGTGGCTTGGATCACCCAAGATAGCGCGGGCTCGCTCAGCAGCAAGACCTTTCGACAACGAAAGGTTGCTTGCTGTGATGGGACCCGCGACAACGACTTCGTGAACAATGACCGAAACGCTATCGTTTCGTCGGAGCTCAGCATTGCTCTGACTTTTTCTACAAGGAAGCAAAAAACACTTGTCAGATCTTGTTAAAAACGAGTATGGGAGTACTTGCTGGAATGCGACCCTCCTACAACCATTTGTAGCAGCCCAAACCATCAATTCCGACACCGGATCTCTCGGAAGGGTGGTGGTTAGTACTTCCAACACGTCGCTCATCACCACTTCAACAACCGAAGCAGCCTTCTCGAAGTTGTATGCACTGTCCACAAGAACCGCACCTACAAGGCTTTCCAGTACGTCACTCAGTGCCTTTGGAGAATCATATTTCCACCCCTTAAGGATTGCATCTTCAGGTGAGAGATTCTCAAGCAAGGGCACGTGTCGAGCAATTGCAGTGCTAAGCTCCACATTGTTGATGAGCAGATGCTTGTGTAGCTCAAGACGGTTTACAGCAACGGATGCGAGAGTAGGCCCGCAGACGGCACGGGAGCGAGCGGCAGAGAGTTGACCCGATGTCGCATCCGGGAACTTTCGAAAGAGATGGCGCATGACGACCAGGTCAATCACAGCTAAATTCCAGGTGAGTATCGAGATAGACTGCTCCGGAGGGACCAACATTACCATCACCGAGGAACTCCAGACGTTGATATGATGATCCTACTGATGTAGTGAACGATGGATGTGTGATCGCCTCGATGAGTAACTCGCCACGATGGAATTCGTACCCCATCAAAGCCTGCAGGTCTGCAAACATTGGTGGTATGAGGGTTGGTTCTGGGGGTCGAGAGTAGCGGAGTGACCATGGGAGAGCACCCCCTATTGACAATCCTAACGAATCACCAGCTTGCAATGCCATATCGATGCCCCCAGTTAGGAACGCCGCACCAAGAGTCGCCTCCATACAATCCTGCAAGCTTCGGCGGGGATATTCTCTGCGTGCCGTGTGCTTGGCTTGTGTCATGCAATCCACCACATCCGAATCCTCGGGTATTGTATACCTCCATACATGTAGACTCTGAGCCTCGCACGTAAGAAATCGCTCGAGGCCAATCTGCTTAGCACGCGCTAATAAAGTGCGATTTGATATACTGCTCTGACGGAGTTGCGAAAGTTGACCTTCATGTCGATGGGGGAATTTGTTCATGATGTGGACAGTGCACGTTAGCTTGAGAACCGAGTCTCCCAACGTCTCCAAACGTTGGTTATTCCATGTCGCATTTGTAGTGGGAAGAGTGGAACTCTCGATAAGAAGGTCATCGTCGATCGGAGGTAACCCAAGCTGTAAACGCTCTTCTCTTGCTCGATAAAGATCCGTTGCGCGCCGGCAAATCCGAGGAAGAAATAGGAAAGCGCGATAGACTGGCTGAGGAAAATGGACAACCCTGCACGCTCCCTGCGGGACGATTGACCCGACTGGTGCAGTATGACGTTTGTATTTGTCAACATTTTGGTGTCTGGATGCCGGACGATAAAGACCGGAGTGAACGCGAGGAAGACTGTGGATCTCAATAAGTGGACAATCGGTCGGAACGAAAGCTTCGCGATTTTTTCTACTCCATTTTTGCACGAAATATTCCTGGTAGGTCGCATACGGAGCCTCGCGCGAACCTGGGGGTGGTACAGATAGAGCGGTGAGATCGTATCTTATGTTGTGAAGAATCTGAGCACGGCCATAGAGATTACAGTTCATAACCATCTTTGTGCCGAAGTCCTGCTCAGTGACTCCTTTCCAGTTATACGTGCCGTATGGCTCGTCAACGACGCGTTTCACCGCCTCGAAATCAATGCAATTGTGCTCCGTGAGGGGAACGAGGAAGCATGTGATAGGGAGCGCAATTGGACGTCCGGAGATGCAGAACCAGATGCCCATCTTGGTGTATTCTTCAAGCATGCGTAGTGTTTCCCACTCCTCCTCGGGATCAAACATGAGTTCATCCGTGCAGCGCATGGTTATCGTGTAGCCTTCACTGGCGAGTTCAAGTGCCGGTAACTCCGTTCCAGTGACAAGCCCGGCAGAGTCTTCTCCATCGATTGAGACGACATGCATTCGCAGTCTTGGACCAAGTGTCCATGGGTCCTGTACGAAGACCTCCATGATGTCAGGAATTTGAGAAACATCAGGAAGCTTGAGACCATCAGCATCGTAATCACTCTTTCCTTTAGAACCCGTCGAGGGAAGTAGGTAGTCGTCAAAGACGTCGAGTTTGTGGAGGGCTTTAACAGCCATGAATGCAACTGCCCGTTTTGCCTCGCGTTTCGAGTTCCGTGTAGGTCCTCGATATACGAGGTGATCGACAGGGAGAGGGAGGCTTGATGGGAGTTCTAAAACAGCGGCGTAATCGCCACTGTATTTCGGCATCGAGGGAGGGGTGTAGACGTCATGTGGAATTAGGGAACAGAGATAGTTGATTAGCCCGATGGCAGAGCCATAGGTGAGCACCGCGCCAGTAGATGGAACGATGTAACGTTCACGCGCGGCAAGATCTTCCGGGTCGTCTTCCTCTAACTCACCCTCTTCGGAGTCTGATGTTGATTCCGGTGAAGAAGGACGGGTGGGATTTTCTCGAGTTTGGTAGACTTTCTTGAGTTCGGGCTCAATTTCTTGGAACGTTTTGTAACGGTCGAGATGCGAAGTATGGCCAACTTGTGCCATAATAACAAAGGTAGAGGTTTTGGTTCTGGCCCGTCCTCTAGATTGGACGTATCCAACCATATGGTGGAGGGGATCAAAGCGTATAACAAGGTCACAGGCCTATGGATCTCAGTGTAAGACTTTCATAAAAAAATGCACAAGGTACAGGGAGACACACCGGAAAGTCTAACCCTTCTTCAGCAACAGAAGTAGCAACCACTGGGGAAAGGAAATCAACATGCGACACGAAAGTACAGAGAAGAAACATACGTAGATTCAGACCTCCCTCTTCGTACGATTTCCGGAAGGCCCTCACTGTATCTTGCTGCCGTGCCAATCCCATCCCCTTCACGTTCACTCCTGACGCTATACTCGCATTCGAGCCTCCCTTACTCCGTCCCCCGTGTCCACCGCCGTGCCCGACAAGCTCCGCGCACCGAATACGACCCCTCAGTTCGGGGATCTTGGAGAGTACTTTGGCAAGACAAGCAGCAACTTGACGCTGCTCTACAAAGACGATGCCGTGGAACGTTGGAGTATGGTATTCAATGAGGATCTCAGTGAGTGCCTTTACCTTGGGAGTGCACCAGGCAAGTGGGACAGGAATTGGCACAGCGGGCGGGGAAGCGGAAGGATCTTCAAAAAACGGCTTGAAATCAGAAAGGATGGAGTCAATCTGTTCAAGAGCAATAGGAATTGATGGAGTATTTCGATAGGTGGGAGGATCATCAATGTCCATCCCATCTCCTTGAACGTCGAAAGGGTCCATAATACGATCATCGGGAGTACTGAATTCTAGAAGAAGTTGATTGACTCGTGTACGAACCTCGTGATATACAAAGAGGTCTGCAGAGTAGGGACCGAGACTGTTCCGAGTGACATGGTACTTCATATGTAATTTGTTCCATGAGATGTCGACATCGTCGGATTCGAAGAGTGACAATGTATCCCAAAGACTTGGATTTAGATAGAGATAGTTATCAGGGGGTGGGAAGTATTGCTTAATCATCTGTGGCAAGCATGCGTTTCACTGATGACCGGGGGAATAATGAAAACACGCACTTCCACAGGGCGCGGCGAGTTTTCAAGTAGCTCGGACACATGCTCACGCACAGCAATGACAGTAGCATCTAGGTTTTTCTCTAAAGTCAACAAAGACCCTTCTGCATCCTTGGGATTCCAGATGGGTGACGCCGTCATACCAAATATCTTTGGGCGTTGGGAGGGATGAACTTGGAAGTATTCGCGCATTATGCCATTATAAGCATGGTTCTTGCGTGTGTGGTGACACTCATCAAAGATGATCAATGAGACCTGGATCAACAGGTGCGCAGAACGTTGATAAGGATTGAGGATGGCGTACTTTGTCGATACTCCAATGTGAATGAGTGAGGATATTGAGGAATATCTGGGCTACGAGATCGATGAGAAAATGAGACCTTGATCAGTATAATAACCGATATAACCCTACCCGTCATGACGACTACGTCCGCTTTCTCGAACGAGCTCTTCCAATTTGCCCTATCTGAGAGCTCCAAATCCAGGCTTCCGTGGAACTTTCGCACCTTCAAGGGTGTCTGAGAAGCGATAAATTCTGCTTGTTGTTCCACGAGAGCAACCTTTGGGACGAGAAATACGACGACTTTGCTGATGGCGCTTGGCTGCAAGACGACCCATTTGATGAGAAGGATGCTGATGAGGGTTTTTCCACTCCCGGTGTCGAGGGCCGCGATGATGTTGTGGTCCTGGGCGCGTCGAAATATTTCCTCCTGATACTTGCGGGGGAGAATGGTTTCATTGACAATGACGGTGAGACCTTGGGTGGTCGTCACAGACGTTGTCGCTCCTATAGTCGTCACTGTCATGAAGCAAGCGGTGTATCAGCTGCGCAATTAGATCGAAATCAGTACATCTCTGAGCTGGGTAGAGCAGGAGAAATTCCCAACGTTGACACTCATATTCAAGTCCGCGTCGCAGAAGGGTATACTAACGATCCTGAATACAGCCTTCCTAATCAAGTCGTCACCGATTCACTGTGGGCGCAGCGATGGCAGTCAACCCAAACGAGGACACCGAATTGTGAGCGCGACTCTCGACCCCTCGTCGCACACGCACTTATCACTCTCAGCAACGATGCCCTTCGCAAGCACGGCATCCTCCCTCCCCGAGAAGCCTCCCCGCGGGATCCATCTCCCCCACCGTCCCCGACACTCCACGAGGCCCTTGCGGACCTCACCACGGACGAGCTACGTGAACTAGAGGAGGACGTCGCAAACGAAGACCTCCAGCGAACAGTAGACGCATTTCGCCGCCAGCGCCTGGCTGAGGAGCGAACGGCGATCAAGCGTGGCCGCTTCGGGAGGTTATATCCGATCGGCAGGGAGGATTACACAAGGGAAGTTACGGAGGCGAGCAAGGTTAGTGAGGAGGACGACCAAGACGAGAAGGGTACAGGCGTTATATGTTTCCTTTACAAGGACGGGTGAGCGATCCTCGGTCATATGCCAAGCCAGCCTCATCTGTGTCGTAGCATCCCGCGCAGTGATCGTACGTTTAATCATGTTCGGGATTTAGCTGCACGATATCCACGAACAAAGTTTGTGTCCATCGTCGGCAACAAATGCATAGCAGATCTACCCGATAGTCGGATACCAATGCTCATCATTTATCGGAAAGGAGAAATCAGAAATCAGCTTGTAGCTTGGGGTGCTGATCGTGAAAGGCGTCTTGAAGGTGTGTCAGTTGTTCTAACCCCCTTACCCCCATTCACCTGCCTGAGAAGAACTCGAGGCGGTTCTTATGTTGTGTGGGGTTATTGACCCCCCTGAACATCCTTTCCAACGGGGAGAAAGAGGCCATGATCAGGATAATAGTTCCGATGAAGAAGAGGACGACGACCCATCTTCTCGTATGCGATCTGCAGCGACGAGGACAAATGCACAACCTCCAAAGAACGTCCGTGGACCACCAACAAAGGACGATTCAGATTCAGAATTCGAGTTCGATATGTAGATACTGCGTGTGTGCCACGGTGTATATGTTCTCGCAACAGATGGATTTCTACCAATATGCCAAGAACAATCTCAACTTGTAGTCTACTCAGCATTAAAGGGAGGCAAGGTTTGTTGCCTTCCCTTCACTGGCCAGACTTCCGTCATAGTCTTAGCCGCCCATATCTTTCCGCCCCGTACCACGAATTGAATCTCCTTTGTCTCACCAATGTCATCATCAAGCAACTCAAATCCCCCAGGGAAAACAACGAGGTCAGCAAGTTTGCCTACGGACACTGTGCCGAGAGATTCCACAAGACCAAAAGTCGTTGCTGCGCTGGAAGTCGCGGCACGAATAACCTAAACAACAGTAGCGTCAACATTAACATGGCAGCGTAGAAAAAAAAAGTAAAATCGACCTCGTAATTGCTCAGCCCTCCAGCCTTCGCAAACGCCATTTCTTGGTGATACATCAGACCTAGCGGGGGTTCCCCATGTGCTCCAATGTGAGCAGACAACCCGCGCTGAACCATCTTGGCGACCGACGAAGAGACGTTAAAAAGCGCGATTGCTGGTACGAGGTGTTAGTTCCCATATTCACAAAAATATCCAAAAACGAACAATTTGCGGGTCGGCTTGTAGACTCGGACAGGCCCTCTAGGATGTCATGCCTCGTAAAGCGTCTAAGTCTGCGTGACATATCACGGTCAGATATGTCCATGCGACAACGCGGTAGGAGCGCATACTTTGGATCATTGGGGACATCTACGTTCGCCCAGAGTAACTGTTCCCCCATTGGTCCTCCATAATCAACAATATGTGTCGGCGTCGAACCTGTCCCGCTCAACGAATAGAGTGTGAGGATATCGTCATAGAGTATCGACACAGGGATGTTGTGCTCGATGGTCGTCATCCCTGGACACGGCACGTCAGAACTATGCCCTGCAACTTGAGCATCCACTTGCCATCCACAATGTATGTTTGATCCCAATCAAAATTCATACCCTAAACAATTCGATGTACACATTAGGCGCATCGTTTAAACTTATAGAGGAGTTACTCACACCCTCAGGTACGCAAGCCATGTTTATCTGCCTCGCTTGCAGCAACAAGCGCTGTCGAGATGCCCTCGCCGGTAAGTTGTAGTTCTTATAGGACCAACTCGCTGGGCCACCCTCGGCCTTGATGCGGATGAGAGCTTCTTTTGCTTCTTGGGTGGTTGCAATATCGAGATGCCAGGAATATTCGGATGCTCCATAGATAATTCGACCAGTGTGGAAGATCCTAGGGCCAACCATGAGACCACTCTCCACGCGAGCACGCTCAACGAAGCCAAGTGAGTTATGCAAGCTTGGGCTATAAAGGGGCTCAGGAGAGCACCACAAGTAACTTCAGTCAACGTACTTGTGCATAGTTGTGACCCCATATGCAAGGAAAGTTTCCATCTCCCAAGAAGTGGCAGGGTATTTGACATCCGTCCCGGCCCAATGGGCATGTGCGTCGATGAATCCCGGGATAATGTATCCTGGCAGAGTTTGTAAGAATCCTCATCGTAATCCTGTTTGCATACTCTTGCAACTCACCGCCATCGGTCTGGATGATCAAAGCATCATCTGGAACGGATATTTCGCCGTCCTTGCCTACCGCATCGATGAGGCCATCTCGGAGGACAACCATTCCGCCGCGAATCACGTCCCGATGAACGTCACCGTGCTCCATGGTAAGAATTGTAGCATTTACAAATGCAACGGTATCTGCGCCGGAAAATGCGCGAGCTTCACGACGGAGTCTCGTAATCTCCGATTCATATCGCACGTCCACCTCGGTGACGTCCAACAAATCAGTCACGCAGCCAACTCCGAACGTCTGCGTGTCCGCTTTAATAGCCTGCGAGCATTGCGAAAGTCGAGAAATGGGCAAAGTATGCAGGAAAGGACCTGATTACAATAAACTCAGAATCTCCGCAAAAATATTGAATCATTTAAATTCTTACCAAGGAACCATCCGATAACGTTTCCATCACCGCTCACAGCCAGGTCATGTCCGCCATCCAAGCTAAGTCTTGCTAATCCCGCTGGTGCCTTTCCCGGTTTACTCCACAGATCCGTTTCGGAGGTCACTTCGGGGGCATAGTAGACTTGCTGGAAGTTCACGAATGCCGCACCGTGGGTAGTATTCGAAAACACCAGCTCATCCGTCAAGTGTCCATTTGCGAGGGTCTCTTCCGTGTAGCGCTCCAATTCGTCACCACCGCGAGAGAGATCCACAGTGAAAACTCGATCAGATTGGTGGATAAGGAGTCTGTCAGAGGAGATGAAGCCAAGTTTCAATGCATCATCAGAGGGACTGATGGAAGTGCGGATTTTGCGTGCATTCGTCACGGGAATCGAATGCGATGACATAGCCTCTGTGGGTAGAGTGACCTCGCCAATCCAAAGACCAGGTTGCGCGGTAGCGACAATGTTGCCAGTGAGGACGTCACCACTGGTCTTGACGAAGGCAATTGTGCGAACCGCTCCCTCTCCACCCAAAATGACGGGACTAAAGTATCGCCCTATCGGAAGACCAGTCAATTCGTATGCGTTGCCAGTAATCAAATCAGCAATCTCGAAGGAGGAGAAATATGTGTCGGACCATCGTCCGTGAATGATCAGGTTATTGTTCCCACTGACGAAAGAAGGTGAGTAATATGCTGCCCCCGCGTGCGCAACAGGTACGCGTTGCGCCGAGGATGTCGATCCCAACACCTGAACGTATGTTACACCAGCAGCTTGGAACACTGCACGCGTCCCAGTCTCATCAAGGGCGAGCTGGGTGAACGCATGAAGGCGTTGTTCGCCAATCTCGAGCTCTCTGACGTCTGTAGTCGCCCTCAGGGTCTCCGCAAGCTTGACCTCGATATGGGCTCGAAAACCAACAGGTTGAGGTGTGCCACCTAACACTCGTTCCCCGAGCGCATTCAATGCAAGTGGAATGTGATAAATCTGACCCGCGGCCCAGATGAGAATAGCCTCATCGGAAGGATCAAATGCAAAAGAGGGATAAGTGCCCATTGGAGCATAAATAGTGGAAAGATCATAGGTCAGCCCGTGCCAGATGTTGCGGAGGGTGCCCGTTTGTAAATCCCTGTGGCACGAATCAGGCATGGTTCGAAGCTTACGCATATAAGACGTACTTGAGCACAAGTGCTTCCTTGTCGCGAACACGACGAACGAAAGCAAGGGTACGCCCATCGCGAGACAATGTAGGTCTGTTAGCACCTCCGGGAAACGTATCGACGAGAACCTCTTCTTCTCCTAATGTCAAGTTTCGTGCGAAGATCGAATAAATCCCCTTGTGAACATCTGTCGCAACGAATGGTAAAAGAGGGACAATGAACTATGGGCGTATATAATACCTTTAGAATACTCAAATGAACCCCCAACATCCTGGACGTTTCCTGAATATACCAGTGTATCATTGCCTAACCAGGAAAATTGTTCGTGACCGATTTGCTGTTCGATGTAATCAGCCTTCGTCCAACCTAGTGGTAGCACCTTGGAAACGAGACGCCGGCCCGAGTTTACTTCCACTCGGCGTTGCTTGAGATCCTGGAGGGTCGGAACTTGATATTCCCATCCTTCGCCCGCACCCAAGGAGCGCTGAGAAAAGTACCATTTTGTAGCAATGATTTTGGTACCCGAGGGGTGCCAACGTGCATCGGAAACCCAATTATAGGTCTCATTAGTGACGCGCACAGCTACGCATCGCGAGGCGGTTCAGCTCCACCCACATTATAATCTTGCAAGCACAAACCTCTCAGTCTGCCCTCCTGAGAGAGTCGCCTTAATCTCCGTTCTTCAGTCTCCCTAACGCCCGTGGCAAGCAACCTAGCATCAGAGTCCCTTTGGGCCAGTGCTTCCACGGTCATCTTGGAAGGTGAACGAACGTCCATTTCGGAGCAACCCCCAGCAGCCCACGGCATAACCCAGATATTCTCAACTCCGAGCCCCGCGTCGCTCCTAAAGGCTAGACGATCACCTTGGGGAGAAAAACTAGGGTCGGCGTCGTGTGGTACACCCGTGAGCACGGGAACCGCCCTGGTTTTTATCCCACTGGTCAAGTTTACTTCGGAATAAGAATGTGCTGGAAGACAGTAGATGTCACCAGCCATATCGAATACAATGTCACCAGAAACTGGATGAACATCGAGGCGAAGCCAGGTACCTTCCTCAACGTCATATGCGAGGGTGCGCGGATAAGGGAAGTCAGTGGAGATATCCCAGGCGTCCTGTGGCCGCAGTGGGAAGACGTCGTCCTTGAACTCGGAAGCGGGGTCATCACCAAACAGTGAAGTCGAAGCATGCTCCACACCCAAAGTCGGTGTACGCGGAATGGTAGACCTGCGAGATAGTAGGAAGTATATGAGATATATGGTTGGAATAGAGTATTTCATCGCTGTGATCAAGGTTGAAGCAAGTCGACTGCGTGGGGCCGAACCATGGTGACGCCTGGCACTCGGAGCTACGGCAGTTAAAGGTAGCTCGGGACCCTTTTCCAAGGGAGATTGAAGCTGCTTGATATCAAGAGACATGCTTGCAGTAGAAAACTGGTCAATCTGCGAAAATGGCAAAAGGTTGTCACTCACTCACAAGTCCTCAATTCTTGACTCCCCCAAGAGGTTCAGTTGTTCGGATTGCTGACAAGTTCGTGAGTATGTACCACAAGTTCGTCGGATGTATTACGGGATCACATGGTCTAGGCCGGGCCCGGGCCGCGGCCCGAAGCCTATCCTACTACTAAACCTGAGCTTGTTGAAGTACACTGGCACTAGCCCAAGATAGCTACTGTGTATCCCAGTCCGATAGCCTACCGTCCAAATCTTACCTTTCAAGATCAAAAGACAGTTATTCTAGTCTTTGAGTTCTATGTAACACCCGTTCAGAACTTGATTCGAGCTCGTAAAGCAGGCCGTACGACGCACGTGCCAGTGGGCCTAGTGGTCACGAAGCTTGGCAAGCTAAGCTTCCATGATTCGGGTCACCTCGGAATATTTGGACCAAGGGTTAAAAGCCTTCCTTTGACTTGGACGAGACGATACACACATATACATACCAGTTACCTAGAGTGTTAAAAGACACAAACCAAGAGAAAATACAGACCAAAAATAAATTACGAAGTAGCGGTTTCTTCAGCATGTTCTTCGCCACCCGGCGAGTCACCCTCGCCTTCTTTTACCTCGGCCCCCAGGAATTCCCCTTGCTTGGATCCAACTGCTTCGCCGGAGGCCTCTTCAGCAGCATGCTCCACTGTACCTTCTGTTTCACCCTCGTGTTCTTCATCCCCTTTCACATCCTTGCTACCGATAACGGTGGCATTGATCCTACACACGCACGTTAATGTACAAATCACGCTGGCATACTATGACTGGAACACGTACGTCAACGTAACATGGACCTTCTCGCCCTCTCCTTCCCCTTGCCCTTCGGCTTTGGGCAGCTCCACCACCATGCGTTTGTGTCCTTTCCACCCAAAGCTTCCGGTCGCAAAGGTGCTCGGGACAAGCGTCGTGCTCGCCAAGAAACCAGGATCCGCTGGAGCAGGTTCCTCGGGGACGGGAGCGGTAGTTGTGATGCTCGCGTGAAGAGGCACGGCGCGGGACTTGAACGCAGACTGGGCCATGGAAGTCTGCGAACCGGACCATGGTTAGTGGCAGAGGAATGTAAAGAAATGCTCAGACGCGCCTTGAGACGCGCTGTGCCCTTGGCAGCTTTTCCAGTTGTCTTGGCCCCCTCTGTCTTGGCCACCTTTGAGCTGCGGGTTTCACGCTTTTCGGCAGTGGTATCTTCGGCTGCGGCTCGTTTCCTACCTGCAATCCTTCAGGTAAGTGCGTAGAAGGGAATAGGGGCGTTGTGCGCACCAGCCATGTTAGTTCAATGGGTGTGTTAGATCGGGGAGGTCAATACACTGCGGGGGGCACCGTCGAGTTTAGGCTTGCGAGCTTTATGGCGTATGAGTGTCAAAAGTGAGAATGTCCAACAAATATCCGCAAAGCCCACTACGCGTGAACAATCATACCACTGAGATGATGTTACGTAACGTCTCGTGAGACAACAACTATGATGATTGATCAAACTTCGAACAGCATATAAAAAAAACTACAAGATCATGAGCTACTTAGCGACAAACCGACTATCATGCGCCGTCTCTATCCAGAGGATATCCTTCATGTATCTGAAGTCTTTAATTAGCGATTGCAACACGTCCAGAGCGAGGTAACTGACCTCCAAATAATAATGGACGCATGCCATGCATCGGATCTATGAATGAAGGACTGCATCTGCACCCAACCTTGTCCGGGCACTGAACACACATCCCATCCATCTCGACCTCCACTACCACTTGCTGCAAGCCATAACCAAAACAACCCGCTTCCTCCACACCTCCTCGCCCCGCCGGGCGTACCCTTAGTCAGCGGGGCTCCGAAGAGCCAACCAAACCGTCAGATGTCCTCGCTGTCGCTATAGAACTCGTCCTCATCATCATCCACACTCATGAGGTTGCTCATGTCGACTTTGTATCTTAACAAGCCTCCAATTCCACCAAAGCCCTTGACGAACTGGGCGCCCTCCTGGGAACGGTTGGTCACAAACTCGAGATTAGCGCCGAATTCTTTATACTTTTCGGCAAACCACTCTAACAGGGACTGTGGCTCAGCGGCTTGTTCCATCTCCAAACCGGTAGATTTGTCCAGGAATTTCTCGCGATCCTTTTCTTGTCCATTGGAATGAATGATGACCTCCTCTAGAGCAGAGTCAGAATCACAGATGAATATCGGACCAAGAGACATCTCACCTCCAGCAGCATTTCTCAGGACATGTCTTGTGACGTCAAGGTTCTCCCAGACGATCAGTGTTTCGACAGCACCAAGCTCAAGAGCGCGGAGCGTGTCGTCAATGCCAAAGCAATACTTGTTCGTATCCTGACTGATTTCGTCAAAGTATTTCTGAATCAGCTTCTTCTCCTGCACGAACTTGACATTTGACAGCGACTCGGCGGCAAGCTCGATAGCCTTGACATCGTGTCAGAGTCTGATATGAACGACTTTCGTTCAAATTATTCACCTGGTTAAAACCATTCTCTCCGCCGTAACTGACATCGACAACTTTGATCACCTTGGCTACCAGCCGGGGGTCGAACATGTCGCTCTGGCTGAGCTCCGTCTTGAAGTCCGCACTACCAGCCAGTACAAGACCGCTAACATTCACTTTGTCATTGGTGATAAAGTGCTGAACGGCAAGTTCGGCAACTTTGCGAACGTAATTGTGCCGCTTCTCGTCTCGAAGACGGGAGAAACGAAGGGCAGACTGACCACCACGGCCATGCTTCTTTGGGAGGTCGACAGTAAACTTGTGGATAACTTCGCGCGTATTACCGGCGAGAGTGCCGAAGAGAGTTCCATTTCCGTCCATCACAATGAACCCAAAACGGGAATCGGACTCGAGAAGTTCCGACAGAGCTTCAGTATGGAATTTATTGTCACAAAGATAGAGAGATCTGAACGGGGGACGAAGACAAGGATGACAGCAAAATGAGTATGCGGGGTCACCAGACATGAGCAAGTATAGAAAGGGACACACGTGTTGATTGGTTTATGAGGTTCAAAGTCGAAGGAAACTTTTTTCTCCTTGCCTTCGTCGGTAAGGACTGTGCCTACAAAGAGAACCAAACCGTTTGGGGGAACGCGGTTGTAGAGCTTGAGACGTTGCTGGGTACTGGTGATAGCAGCGAGTACAGAAAGCCTGTTGACACGAGACTTGATGTTGGAGGCTGTACCATATTCCTGTGTAAGCATGGCAGATGCGCGGGATATCTGGTCCTGGAGTAACGAGTAAATATTGAGTGATGCACGAACGATAAGAGCGATCGGGGTACCTTTGGGGGAATGATCAAACTGATCATGGACGTCCCAGCTCTAGGAAGATGCACACATACGATTAGTGGTACAGGAAGATGCGATTCGATGGCACATACCCCCTCGCCGAGTCCAAGCTCTTGATGAGCTTTTTGACTTTCCACATCTGAATGTTTTGTTCTGCAGTGTCTTGACTCATGCTGGGCGTGCGCTACTCGGACCAATTGCCCTTTATTTTTTCTATTTTCTAGGAGCTCTCGAAGGGTGAGTGGGTGAGTGGGAGAGAGAAATGAACTCGTCTGCTGATCTCGACATGATTCTGCCATCCGAATTCCGACATTTAGCCCCACTTGAGGGTGGGTCGCATATAATCACGTGGTCGAATAAAGTTGCATCCGTTCCAAGTTCTCTTCTGGTTGATGGGCAACAAGCGGAAGAACGAGGACGAAGGTGGGAGAGAGGATCAGTCGAATCCAACGCGCCGTCCACGCATCCGGAAGCTTGCCCCTCCACGCCCCTTCCCTACCGTTGCCTCCGCATCTTCGGCCACAGGCCCACGCTCTGCTCACCACGAGGGCAGGAACAACATCTGTGTCACTCGGAAAACCAAGCTGGCCGCATATCTCCGCCGATGCAAAACCCTTCTTGTCGACGACGGTTTCAAGGAGCTCCGACTCACCGCAATGGGTGCTGCCATCCCACATCTTGCCCTCCTTGCCGTATCTCTTCCTCCAATCTTGCCGTGGGCAGAGAACGAGGTGCACGTGGACGTATTCACGGGCTCAGTCGAGGTACACGACGAGGTGTTGTCCGAGAGTGGGAGTGAGGCAGAAGATGGTCCCCAAGAGGAATTCAGGACAAGGATCAAATCGACGATGAATGTCATCGTCCGCATTGGTCAAGGCGATATACCAAGTACCGCGGACAATGCTATTCGCGATCCGGGGCCGCGTACTGCCAAGAAAATGGATAAACAAGCAAATGGGGAAAAGGGCGCAGTACGGCAAGAAAGGGGGCAGGTTGTGCTACAGGAATTGGAACAGGACGCTATGGAAGCACCTTGATTAATATCATTGTATCACACGTTTCAAACTCGGTGATGCTTCCGTGCTATCGCTCGGCCTATACTCAATCAAGGATTCCACCCTTTCGATGTCCACCTTGCGGATTGCAATCCGGATTCTCCAGCTTTGCGGTATGCTCAGGCAAGTACCTCACCGATCATCTCCCGGACATGTAGTTCCTTTCACCACCTATAAGTTAGTAATGGCTTGCCCGTGAGATTCGGAGACTCGATTGAAACCGATCGAGGGTTTCTTACCTCTTCTGACCTGCTACTATTGCCAATTTCATCAGGGGCCTGTGCGTTGAAACGAATCTTTCCCGAGGCCCTCGGTGAACTTGCTGTTCCTCTCTTTCAAGGTACGCTAATCACTGCAAGGCGTCTTCTTCAGTCGCAAAGGATCGCATCCCAGGAGATAACAAAGTAGTTGACTGATATGAAATAATCGAGAGTAATTTGGCTCCCTCGAGGCAGCAACGATAAGCCATGGGTGACTCACTTCTACGCGACTATGTATGCTGGCAGGGCGAGCTTCGTTATACTGTTACGCAATTGTCATAATATCCTACAGGGAAGCAGAAACGCGCACGTTGCTGCGGTCATTTCGGCTTGAGGATCAGGGAACGCCCTCGAATGATGGATTGGTGTGTCGGCAATGGTGCAAATGACCGCGGAGCAACTCATCTTCATCCCTGGCCCTTACGCGGCCGCGGTAGTCCTCTTTTTGCACGTTTGTTTCCAGGGGACGACGGAGAATATTTTAGAACCGACACGCACGGAGCGCTGAACCCTTGGAACCTACCACGTTACATGCCCTGGTATGGGCTCTGCGTAAGGAATCATGCGCTCGTGCTAGCATTGGGTGCATACCCTATCTGTTATCGTCCAAATAGCCGCTTAATCGACCTCCTTACAGCAGTTGTGTTCAACACCCCTACCTAAATGTTTGCCAGTCGACAAGCCCGCGTTGTTCTCTTCTTGGAAGGTATCGTGCGACCCGCAATTCTTCAATCTGTAAACTTTGGCCCACATCGCTCATAGCCGCGTTCAGACAGCAGTGCGACCCTGGAATCGTTCTTGTGTAATCCTACAACCATGATTCCGACATCTGATCCGATCGATCTCCAGCTATGTATCTAGTCGGATGGCAAACACACGTCACCTGGACTGCTGTGGGTGGCACACGTTACTCACTACCACCTCCCCGGCTCACATTATCTAAACAGGCGAGAATGACAAGGTGGCATAGGTCCTTCGCCCACGGGAGTCGTTGTCAGCAGTGGTGGGAATAAGGCAGGTCGAGGCCCCACTGTCGTCATTTGAGAAACGGTATTGACCACTCTGACCTTGCAGACTACATCACGCGACCGGTTGTTTGTCCTTTGACCGCATCCATCACAAGTGAACCTGATGTGGTTTAAAGAAGGCTGACAGTATCATTTTGACCCCGGTGTTCAATCGCACGTCCGTTTTGCACCTGGTCAGCGCTCCGCCAAATTCTGGACGACCCTCGTCTCAACTACTTATTCCGGGGTCCCCTTGAACCGAGCTATATCCCTTGCCGACTTCTGGATCAGTTGTTCAGGGGTCACTCACTCCCAGTGAAAATTTCCCCGGATACTACTGCTCGCACGCTCGCATCATATTCTACCCCTACGCGATATCTGGAATCGCCTAGAATCTTACATATCCGACGGCGTGGACTTGTACAGTCTCTCTGACTTATCTAACATCCCTCTAACCTACGTTATCGCTCGTTACTCAGCATCTTCGGTGTTTGTCACACCTAAACCTATCAATCGCTGAGAAATGGAAGCTTTCGAATCGAAAAGTCGAAAGCCGCCTTTTATCCGTGCAAGTTCCTGGCGCATCCTGACGATTCACCAGTCCCTAAGCCAACTGCTCTCACCCATTCATGATTTGCTTGGCAAGTACTCCAAATACTCGGTTCTTGGCTTTGTTCATGTGCCCTTGTTTCGTGGGACACGTTTCAGCTGCCGCATATTATTGGCGTTGCCAAGAGTGGGTACCTTTATAGAGCGCAAGCAGCTGACCGTTTCTGCGCAAGAGAACTCGGGGTTTTCCCAGCCTTGCCATATTCTGAGACATAATGACGAGCTCGCGAAGACCGCGAATTCTCGATAGCCACGTCAACTCACCCCTTGGACATGTGGGGTGATGCTTGATAGTACAATCGCTTTCCAGGGAGGGAAAAGTCAGGGAAACGCCCGTTACTCATTTTTTGCTGTGTATGAAGCCTCACACGGGATACGTGTGGTTTTGGAGTGCTTCCGACACTCGAGGCGGCGGTCAACCCTTTCAGCCCCTATTCAATGGATCCTCTAGCATCGATGGGGAAATGGTCAGGGACCCCTATCCGAACACCTCACCGTTGCTAGGCACGATGCCAAGTAGCATTATATCTTTAATTGTGCGGCGTCAAATATCCCCATTTTTTTTGACCTGGTTTGCAATGCAGACTCGTACTTGGCGCAACCTGTGCCGCCGCCACCAGCCGCGTGACGTGATCGTACCAAACCTCTACTGCTCCGGTTTAATCACCACCGATTATCGTACGAGCGGAAAGTGGGTGGGAACAGACGAGTTCCCCGCTTCACGTTGACCCGCTTCACTTTCCCAGTACCAACTGATTCAATTTTCTCTCGATTTCAGGATCCCTAACGCAATTAGTTGATCGCTGTGATCATGATCGTTCGCGTATGAATTGTCCCGCATTAACAAACATTGCTCTGACAACTTTGTTCCCTTGTCTAGTTAAAGTTCGGGGCAAAACAATCCGGAGCCTCGAGGTGGTCCCTGGGTTTTCGTCTTGCCCGAAATGGTGTTTTCAGTATCATGTGCACAGACTCATCAACGAATCAAGTGGCGTTCTCAGTATCATCGTTCCCCAGACTTGATCACTCAGTGATCCAATTCGATATAGATTCCTTTTCAACTTTTGCCATCAACATGCGTTCAAATGATGATCCAGGTCTTGACAATACTGAGAGGCACGTGTCTTGTGGGCACGTATAGCTAATATCCCTCGTCTCCTCCCAGACCATTATCACCGTAGCACTAGTACTATTACAGCTCCCGCGGTTGGTATCACCGGCCCGAAGTCGTCAATCAAGGACCCGACATCGTCAGATATATGGAGTAAACGTCCAGCGATTTCGAATTCAAGGGCGCCAATTCATATCTGTGAGCAAGAGGGTTCGTAAAGGTCCGAAGTATGCAGGGAATCTATCGTACAAAACAATACAAGAAAATGTGGCCACCAAACGATACTGACAAAAGTAATCTGAAGCGGTGACTCAGTAATCTGCTGTCTCCATCACATAGCACGCATCCCCAAAGTTCAAATCCCTCTTGACATCTTCTGATCCAATTCTGATCGTTCTCACCTACAACCAACCCAGTCGATTCAGAAAGGTATACAGTAAGGATCCCAGCTCAAATACTAAGCACAACTTGAAGCGACGCTATAGATTATCATGGCATGAATGATGCGTGGCGAATGGCAGGACTAGAGTGTCTAGGAGGGAATGGGAGCAAAAATAGAAAGGCCTGAAAAAGTATTTGCGATGAGTGTAAGAATACGGTTGCAAACTTGAACGTACTATGCGTATGTCGCCAAAGGATCCATTAATAGCAATTAGACAGCAAAGGATTATAAACAAGATTACGCGTCATACAATGACGCGAGTCGGATTTGGGCAGGGAATAGAAAAAACGAGACAATTAGAGTGCGCAGAACTGGATGGTTGAAAGTGCAGACTTCACAACTGTGTACAACAAAAGCAGTTGGCCGGGAGCACAGGTCCTTATGGAATTCGATAGGTTGTATGCCTTTTGGAACCGATGAAGTGCGATAAAACCAGCGCAGCCACAGCGAATGGATATGTAGCATAGTTGTGTTCATGGGTGGCTGTTGTCATGCAACATATATGATGCTTTCTGGTCCGTCATACGGAAAACACCTAGTGGCGGAGTGGGGATATGATGATTGTGAATGATGCGCCGGCAACCTTGTTCACCCTCGTCTTCCATTTGTCGGACGAGATCAACAAGATGCAGAGACTTTGCCTAAAAGATGCATCGAAGAGGATGAGCGGGGCTTGGCAATCTCCGCTCTGCACTCTCGCCAGCAACCTATTTACCGAGCGCATACACGCACGTATGCGTGTACGCCTTGTGGACGCTTGTACGCTTACCGCACTTCGACGTCCACATGTCGACTGATTTTCTCGACACCGGCTCCAAGGGCGGTCTTCCTCCGGATATCCTGTAAAGCCAAGTGTTTATACGTTGTTATTACCACGGGCAGACGGCTGACCTGAGCTTCATCCTCTTCGTCATCATCCACATTATATTGTTCCCCTCCCTCATCGAAACCTCGGCCCGGTCCCTCGTCACCCTCATAGGATGAATGTACGCTTGTTGTGGTCTCCTCTGTATCCACCGGACTTAGACGCGGCGACTGCTCGGAACCTCCGTTATCGGTGTGTTTGTCGATTTGCGAGAGTGCATGAGACAAGGATAACGTGCGTCCATGAGCCGCTGGATGGCTATGCTTGTGGGACAAAGTTGAGATATTAGGAGATAACCGGACAGCTGTAAGGACGTGATGCTCATGTTCATCCTTCGAGGTAGAGATCGGGTGAGCAGAAGGCTCAGATTTTTTAGATTGCTCGCCAGTCACGGTGTGTGTTGCAGCAGGAAGGTCGCGAGACTCCGTAGGTGATGATGTCAAATTCAAATCCACCAAGCTGGGAGATCTAGAAACAGGGGGAGACGTAGCCGGTGTCGCCAAATCCGTAGATGCGGCAGACGTGCACGTAGCCAGCGAGGTGGTGGTGGACGCTGTAGACGTATACATGCTTGCATCCATCGAGTCACCGCTCTTTCTCCCCTCTTGCGGCATCTTCTTGGCTTCCTGTTCCAGTCGGGCTTTTGCTTCCCTCTCTGCACGGCGCCTTTTGACCCACCCCATACCACTGCCATCATCATCATCCACCCCACCAGCACCGACACTACCCATGCTGTATTCGAGACCACTGCCAGACATTTTCCGACGGGAAACCGGTGACGTTGCGCGTGCTCCACTACTCCTGCCGTCACCAGCACCAGCTGTTCCAGCAGTCGGATGAGTCGATTCGGTAGGTGAACCAAAGGAAGAACCTGCAAGCAAGGCGCCACCGCGTTCGCTCCTCTGCAGCCCTTTCCACATATCATTCGCAATGCCAGCAGAGGCATGCACACTACCCATTCCGCCATAGCCCCATTCGACGAATTCAGGCTCGTCACGAACATTGGCAAAGGGATTGGCGAGGGTTTGAGCTGTAATCGGTGAGTTGGATTGGTGCAAAACTAGGACGGATATACTGACCAGCATATCTCTTTGCACCGTATACTCTACCATTCAACATCTTTACATGTTTTCTCGGCGCTGCGATGGGTGCACTCGGTGCGGTGCTTGGACGACGAAGGGAATCATTGGGGAGTTTGACGGAAGAGGCATGTCGACCACCACCACTACCAGGTGTTGATGCTGAAGAAGAGACGCGACGTTTCCTTGGGCTCGAGCTGGCGATGGCAGGAGTGTCGTGGGACTGAGTAGAAGTGCCGGTCTGATCACGTTTTTGGTCGCCCAGGGTTGTGTCGGGCCCTGAAGCGGTAGAGGCGGAACGGTGAAGGGATCTCGAAGGGTCTGAAGATCTGGGAGGAGGGGACGATGTGCGGGGAGCGCGAGTGCTACTTGCTGATCCTGCGCGAGGGCGGAAAAGGGATTTTGTACCGAGGGAGAGGATATCTTCTGTCAAGAAACGGGGGAGCTTGGCCGACTGGAAAGAAGGGGAGTTGGGGAGGGAAGTAGAGGAACGGGAGAGAGTGCGAGAAACAGGAAGAGTGGAGTGGGAAGGAGATCGACTGGGAGAGGAAGAGCGAGAGGCACGAAGGAAAGAAAAGGGACGAAAGAGTTTCATGTTTGATTTCTGGGTGTTGGAAGGTGTGTTGGGCGATACGCGGATGGTGGGGGTTGAGCGTGCGCTGGAGAGAGTGGAATCAGGGGATACGGAGGGGGAGAGTACGACCAAGTCATCGGGAAGATCATTTGGCGCGGGGAGTGTCTGCGTGGCGGACTTGGGGTCCAATGGCAGGTCATCAGAGGAGGGGTCGTAGGGATCGGAGGGCGAGTCCCTGCGAGGATCCGGGAGGGGGGCGAAGCGTATGCGACGGGTGGAGGGAGGAGAGGAAATGCGGCGAAGGTCGAGACATGAGCCGGAAGCGGAGGATGAAGAGGAAGAGGAGACATCGGTTTGGAGGGCGGGGAGGGGAATGGAAGCGGGTGAGGGGGGGGGGGAGGGGGAGCGAAGGAGGATGGAAGCCGTCATCGAGCTGAAAGGGATGACGAGTAGAGAGAGGAGGAGGAGGAGAGTTGAAGCACTCGACGTCGTCTCTTTTTCCTTTTCTATTCTATTCATAGGCCACCCAGTTGAGCACTCCCCGGGGTCTCTCGGGCTGTGTTCCGTAGCAAATCTCCGATCGATTAACCCCCCTTCGCACCCCTCCTTGTCCGCAGCCTAAATTCAGTTACCGATCTGGAACGTCCCGACCAGATTACAATCGCCGCTCCCAGGAATTTTCTTCGATCTTCTGCCTCTCCTGATTCCTCGGACTGTCAGTACTACCGAGTTTACCGCCGCCGAGCTCGCTGACATACATATGCCCCTTCGGGGCCGTCCTCCAGCAAGTCTGCCGCTCACACTCGTTACGCGTCATTAATGTCATTGCCGTGATGCAACACGCGTCCCCCCCGAATGCGGTAATAGACCAGTTCCTTTCTCTCCTCCTCTCACGCACGCATCCTAAAGCTACACATTTCCACGACGATCGCCTACATCTTCGATTCTCACAGTCTTGCATAAACTACACCCGCCGTCGGTCTCTAATCCATCATGTTACGTTGCTAGGTTTACCATAACAATCAAACTTGTACTACTCCCTTGTCAAACGCATGGATCTCGTACACGTGTCCACGATGGATTCTGTTACACATCTCACTATTCATCTCGGCTGACGCAAAATCGCTCTCGCTTTCGGCCATGCGTTTGGTTCGGATGCACATGCAAATCCCTCCCAAAGCCTTACTGGACCGCCGAGACAAGACAACGTCCGTCCAACTGTGGATACACTCTGAAAGGCAATTAGTGTCAATGGTACGTAATGGGTAATGACTTATCAGACTCGTACATAACGTTCACAGCTGACAAACATGTCACCGTGGCACCTGCTTCTTGTTTTGATGCAATCGTTACGAGAAAATCTCGCACTTTCTGTCCTTGTTTCAGCTTCGCGTGCCCACTCTAATGTCATCCATACTCGATTCACAGCGTTACAATAAAGATTCAATACTTGCAAACCATCTCACTCCCTTGCCATCTTGTTTCTCCCAATTGTTTGGTTCATTCCGCCGTTCTCAACTGTGGACAAAAGGGGGCGCGACGTCACTCAAATGAACAACTTCCTCGCTCATATTTGATAAATTGCGTCATATCCCGGTAACGCCTGGACCCAACTCCAACTCCTGGGATCCGGCTCTTCCCTTTCCCCCTTCGCAATTGAGTCCGATGTTAACGTTCACCATGGAGCCTTTAGACATCATCAAGACCGATAGTACATCACACCACACTGGGTGGCGTTGGTCGACCATGTCTGCACAATGCCCCTTGTGACAACAAGACTTCCTAGTGACCGCCCTCGAGTCGTGGCCGCGGCTCAAATACATAATGGAACCATGACGAGAGATGTTCGTGGCATCTCCTAGATGGTCGGTTTCGTGGACCCGAATTCGTATCACCGCATAGAAACCAGTAGATAACTGGCTTCTATCATCGCAAACATTCCATCATGCGCAACATGTAGGTAGTGTGGAGCCTCGGCACTCCGACACTTTAGACCCGTGCGATACCGATATGTACTGGTCTATTATAGGTCACAACCCACCGAGGAATTCAAGAAGCAGCGTCCAATGACTACTGAAGTGTTCAACGATCACTGACATTTTCATCGTTGTTCGCGACACGATTCCTCTCCCGACCACCCTGCTACAGAGTCGAACCCCGAATACATCCCAAACCCGGATAAGTGTTGCCATCGAGCTAATTTATCACCGGTTACCGTCGAATTGTACCATTAAAGATGTAACAGTGATACTACATCGGGTTATGCACCGTGACGTGCGGAAGACCGGCTAAGAACGGTTCCCATTGGGCCGTCGTCCGGTCCATCAATTTTGGCTTAAGCTTGATCATTGACCATGGTGGCGGCAGCGCTCGTACACGGAACTTCAAGTCTCCAGGATGTAGATCCTTCCATCCTCGCCCATCGGCGGCTCACTTAGGCTGTGGTATTTACGCAGCGCTTAGCTGCTTAGCTACCGCATCGCCAGGTTTGTGCCTTTGGCCCTTACTAATCATATGCTCGACGAGGTTAGGTTTCGGATATGAATGCGGCCACATATGCATACCCGTCGGTCAACATTTCGTAATAGGGCAACTCGTCTAACCGTGTGTAGCCCTACATTAAATAAAGTAACAACCGTATTTCTTCGACCCCTGACTGAAATGTGGTAAATCATCCCATTCAATACCCCTGCTGATAGATAATCTCCCTCTACATCAGAACCATTTTCTAGAAAACCACTCGATTAGGCACATATGTGGTGGCGCCTCACACGGGGTGACGGTGCCTCTGTATGGAAACACAGCCATATTTCACAGGTGCTTCTAATGATACGCCTCCAGTGTCTTGGCAGTGCCCTGGATTCGGGGTTTCTGGAAAAGTCAAGGCCTGTCGAGCACTTGTGGACATTGCCCGTGTATTTAATCAAACGAGTCCAGGTGCACCCAGATTAATCTGAGAGGACAGTGGGAGGCGTCAATGATCAATGTGCCAGTCTAATAACATTCACCCACTCAGCCACTGGCAGTAAACGATCGTCGTGCCCTCTCGTTTCGTGACCAAGGTGCAAACCAACGAAGCCTCGTTCAAGTTTGCAGTGCCACATGAGCCTCGAGGACAGGGTGCGTTGTGATTCCCGATTTCGCACATATACAAGCATACCATGCGCATCAGGAAGTCGCGAGCCTCTCCAGCCCATTACCATCCACAGACCTCAGGGTGTGGTTGACAGACCCGAGCCAGTGTGGATGAGGAATGGACTGCAATTGCCTCAAGGTGCCGAGTAGCTCCATCAAGTCATTATTTGGTATGCATCATTATGTCCTGCGAGGTCGCCGTGACTTACAGACGGCTACGTGTTTTCAGGGTATCTAGATTGACATACACTGATTAATACGATCCTTGGAATCTGAACCGGCGGCGTTCGGTGCCAAAGCTTAACTTAGTTGGACCGTGATAGGTCGATGTCAGACTCCAACAATCAGCAAAAATCGCGCCCCGACATGAGAAGCCCCGGCCGTCTCATAGTGAAACTTGGCAACAACTGGAGATGTAGAAATGCCACCGTTAAAACAGGGGTGTGATACCCAACTGGTTCAGGCAGGGTGGTGATTAGTACATTACCACCGACCGTTGGCATGCTGGCACGAAGCGCCGTTCACCACAGGCATCATTGCGTTGATGATATTGCAGTCGTGGTGTACGAAATAAAACTGTAAGTGACTGAGCCATTTTTGCGTGAGATCCTCAAGTGGAAAGCAAAGTTATCCCACTCCGGCGTAAGGAGTAAAAAATGTATTGCATACCATCATCGAGCCGTGGGCTAATTGAGCTATAATGCAATTGAACATCGAATGATTGGCAATGTGGGAAAGAATTCACGAGGCCGTGTGTTGGTTCAGTCTGACCCTTCCCCAACGATGGTCAAATTGGCATAGATGGGTGACTGTATATATGTCGGTGAGTGCATGCGGAAAACTCACAGAAAGTTACACAATGTCGCACCTCTGGCGGCAGATTGCGTATCTCGCCAGCAACGCCAAGGTCAGTAAGCGGTGAGAAAGGGGGGAAGGGGGTAACGGTATATCGGACGAGAGGTGGCCTCCAAGATAACGCTTCAAAGATACCGTATGGAGTTGACAACTATGAATTCAAGACATCTTGGTTGCGAATCATCCCGCGCAAATCTATGACTTTAAATGTTCTGTGTCCGCCAGTGGGTTGGGTATACAAAGACATGAGGTGGATACCTGAACAGTGGGTAGAAACTTTGACCATTATTTTCCAACTGCATGGCTTCGTCGGCCAAGGTTGGGTTGCTTAGACTTGGCTGAAATTACGGTTACTTCGGGAAGACGGCAGGAAGGCGTCGCGATTCATGTATCTCGCTGATACACAGTGCGGTTACTAGAGACACAGGCGCGCCTGTGGAAAGCCACAAGTCACGTATGTCGCCCTCTGGAAGGACTGTCTTCTGGTCTCGAAGGCCTGGTTTGGGGAAATTGGGTATCGCCCTAGGATGTATAGGATAATTAACTTACCCTGTCTTCCCCCCTCTTGAAATTCACATCCACTAATTCTGTAGTTCACGTTGTCAGGTGACGATTGATCTAACGATATCAGCAAGTGATGTACCTTTGGTTTCATCTAGAGGAGCTGGGTTAGATGTCAGTCACACGGGTAGCTTTGGTGGTGCGCGCCGGCCGCCGCATCAGTGAGGCTTTCCACTGGTAGCCTGTCTGGCAAGCTTGAATTGCGTCATCGCTTAGTCAAACCTATGCACGTGATATATAGTCACATGACAGTCAACTGATTAACAAGCCAAAAAGTTGTTACGGAGAGAGGGTGACTTAGACGCAGGGGGGGCATATAAAAAGCACGCCGAGAATGATTTGGATTGTTTCCTGTCTCTCTTCATCAAAGCTAGCTGCCCGACCTTTTGCAATAGCGTCCACACTGTTCCCTGCTCGCCGTGCGTCTTCGCGACTTTACCAGGTAGCGTGTCTATATCTAGTCGATTCCCATCACTTGTCTATGCCATGTAATCTCACTGCATCGTAGTTATCAAGGTCTTTCACTTCCTCATCAGCCAAGATGGCGCCAGTAGATCGTCCCCTACATGAGCGCTATGATTACATTTGTATCGGAGGTGGCAGCGGTGGTGTCGCATCATCAGTAAGTGATATCATGGTGTT
Source organism: Hemileccinum rubropunctum (assembly GCA_038089535.1). Lineage (NCBI taxonomy): Eukaryota > Fungi > Basidiomycota > Agaricomycetes > Boletales > Boletaceae > Hemileccinum > Hemileccinum rubropunctum. Next base: position 123,959 of record JBBPLC010000006.1, on the reverse strand, counting down.
CTCCGTTTTCATTTTTGAAGTTTCCTTTCTTCATAGCGTCGTGCGGCCCTTTATGGAAAGAAAGTTGCCCTCATCGAGTCCTCTCCCCACCTTGGTGGAACTTGTGTGAATGTTGGTAAGTGGTCCCTTTTGCCTGCAACCTGCTGGCGAGCTCATAGTCCCCGATGATCCAAAGGATGCGTTCCAAAGAAGGTGCAAATACATTTATGATGCGTTATCGAATGCTTGATCGATCGTTTTTCAAGATCATGTGGCACGCCGCCGACCTGGCGGACAAATTACGCCATGCATCCGGAGGATACCATTTCCAGGGGGTCCCAGAGCCTAAATTTGATTGGGCAGCCTTTAAGCCTCAGCGTGATGCATACATCCGCAGGTTGAACAACATCTACGAGAACAATCTCGACAAGGAGAAGGTGGAGTACCATGCTGGATTCGCACGCTTGACGTCCCCTAGTTCCGTCGAGGTCACTCGCCCAGACGGTCAGAAGTACGCGTTACACGCTGACCACATAACGATCGCCACCGGGGGACATCCGACGATTCCTTCGGATGATGTCATTCCTGGAGCGAGCCTTGGCGTCGATTCCGATGGGTTTTTCGATCTGGAAGAACAACCCAAGCGTGTTGCAATCGTCGGTGCTGGCTACATCGCTGTTGAATTCGCTGGCGTTTTCAACTCACTCGGTAGTGAGACTCATCTTTTCATTCGGCATGACAAGGTCCTACGTACATTCGACCCCGTTCTGCAGGACACATTAACACCATGGATGGAACACACTGGCATCAAGATCCACAAGCATTCTACGGTCCAGCGTATAGAAGGAAAGAAAGGAAAGACTCTTACGATCTATTATGACAATGGGCAGACCACCGAAGTTGACTGCTTGATCTGGGCAATTGGTCGACATGCCAACACGGAAGGCCTGGGACTTGAAGAACTTGGGGTCGAGCTCGACAACAAGGGTGATGTCATCGTTGATGAACTCCAGAACTCCAACGTGCCGGGTGTCTATGCAATCGGTGATGTGCAAGGGAAGGCCCTGCTTACACCTGTTGCCATAGCGGCTGGAAGACGGCTGTCCAATAGACTCTTCGGCCCCGAAAAGTTCAAGAACGACAAGCTTTCATACGAGAACATCCCTACTGTCGTCTTTTCGTGAGTCAATTTTCGGCTTGCGGCATGTTACTAAAATAGCACAGGCATCCCACTATCGGCACCGTAGGCCTCACAGAACCCGAAGCACACGAGAAATATGGCAAGGATGTAAAGATTTGTATGCTGGATGCCATCTTTCGTGGATCGCAACTTCTGATCCCGTTTAAATTGCAGACAAGTCATCATTCCGTGCACTGTATTTCTCACAGATCGCGGAAAACCACAAGGAGCCAACAGTTTACAAGCTCATCGTCGTGGGTGAAGAGGAGCGCGTTGTCGGAGTTCATATCATCGGATTGGGAAGCGATGAGGTCCTCCAAGGTTTTGCAGTGGCCATCAAAATGGGCGGTACGTCTTGAAGTCCTGGGGATTACTTTCGTTAGGATTACTCACGCTTATCACTGGATCCAGCACTCAAACAAGATCTGGATGACACAGTTGCGATTCACCCTACGTCTGCTGAAGGTTTGTCGAAAGTTCTTTAGTTGTAATCACTAGCGACTGACAGGATCTTTGTAAAGAATTGGTTACACTCCGTTAAATCGCTTCGTTTATGGCCATGGCGTTTAGCGCTGAATTTGGAGTTATGACACTGGGTGTATATGATCATGTTCCATCGACGATCGAAGCAGATTCTGAGCTCGGTGTACACGACTTTCAATCGTAACAGGAAATTTAACACTGTACGGTGACATTGTCATGCATACCGGAACATTTGACCACTGGCAACTTGAAGTTTAACTGTCGCGTGGGATACTATATTAATGAAACTTGACCTTGCGTACCTTGTGGGAAACTCGTTGCCATGTACACTTAGACCTTGAAGGTGCGTACTAATTGACCGATTCAAGGATTGAGCTGAAGTCCTTTATCTCTTTGGTTTGGCAGTGGGATAACTTTGACGAGCCTATCCGATTCTTGTCTCTGCACACAATCGCGTATCCTTCAAGAATCGTGCATTCGTATTATCCAAGCACTGGCATTTGTGTGAGATTTCTGAATCAGGGTTAGATGCGGCGGTGAACATTGATCATCAAACCTGTGCGCGCCGACTTCCTCCCATCAAAAGATTGGTGTAATATTGCTCAAGCATGAGTTACTTCACCAAAGGCCGCAAATAGTCAGTGCTTCCTAACAAAAATTTCCCGCTCTTGGTCCCTTCCACTCCTTTACTGATCCCAAGCGCTCGACTTTCGAGGCGTTGGGCAGGGCTTTTCTTCAGTATGTCTAAACTTTTACTTTCACTTTTTGTCACCTCTTTCTACCTGGTGCTTGTTCGTGCGGATTATACCATCGACGATAGCAATTATTCGATACTCCAGTTCTCTGAAAACCCTGCTGGACCAGTATGGGGTCCGTTTGGATCCGATACTGGAGAAGTACTTGAAATCCGATTGCCCAATGGAACAATGCAGACTGTTGACGCAACTCAGTGTTACGGTGGCACGTAGTGAGTACTGCAGTGCAGCGTGTTGATATTCATGCTTAAGGCGGACTAAATGATACTTGTAGCACTTGTAAGTCAATGATAAGAATGGAGGGCCCCCGTACCTGGAGTTAACTCGGCCTTGCAGACGCAGCGTGCAATGCATCGAACAATTGTGCAGTGCAATTCCCGTTCACTGGTACGTTCCGTAGATTTTCTTGCTAGCACAAGTGGTAGATTTCATCTCGCCTGACGTTAGGCTCCGGAATAACCATATATGTTCTGCAAGCTGGACCGCAAGGCATGTCTGCCTCTCTTTCCATAGACTCTGGATCAGCAACGACGGCAACCCTCGATGCACCCCCACCTCCGCAATACTATATCCCTCACGTCACCCTCTTCGATGTACAAAACATACCATCTGCAACACACACAGCTGTCATGACAGTACTGAATTGGGATGGCGGTTTTAGTGGCATGATGCTGGACTATATCGACGTTAACCAGGCTGCAGTTTCTCCGACCACCAGTTCGAGTCCGTCTCCCACTCCGTCTCCAAGCCCGAGCTCCTCCAAAAATGCTGCCTCCACGCAGTCTCCATCTTCGACGCCATCTCCTACCTCAGCCAACCCCCAAACCAGTTCCCAACAAACAAGCACGACGGGAACTCAGGCAAACGCAATGACTTCCTCTGTACCAGCTGCCTCTGTGGCCTCCATCATATCGATTCTTTCTTCTCAATCGTCTGGGGCAACAACGCTTCCATCCGGCACGCAACCCGGAAATGGCAGCACTCCGACCAGCACCTCAACTGCGACATCAAAAAAGTGAGATTTCCCTACAACTTTTATCGATCGTAGTCTAATGATATATCTTCCAATAGTAACATCGCTGTTACCGTGGGTGGTGGCATTGGGGGTGGTATCGGGCTGTTGGCACTCATCGCTCTAATATTTTTTTGCTTCCGTCGTCGCAGTCTCCGATACAAACGGATGCTCAAAGAAGCACCTAACCCGTTTTTCTCACCACAACATGACCTTGTCAGCACAAACCCGTTTGGCAGTTCTGCTGCACTGTCTATTATTCAACCTTCTGGGACATCGCGGCCTTTGCAATCAGGGACAGACACAGAGGTTGGCTCCATACCCAATTTCACAGCTCTGAGTGGTTCGAGTCCGATAACGGACATCTCTCACGCGCGCGTTTCGTCGAGCGGCAACATTAGCGCTACCCCGTCTGTCCCCATATCAATCGGTGTTGCGGCAGCAGCAACAGCCACGACTCAAGACCGGGATGCATCAACGCCGAGTCAACTCGCACAGCCTGTAGTACGTTCCGGGTCTACAGCGTTGCCGGTCAGCTCTCCCAACGAAAAATCGCGGCCTGCGTCGGGTACTTGGCGGCGGGACCCATCTGCGAGCCCAGACGTCACGCTTCCGGGCGCGCGTGAGAACGGGGCGGCAGTTCTGACGGACGAACAAGCAGACTTTGTCCACAGCTTGTTCAACAACAACGTCCCCGCGCCGGTCGTCGCGCGCGTGCTCGGACGCATGCTTGCGAACCCACAGAGTACTGGTAGCATTACTGGGGCCAATGACCCAGAGTTGCGCGCACATCTCGATGCGGGTGGCTCGGCAACGTCAGTGAGGAATACACTATGGATGTCGACGATGAGCGACATTGGAGATGGGGAGACGACGACGGGGACGGCGCCGCCTAGCTATGATTATGCACGGGCGCAATGATAGAGCGGGTGGAGTGAATTTGAATGCCGAGGTTATCTCCTGGTCCTTTTTGTCCCTCGTAAGTTTCGCTATATATACGCGGTTACCAGTGTTTTATACGGAGTACCCTCACGCGAGCCTATCTATAACCCTGTCAGGACTGATATACGTATTAATTACAGTAAAGGACGGTGTGGTATAGATTATTATTAATGTTTATTCATTGTAAGGTGCAAGCCATGTACAAGGGAGTCGAAGGGTATTTGACCTACTCGAGTGTCGTTCGACTCGCTGTCAGACTGCCTGGGAAATGATACGGCGCGGCGTTGCGAGCCGCGAGACGCATGCGCATCTTCTCATCCATTGCACTATCTGGTAAAGCAGTCTGAGGGAGTGGATCAGGCTTGTGGGTGTCTTGTCGTGCGACGGGTGATAGCTGTAACGGTGACAATGACGTCTTACTGCCGAATTGCTTAGTCAGCCAACGTATACGCTCGGCAACCACTTGAGACGATAAAATCGAGGGGAACGAAGAGAGTGAAGCCTTGTGCTTGCATGGCTACTATACGCCATCTCAAGCAGGGCATCGTTCACTCCTCCCGCTTATTTTCAGAGTCACGTACACTCTTTACTCGTCTCATTTACCGCCTTTCACCGCCTCGTCTCAACCCGCAACCTTCCTTCCGTCCAGCTCATCTCTCCCATTCCCAGAGCATCCATGCTCGCTTCTCTCTTCCCGTAAAACATGTACTCTCCCGTCCATTCTCTTCCCCTCGCCTTCCAAAACCACCCAGTGTCCCCGCGAATGTCACTCAGCTCGGCCTTGGCACCGCCCGCGCATTTCACTCGGGTCGACCCGTCTTCCAGAACTTGGTCGACAACGTCCCGATTTCTACAAGGGCCCTATGGGAGGCCGAGTGGGATGTCAAAGTGAAGAAAAAGGAGGCCCGCAGGTTCCGCCGCGCTACCCAGAACAAGCCTGTCACCAAGTCTCATCAGATTCTCAAACCAAGGCCAGCCCCTTTCATTGCTGCTGACCCATCCGAACTGGATCTCTACTTCCCCGTAGAACCTGCTCCATCCGTTACTACGCACCTTCTTGTCCCTCTTGCACCAACCCCATCTGCTCGCCTCCCCCTGTCGTGTCGCTCAGACGGTCCCCTCCTCCCAATCTCTCACTTGGCTCATATCCACACCAGTCACCACTTGCACTCCCTCAGAGTCTCGACCTTGTTTGCCAGACTCGACGCAGCAAACGTCTGGGATGACCCTGGCGTCAACGTGGATGCATATGCCTTTGGACCACGTCATGACACACATGAAAAGCAGTGCACCGTTCTACGCGTCTCGTTCAGTGGCTGGAGTGCAGCTCGTGTCCGTGCCATCCTCGGCGACACCGCACAGAAATGGTATTCCCTCCAAGAAACTTTCACAGACGGTCATCCCTCCTTGATTCCTCTCCATAATTCGAATCGGGAGGCCATCACTCCCCGCTCCCAGTCACCTCCACCGGAGAGCCTCGAGGCTGTCTCATCCGAGATCGTCATCGACAATGAAACCCTTCTCTCTCCACTACCAATCCGTGCCAGCGCCAGTGCACAGCATGATCTGGTTCTCCCCACCCTCGACTTTTCTTCTGCCTTCTCAGACGCCGCCCATGATCTTTCGCCACCTCCACAGCCTGTCATATTTCTACGCACCGCCTCAGAATTGACACATGATGCGGAGCTGCTATCCTCAACCGACTCTTCCCCGGTGCATGTCTCACGAGACTGTCTTGGATTGGGCTCATCCTTTTTGAACCACGTCGAGGAAAATAATCGGGGTCACGTTGCAACGGACTTGTAGACGCTTTTGATACATCCTTGATATCTCTTTTCCCGTTTCTTGTATTTCAATCTTGATGTGTAAGTTGCGTTTGATCTTGATATGCCATGTTCAGTTCAATTATCCTGTGCTAGGTCCATATCGTACGTAAGATTCGAATGGACCCTGAAGTGTCCGTGAACAATAATCAAGATTGCTGTGTTCACGTACCTTTACTACCCGCCATCAGATACAAGATGAACAAAACCCAACGGCATCCTACTTTAGCCGGTAAACACGTCCATGCCCAGTCATCACCATTTAATCAGTAACAACCAGACTCTCCAAGTCGCTTTACTCTCGCTCTTCCACCTGGTTTGTTCCCTGTCCATAAAAAAATGGTGTACGTGCCGTACATCGCTCCCCTACTCTTTGCTACAATCGTTTTGGCGGATTATGACATCGACAACGCTAATACTTCTGTCATATACTCCATGGCACCAAGCGAGTCAGGAGTGGCCTGGCAGACATTCTCGGTCAGCACTCAGTCCCTCTCACTGCAAATAAGTAACTCGACGGGCAACTACACCATCCCTCTCGATGCCTCGCACTGCTATGACGAAAATTAGTGAGTCTCTTAGACTGTCTTCCCATTTGGCTTGGCATTTCTGACTCCACACACCAATAGTGCTCGTAAGCTGTCACCCTCCCCCTCGCACGCACGATGTTGATACCTCTTCTTCCAGTCGGAGTATGCGGTTCAGATGACAATTGTTTCGTCCAAATTCCCTTTATTGGTACGTAGTCCTGGTTCATCATCACGATACTTTCCCCCACTATCTATTCTAGGGTCTGGTATCACGATGTATGTCTTCAACGCCGGTTTTTCAGGCATGACAGCCAGTTTTGCGATCGACGGTGGTACAGCTGTTTCCAACTCGATCGACGCCCCCCCTCCTCCGACCTATCAGGTGTCAAACGTGTCCCTGTACAACATTCAAGGTCTCACAACCGGAAATCATACCATGGTGATGACCATTTTAGATTGGAATGGATCCCCCACTTCAATGAAATTCGATTATGCATACGTCAATGAGACGTTCGTGGCGCCTCCAACAACTTCTTCATCGACATCTATGACATCCACCTCAACGTCTCAGCCATCTTCTCAGACACCCAGTCAGACGGCGGGAAACCTGTCGACTTCCAACAAGTTTGGTCTTTGCTTTATTCAATGGAAAACAGCTGACAATACCATCCTTTTTTTTCCCGTTTAGAATCAATACTGGGGCTGTTATCGGGGGCACGTTGGGAGGTGTCATCGTGCTCGCTATTGTTGTGATCGGCCTTTGTTACGTCCGTAAACGCAAGGCACCATTACCTCCAAAACCCTTCCAAGTAAACCCGTTCACGTCAGAGCACCACGCCAGTCCTTCGGCACTATATGCACAACAACCGACATTCATTGCTCATCCGGAAGCGAATCCCCCCGTTGCTCCGCTCACTCGTTCCGCGATCCTCCGGGACGCGCTCTCGGCCGGAATCTACCCTTCTCCCGAGCCGATCCAGAGTTCCCAGTCGATCAGGTCCCAGCCCTTCTCAAGCGCGGCGGACGCGGGCTCGCCCTATACGGATCCTCAACGATATGATCTCACGACAGAACAGCTCGATGTCATTCATCGGCTGCGAGCGGACAAAGTCCCCACAGAGACGATCGCGCGGATCATTGAGGGATTGGTCAACTCGCGTCTCTCAGCGGGTGAGTCAGGGAGGGGGGAGGCGATACGCTCAGAGGGGAGCATTATCAGCGCGTTGCCACCCCCAAGCTATCAGACGCGGCTATAGTTGCACGATAAGCGTGGGATGGGTTTGATTTGATTTGTAGGTTTGAACTTTGATCTGGTACTTGTTTCTCGTATTAGGTTATGTAGGATGTACCCTTAAATCTGATGGTGGCAACGTTGGCTGATCTGTGGAAAAAGGGCTTTTCCGGAGCCCAACACTAACAGGGTATCTTATATATACATAATCGAACCAATCAAAACGTCCGGGTATCGTGCCACTATCCCCTCTTAGCCACAAGATCGTAGCTCGGCGGCGCAGGCGTCATCGTGTCCGTCCGCGCCACCCCCGTCTCTCTCTCCCATTTCTGAATCCCAGCATGTCGATCGGTGAGCATCCGTTCCATCACACGAGCGATAGCTGCTGCAGGAACGTTATTGTGATGTAGACAATTGATAAAATCGGCCTGTTCGTCCGTTAAAAACAGAGACGCATCCTGGCGTACGTCCGACGGTGCATTCACCGTATCCTTTGATGCAGTGGAGAACGTCTTGGGATTTTGTGTGCTAGCAAAATTGGCAGCGAATGGCCTCGGAATTTCCTGACCGATGCCGAGCGAACTAGGGGTGCGTCGGACGTCTGGCGAGCCGAGGCGATTAGGAACGAGGGGCATGTAGGGGGACAATTCTGCGCTATGTGAGGGTCCGAGACCGCTCCCTGGAATGTTTCCCATTGGCGGGTTGTATCCTGCATAGGAGTCGTTCGCTGCCACTGTACCGGTCAAGGAAGTGTCGTATGCAGAGTCAGTGTGAAACGATGGCGGTGGGCTATCAGGGTGGAGATCGATGACCTCTTGGACGTGGCCACGGCGCCGTCGCATCCAAACGAATACAAGGCTAGCAACGATCACAGCAACCAAGGCGATCACACCGCCGACGATGGCGACAATAGTGATGCTACACAGTAAAATCGTGAGCATCAACTCCGGCGTGATCGAGCAACGATCAACATACTGTGATCCTGATGATGGAGCGGCTGTGTTCATGCTAGTCTTCATCGCTGATGTCGCGGTCGTTGTAGTCATCGCGGTCGTTGTGGATTCAACGACCAGTGATTCATTGATGTATGCATAGTCAAACATCATACCGCTGTAGGACCCAGAAAGGTCATTAACAAATAGGTTGAGCGTATGAGGTCCAGATGGTAGTTGCTGAACGTCGAACAGGGATACGTTGGCAATTCTATAAGCGGGTGCGGGAGGTGCAGAGAGCATGTTTGTTTGAGGTTGTGCGCCGTCTATGGTGATGCTGGCGTTGATTCCTACGGGACCGGCTTGGTAGACAAAGACTGTGATCCCAGACCCTGAAAGTGGATGAGGCACAAAAGTGGATGGGAGATGGACCTATAGCTACCTGTAAAGGGGATAGTGAGCGAGCAGTCATCAGTATCGGAACATGGGGCGTCTGTCTAGGCGTCAGACACAACACTAAAGGGACGAGTTCTCTGAGCTGACATCGACTGGAGGGTAAGATGTAAGTGGACCAAGCTCGGGAACGAGACAGGAGCCGTACAAGGTATGATTCCAGCAGACAAACGCGTCAATGGCATGATAGGTGCCATTTGGGAATAATAATTTGAGAGTTTTACCATCAGTTGCGTATGGAGCCCAAGCAGCCGTTGGTCCAGAGGAATAAGCGAGGGTGGTGTTTGTGTCGTCGATGTAATAATCAGCCGAAACAGATGATACAAAGGCAAGGAGGGAGAAGAGGCCACTCTTCCGGAGGTGGGACATGAGGATCATTCGACAGAGGGAGTAAAATGGTGCTGGGAAAAAGGTACTACGTTACGACCCTGAGTGATAATGATGCAACCCTGAGGTTGAGAACCAAATTATCGAGACAATTGACGAGGGCGAGATGGTGTTGCCAACCTGACCTGGCAACCTCTAGACATTGAGCGTCCTACGCTGGTTGAGTGAGCGACTTTTGAGACGCGCACGTACATCATCATGATGTCGGAGGGGCCGAACAACTGAACGACAATACCTTCCTAATCTGGACGGGGTGGCGTTGTTCAACGCCGCAAAGGCAGTGCAGTCACACTTTTTACTTTCAAGGTGCTCTTACTACGCACATGAGTGGATATCTGCCACTCAGCGGCTCGCCCGATCTACGGTCGTCTTCCAAGTATCAGTGGTTGATGCTGAGGTTCGTCAGAAATGGCCCCGTCTCATTTATACTCCTCGCCGTCACCCTCATTACTGGCTTGCTCGGCGGATACATGCTTACTGGCCCCGCACGCAAGACTGAGCTTTGCTCCTTTCCTTTTGACACCTCCGGTACCTCAGCCAACCATGCTTACCCTGAAATTTCCACCTCTCCAAATACCATTCCGAGTCAACCATACCAATCTACCGAGGGGTCGCTGCTGGTCAACGACGATCTGGACCTCGAAGCACTGCGCTCCATGGTAATAGGCACAAGAGGATACTATGCTCGGGATTATAGTATGGGCTTAGGATGGAACAACGTTGGTTGTTTTACCTTTCAACACGTTTCGACGCTCACCCACTTCTAGATGCGCTACATTATCGAGACCGCTCTTCATCATGGTTCACTACTCAACCGCACTGTCGTAGTACCATCTTATATATACGCTCGTTCATGCGAATTCGAAAAGTGAGTGCCTTTTTTTTTTCACCAACGCGCGCTCAATTGCTGCGCAAAGTGCGGTTTGTGCAGCATACGCACCAATGATTAATCGAGGCGATGCCATCAACTCCGACGAGTGGCGAACATTGCCAGAAGAGCAACAGATGGGATGGCGCGTGCCCATGTCTGTCATGCTCAATCTTACCCACCTCCGACGCTTCCAGTCAGTCATCACTGTCGCCGAGTACCTCCGCCTTCATGAGCTCCCAGAAGACCTGGAGCTCAGCAATGGACAGTGGGATATACAAAAATACCATCAGAATCCGAGTGTATATGATACTCATCCCCCAAACTTGCACGTAATTGCAAACGGCTGGTACGACCCTCCGGGCCTCATCCGCGTTGATACCTTAACAGAGCAGATGGAGTCACGTGGTCATTGGGACCCACTTCTTGGCGATCCAGCAAGGGATCAATCTGGTGGTTGGTCAAGTCCATCTAAGACGGACGCATACTTGACCCTCGAAAGGTCACTTTCGGGAAGACAACACGTTTTGGGCTTTGATAATGCTCGCCGGATACTTCAAGATAATGGGATTCGAACCCCCGACTCGGACGAAGCCCTTACTGAATTCTTGAACAACAATGGTTGGGAGGTCTTGTATACATTCGAGGGAGCGTGAGTTCAGAATTCGGATCCTTTGCTGACCAACGAATCTCAACCCAAACCCAGTCTTGGTATGGATTATGTCAAGAACGTTGTAAACCCAATCAAGCAAGTTGCACCCCGCGACTCGATTCGCGGATTCGTGGACGACTATTATCGTTTCACTGAAGATGTTCTTCTACTCAGAGGTGAAATCCACTACGAGCGAAAGCCAGTAGGTCATGCACGGTGTTCCGGATACATGTAGGGCTCATTCTCTCAAAGGCTAGTTTGTGGTTCACCTCCACATCCGCGAGGGACGCCTTCGCACGACTTGTATTATTCCAGATGCGTCACACTGACAACGTCATGGAGCTGTCCGCATCGATGGCTCGACGAATGCAGGAGCTCGTAGGTGGGCGAATGTGGATGGCTGCCCATATGCGGCGTGGTGATTGTGAGTCTTATTCCACCCCGTAATCGAGCCTATGGCTGACATTTTCATTCTAGTCGTACGGTATCATTGGGTCATGCAAGAGGAATTCGGAGATCACCTTCAACGGATCAAGGACCACTTGGACAAAGGCAGAGATGTTCTCCATTCTATTGCTCCCGAATCTTTGAGCACCTATGCCATCCCTGATGCCGCAGTCGACCCCGAGTACATACGACATCATCCGCCAAACAAGGGTGACCCGTAAGTGGTGATGTGCGGCCTCTATTCCATCTCATCCCAGATTACAGGATCTACATCGCCACTGATGAACGAGATCCGGGCAACCTTGCCTACCTTCGTGAACATGGCGTGATTCGAGCTCCTGACCTCATCACAATCGAAGACCGCAGACGTTTTGGCTGGCCGCTGGTGATAACAGATGTGCTTGGGATTGTCGAGCAAGACTTGCTGGCACGGGCGGCTTTCTTCTACGCACATGCCCTCAGTTCTGTGGCTGGGGGCGTCATCAACATCCGCGCTGCGAACGGTGCCGATCCGCGAACGACACAAATCGATTGAACATTATATTTAAGGGATCTTATGTATATTACAATAATGTAGAGTTTTTTCTTGGTTGGAACGGTGGGTTTTAAGACCGCACGTTGCGAGACCGCCCTCTGCAACTTATTTTGTTTGGTTGAGGTTATGGCACAAACATCGAGCGTACAATCCGCTCTGATTTAGGGTCTTCTCCTTCAAGTTGCCAGCGCCGAAATGCCATTGATTCAGAAGTCGATAGTTCAAACGTTCATCTTGCAGGTCTTAGGTATTTGACTTGGCCAAGTTTTTCAGGACGAAACTCGGGCGCCGTGGACTAAACTTGTCGTGATCCCACTCGTGATCCAGCGGAGCAGTCCGGGACCATCGATCACTGGATCCCTCTTCTCCCGAGTGCTACTCACCACCTTTGTGTCTCGCGCATCGTGATGCCGTTGATCTCGCTCAGTACAAGTGCCAAGGTAGCCAAGTAATCATCTAAACATGCACACAAACGCTGAACGACGGCACAGTTGGATTCGGAAGACGCCAAGAAGGCATTCGTCTCCGATTTCTCCAAGGTACCTGCCAGTGCCAATGTAGATAAACATCATCGCAGACTTACGACGGGCACATAGTTTTGTGCAAAGACGATCGGCAAAGAGGAAAAGCACTTCAACGTCGAGGTCTCCTTCAATCCCTATGTCATGTTTGGAGGCACGTTCGAGCCTGCGTTCATGCTCAAGACCGTTTGTATCATTAGCTGTATATTTAACCACGCTGACATCGTGTGCACTCGGATAGATAAGCCTCGATAACACCACCGCGGCCAATGCAGAGGTCTGGTCCAAGGAGTTCTCAAGTTACTTTGAGAAGCACCTAGGTGTGGCAAATGATCGAGGCCTCATGTAAGTCATGATGAACCATTGATATCGTTGACAAAGACGGACTAAACGCTTGCACCAGGGCTTTCACGGACCCTGGACCAGCTTTCATCGGGTAAGCGGCAATCTGCAACATGGCATCATGACGCCGCATGCATGAAATTCACTCACCGAACTCTTTCTGCAGCTCAAAGGGAACCACAGTCGCAGTTTCGCGAAGAGCGGAGACGCAGTAAAATGTGACTTTCTACGTCAGGCTGTCAAAGCAATCGATACACGGATGGATGTTTGTTCTGTGATATTATGATGGACATGTATGGTGTGTATGCAAATGTACGATGACTCGAATGCAGGCCCGAAGCTGCTTGCCGTGCTTTCCCCTGCTGCATCGTCAGTACTAATCTCGGGTTGCAAAGCTGGGGTAAGCAGGGAAGCCGTTCAGCGAGGCCAAGAATGGGGAAAACCCATCCCAATGCACTTCTCGGAACGCCGATGCGGCCTCATGTCGATCGCCAACATGGAGCGTACATTTCCTCTAGCTCAAAATGCTTGGGCAGCGCCTTCTGGTGGATACCTGTATTTTCCGATATGCCCTCATACTTACCAGCGCCCGAAATGCCACTGATCAGATGTCAATTGTTCAAACATTTATCTTGGAGGTCTTAAATATTTGACTCAGCCAAGCTTTCCAGGACGAAACTCGGGCGCCGTGGACGAAACTTGGGTCGTATTGTGTTCCCCACTCGTGATCCAGCAGAGCAGTCCGGGACGTCGGGGACGACTTATACCCCTCGATCACTGGACCCCCTCTGTGCCATTCACACCTTTGTGTCCTCGTTGTCATGCCGTTGGTCTCGCTCAGTACAAGTGTCAAGGTATCTAAGAAGTCATCTAAACATGCACGCAAACGGTGAACGACAACACAGTTGGATTCAGAGGATGCCAGGAAGGCATTCGTCTCTGATTTCTCCAAGGTACTTGACCCTGCCTATATAGACAAACGTCATTGCAGACTTATGACCCACACATAGTTTTGTGCAAAGACAATCGGCGGAGAGGAAAAGCACTTCAACGTCGATGCCTCCTTCAATTCCTATGTCATGTTCGGGGGCACGTGCGAGCCTGCGTTCACGCTCAAGAACGTTTGTATCGTTAATTGAAAGTCATATTTACCGACCACGCTGACATTGTGTGCACTCGGATAGATAAGCCTTGATAACACTACCGCGGCTAATGCAAAGGTGTGGTCCAAGGAATTCTCGACTTACTTTGAGAAGCACCTAAGCGTGCCAGATAATCGAGGCCTCATGTGAGTCACGATAAACCATTGGTATCGTTGACAAGGACGAACTGACGTCTGCACTAGGGCTTTCACGGACCCTGGACCAGCTTTCATCGGGTAAGTGGCAATCTGTAACATGGCACCATGAAGCACCATACATAAATTCACTCACCGGACTCTTTCTCTAGCTTCAATGGAACCACAATCGAAGCTTTGCGAGCAGCGGAAGCGCGGTAAAATGTAATTTCCTGCGTCAACTTCATGAACTATCGTCGGCCTGTCAAAGCAACCGATACTGATATGTTTGTTCTGTGATATCATGATGGATACGTATGGCGTGTATGCAAATGTACGATAACTCGAATGCACGGCCCGAAGCCGCTATTTGGCCTTATCAGCGTTGCCTTCCCCTACTAGTACTGCTTTGTCAGTACAATCGTCTTCAGCGCTCATGCTCGCCCTGTAAGTGCGGGGCCAGATCCCGAAATAATGGTACCACAAGATATCTGTTCGATCAGTTTTCTGTGGCTGTCCGAGATCCGGTGTCCGCGCTTAGTTTCCAGCAACTACCAAAGTAATACATTACATCTTCGCAACGTACATGCTTCATCAGGTCGGGCGTCTCGCGCTCAATAAGTTACGATGATCGAATCGGAAACATCGTGTGAGTATCTAGCCTAATCGTTCTGTGGAGTTGCTGCGACCAAAGTCGAGTCTGGTATTCCTATGACGGACCAGGTACTGTCGAATTGGGTAGACTACTCTCGGGTCCTACGTTTGTGTTTGAAGGAGACGCCATCTCTATGTCCTGTCGTTATTCAAGTTGGTCACAAACGAACGCCATGTCTTTTGGAGTGAAGACGTACTCCACCTGACGTGGACATGCTATTGTCAATGATTCCTCCGTTCCCTTTATCAGTCAGATTGATAACTGGTAAACTCCATGGCGGCTGCGACACAGAATGTGACTGAAAGCTATCCCCTGATCGCGAATTCAGCCTAAGATAACGTTAGGATAGCGTCAGTGAGGGTAAAGTATCCACGCTCACATCGCCACTAGTGTGGAAGAGTGGTCAGTACAACTGAATTCCACGCGAAAAGCAAGCTCACATAGCGTATTTGTGTAGAGTTTGCTCTTGAAAAGATGAAATGGCATCCTAATATCTGTCGGTACGTGACAATGGCGGAAGCAGACGGTGTACTCACCAGTACAGGAAATTTTTCGCAGAAAGAAACGCCACAAGCAAGCCAATTTGAACGATTGACATCAAGATGACCCGATTGATTGTAAACATGAACAATGTTTTGAGCATCTCTGACCGCCTGTCGTCGAGCATTAACACTGTCAGTGCGCTATTCGGGAACTTACCCACCGCATGGAACCGAGATGAGGTGGAGTCAACATGTAACACAGGCAAGCTGATGCAAGAATGTCTGAGACGAGAGCAGATGACTCTTCGATAGTCATAAATGTCTGGATGATATAAGCCAGACGAATGTGCGCTCTCCCAACCTTTAACTAGAAGCAGACTTGCCTGGAACAAACTCCGAGAAAAACATGGAACATCCCAAACACCTATGAAGGCAGTTCGCACTAAAAATAGCATGGTCAGTCTGGCGCAAAACATGCCAATGAGATTGCCCACAAGTTCCCGTGACTAATAGAGCTAGTGAGAATCTTTGGATCTTTGTCGTCAAGTCTAGCCGCACTTACCGAAAGCCACAGTAGCAAACAGCAACTGTCAACAAAATTTAGTCTTACGTGCGCGAGATCACGTTACGCATTTACCCACCACAAGGGTCGGTGCAGTTCGTCCAAAAGGCAGAGCGTCGACGGTACCGTTTACTGCAAGAACGTCGTCGTGGTCAAGGGACAAATCCCTCAGATTAAGAGATCCGCATACCAAGGTAGATACGACTAGCGAAAAAGACTTGGACTCTGTACACCCGTCAGTAGGCCAAGTGTGTAACATTCAACGTACATACATGGCAGTCACGAGCACTGATAATTGATTTTCGACAGTCCACGGACTAGCAATTTGATGTATCAGGGGTGCTGAAGTGGAAACCTCAACTGCTTACATAGGAACCTTTCTGAAAGCCTCTACGACTCCGAAATTCACAACCTAGAATAAAAATGTTTGCTGGTATCAAAGTAGGCGTATGAAGGAACGAACGAAATAGTGATAGATTGTACCCGCCATTAGAAAGCTGGTTGTAGGATCCAGAATACTTGCTGAGAGTCAGATGCGCGCAGCCAGTAGGATGAAAAGGATGTTCATACAGTAAGGAAATAACCTACATGCATAAAATTAGCTCTTCGGTACCATCAGGGACTTGAGCGAGACTCACTGTTGTCTTTATTGTGCATCCATCTTTGTTATTTCTAGTGAAGTAGACGTAGCCTTGAACGAGCGAAATTCCAACGAAACTAGCCACGTGGTCAGCATACTTGATGAAGATTCAACAGATGTGTGACAGTACGCACGATGTAGAGACAACGAAGCCTGGTCGAGGGAGTAAAAGGACGTAATCAACTTGTCGGAAAAGCCACCGATCGACGATACTTACCCCAATACATAGCTGCGTAGAATTGCGCTACAGAGACTAGGTCTCCACCAATATTGATCATGGTAGCCATGATTGAAGTAGTCAATAAGTGGTGCTTTCGTCGGACGGAGGTCAGCAACCTGAAGATGGTCGTTTCAGGTCCAACTTGGGTAAGGCAGAACGCAGGAGGATCCAGGGAGAATCGGTCATGTGCATAATTGGCTTTTCTAAGTTCCCGCACTCCCTCGAGCATTCGGCAACAATAGCACATTGTTACATATGACTAACTTGAGGAGTCCTTGATCAAAAATAAGAGGCTTGTGCCCGCAACCTGTTCGCATGCAGAGCTTACGCGCTCACCTGATTCATTAAAAGCTCAGCAACCGAACAAAAGATCTAACTTGCCACGTTTCTCTAAATCCATTTCTCTCCGTTGTAGAGTTGGAGACCCTTGTAGGAGGACACGCTGGCTAGGCTAGGTACAAGGGACACGCGTACCCTGCCGCGTCCCCAGTCGTGGGAATGTTTCGATGGAGCACAAACAGATCAGCAAACGGAAAGATTGAAAACGTATGTGTATATGTAACCTGGGAGTTGACACGGCATCATTATACACCGACCTGCCGGTCGGAATGTAAGCAAGGCGAATGGGGGCTCCCTCACGCTGGCAATACACATCACCTTTGCGAGGAACCTCATGCATGGTAGTCACGTATCAGCCACTCTGCCAGTTCGTGTAAGTCCTCCACAAACGCGCCTCCATATTCATCGGTGTTTCAAACACTGCCAGTTGTCCTCTTTCAAGGTAATTAGCCGATTCCATGAGAATGTGGCGAAGGTCGGATGGTACAACTACCTTTTTCTGCTTGGGCTTGTGAATTCCCACTCCCCACGCTGACATGAATATTGGGGTTGAGAATCACAATCAGGTGAGCGTTGGCTGAGATTGGTTCCTCGCCTCCAGAGTTGATCCTGGACCAGGTTCATTTGATGCATTGCTCGGCACGCAAGGACGCAAATGTCGGTCGTACATAGTGCACTACAGTCTAATAATCACAAACCATAATCATCAACTTGAAATGCTGAGCGTTACATACAGTGTGTGCGCGTACCAACAACTTGCCCTTTGGCAATTAGAACGGTATCCTGTATTACACATGTCGACTTTCTAGACACTGATGCAAAGAACGATTTCAATAAAAGTACAAGTTCGCTTCGTTGGCATGAAGGCGACCGCATGCTGGCCTCGGAAGCTGTGACAAGAATGGCTCGGTTCAGCGTGACGAAAAACAATCCTAGTGATGGATGTGTAAGGCTATGGAATCACGAAATTTCAGAAAGAAGGATAGTGGAACATACCTCGGAACGCCCCTCTCTGAGTCGCAAATGCTAGGGTACTGTCCAATAATGCGCTAAGACCCTCCTCGACGCATATACTCAACACTCGTCGAGGTCAGTTCAACTTTGAGAAATTCAGGGCCAGAAATTCAGGGTCTATGGTGAAAATCTACACGCTAAGTGTTGACGCCGATTGCAGCTCATATGGGTGTTGGAAGGGATGTATCTGCATCACAAGGCCCTGGATCATGCTCTACTCCGAGCCATTGGTGCTTAGGCGACGATCAACGGAAGACAGATGCACGTTACGTCGGTATGGGATAACAAAACAACTTGAATGATCGTACGCAACCCTCAAGCCTGGCGTGTCATTCCTCTTCCGCGCTGTGTTCTTGGCGACCGGACGGCCCCGTCGACGTTTCCACCAGGGCGTTCATATCGCGAGATTTTGCGATGGTATCAGAGTGCGTGACCAACGAAGCAATGGTAGCATCCCCAGTCCCCAATCGTTGTTTGACTCTGGCCAACAGCTGCTTTGTTGCCCAGTCAAAGTATGCTGACTTGGTCGTCTCCCATGGTCTCTTTCCGGGATCTACCAAAGGTGACTGAGTCAATGCTGCAATTGACTCCGGTGTGAGAGCTGGGAGAGACGACACAGCCGAGAACATGTTTTCTAGTTGCTCAGGAACCCGACCAAGCTCGCGCACTTGGGGGGATTGAAGGAATGACAATTGATTTTGTTGTTCTTCGCTTCGAAGGGCCAGACCTGCAGACGTCCTAACAGCCCGGGTCAACAAGCGTTTCAAGCGCCGTTGCTGTTAACACGCAAGAAATCTAGGGTAAATCGCAGGTTACACGAAGTTCATTGTATTAGACTTGCCGCATCGATTTTTTTGCGTAGTTCATCGATCTCTGACATGAGCTCAGTTTCTCTCTCCGGCGGATAGGTTAGATCAAGACCATCTTGGTGGGGCACAACAATAGGCAGATCGGCAGGGATGGCGAAGATATTGCGCAGAGACCAGGTTTCGAAGAAGTCGAAGGCGATGTCTGTATGGTACTCTAGCAGTGTCTGGAATGCGACCAACCCTTGTTCGACTTCCTGTGTGCTATCCCAGTCTTCGTTGATTCTCTGTTCGCGATCAGTGGCCCAACGGAACAGGAATTCCTCCAGACCGTCGACGCCATTGGTGATAGCTTCGTTGGCGAAGTTGATGATATCGTCGAGGAGAAGTTGAGGAGAGAACTGGAGAATTTCAGGTAGTAAAATGGAAGGTACGGTTGATCCCTGCGCGCTCATCGTGGTTCAACGTTTAGCAACCGCGTCAGTACACAACGCGTCTCAAGTCCAGTCCACGCGCATCACCAAACCGAGAAACTCCAACCCGCTGATTTGCTGCTTTCTGAGGCACTCACTCGCAGGATATCATTACCGGTGCAACTTCCGCCATGGCCAACAATGGTTGGACTGTTGATTCCAACGAAGCGCTCTTGCTCTCCCTGGGTGAGTCACGAGTAATCACTCGTCCAACACGCTAGGAATTCATACATTTACAGTGCGGGCACAAGAAGACAAGCAAGTTCTCGTAGATAATGAGTCCTTTGAGGGATTCCATCCAACATTCACGTATCCTGTGAGAGCACCTCTGGGGCTTACCCAGGGAGCACAGTCCTGACAGGAATCAAATAGATATATGGGGAAGACGAAAAGATATATGGTTACGAGGATCTTGTAATTGACGTACGACCGTTGTCTCTTACCTTCTCTAAAGACGTGGCTCACTTTGGATGTAGTTCCGTTTCACATCTGGATCATTGGCGCAATTCCTCTCAGTTCGCTATTCAGGAAAGCTCCCCGCATCGCCAACAGTGGATGACGTAGAGGGTGTCCTCAGCTCATTCATTCCCCCGGGTATGTACCTCTGCTGAACAGTGTGTGCGTCGGAATATGTACGAAGCTATGCAGGCTATGAAACGGAACAGGAAGCATTTCTTGCTCGCGTCGAGAAAGATGCTACATCCTTTCATCCAATGGGAAAATGCATCCATTCGTATTCGCGTCCTGCTCCAAGCACATCTTCAGGGGAAAACAATGTAGAGTATGAAGTGTACCATGTAAGCTCCACGTGTGCACGAACATGTCGATGTGACTGAGCGTTATAGGTTACCTTCGAAGATCCCGGTTTCAGGGAATATCACAGAAATATGCAGATATTTATATTACTATATGTCGAGGCCGGGTCGTATATCAACGAAGAAGAGGATGGTTGGGAATTCGCGGTGCTGTTTGTGATATTCCTTTTTCCACAATACCGGATGTACGTGACTAAATACTTGCAGATTCGAAAAACAGAAGCGGAAGGACGGAACTGCGGCATATCACTTTGTGGGTTATTCGTCGCTGTATAATTTTTACTGTTTCCCGGAAAAAGTGCGGCTGCGATTGAGGTAAGTTGGTGTACTCTCTTCCACCTCGTCACACATTCCAACTTATCCACGAAAGTCAATTTGTTATCCTTCCACCGTACCAGAGGCAAGGTCATGGATGTAAGTGGCTGTCCGACCAAGGTACTTTCGTGCACCAACGTTCTCCGTAGCCGAGCTCTACACTGCGATCTACAATTTCGTTATGTCACGTCCTGACGTGTCCGAACTGACTGTGGAAGATCCAGCTGAGGCTTTTGAAGATTTAAGAGATCGTAACGATCTTCGAATGCTTCTTGCAAACGAACAATTCATGAATGAAGGCTTTGGCGTTCAGAGTGCGACAGCTTCCCATGGAGGTGGCCGTGTCCAAAAAGCAAGGTCCCGTCTACGGACCATACCGAAAAGCAGTACGAAGAGCCGAGGGAAGATGGGACCTCCTGTAGACAAAGCATGGTCAGAAAAATGGCGCAAAGATCTTAAGATCGCGGGCGTAAGAACGTCACTCGCTTCCTCGTGTATATCCAACTAACCCTGCCTATAGCGACAATTTCTTCGGCTCATGGAGATGCTCATCATGTTGCACATTAACCCCACGGATATGCAGAGTGCGAGGGCGTTCCGATTGCAAGTCAAAGAAAGGCTGTATCGTTTCAACTTTGTGAGTGAAAAGCTGATTGTATCACGTGAGGTTCTCATGAGGTCTAGGAAATCCTGGCTCAAATGGACAAGGAGGAACGGCTACAGAAATTAGAAGAGACTTTTCAAACCGTCCAAGAAGACTATAAGAGACTGTTAGCCGTGGTCTGATGAAAGTCAATGGAACTCGTTCGTGATGCTCGACGTCTAGGTGTGGCATGTACACATCTGCTCCGAGTAAAAACAGGTTTAATGATACAATAAATAAGACACGGAAAGCATGGCAACAGTAATAGATACAAAATCTAATACTCCAAGAGCGTCTCAGGTCGTGAAAAGTGCAAGATTCCAACCGTGTTGCCAAAACCAGCTACACCTAATGAGTGTGACACGTGAAATGCTGCGACACGCGTGAACGGTAGACGAGGATAGTCTTGATCGGTTGGATTGGCAGCTTCCGATGGAGGGGTTGATGAAGATGAGGGACGTCGGCCACTAGATAGAGAGGACATCGCAGAGCCTCGCAAGACTGAGGCACCGAATTCGTAGGACCAGCACTCCCATCGGTCTAGAACCGTACTCGTCAACCCCTGGGAACGCGTTATCGAGGTTGGATGAGACGTCGTAGGTTTGTTCCCGCCTTGCGATCGAGATATGCGTCGTATACCCACAACCCTATCACCCACGACATCCCATCCACCCCGCTCGGAAATCACCTCACCAACTTTGACTACCCTGACATCAGTTCGAATTGACGAACGATCAAGAGGACCAAGGGCATATGCCACTTCAGACTCGTCCACCGAGGCGAGTGTTTCAGATGGACGGCGCAACGATTCTTTCTCGGATGCCCTCCGAGACAGAATTCCATGTCCAGAAACGGGGAATGAAGAGGTATCCAGATCGGACGAGGGTCTCTTGGGAAATGAAGATGACGAAGCGACGCTACTGCTTCTCGAGCGCCTCCCTGAGTTGAGAATGACACCTGCTTGAGGTGAACTTGCGGGACAAGAGCAATGTCTTGACTGAGAAGGGAAATAAACTTGATAAAAAATGACGACATGGCCTACGGAAACGGCTGCCCCCAAACTATCAATAGGAAGTTCTCCGCAAAAGTGACAGGTCTCCAAGCGGATAGACGAAAGTCGTACTTGATCGATCGACCCGTGCGACTCGCCAATGACCAAGAGACATTTAGAAGAAGCGGCGTCCCACAGTGAGATCACACCTGCGTCTGAAGCAATGGCAATGATGGTTTGGTCATCACCCGCCAATTTGACGCTACTAGCATAGACCTTTGCAATGTGGTCAACCGGGTTACCGGCAAGTAGACTATACCGACTGTGCGCCGTTTCCGCAGTGTCGCCAGGTTCTACGATTTCTACAGAACCGTCATCGAGGGAGAAGGCGACAAGTAGACAGCCCGTCGGTCGGACTGATATAATACTCGCTCGAACCACAGTTGAAGATGAAACCGGTTTGATGGGATGTGAGGAAGGATGAGGAAAAAAATTCGTTTGTATGACGGTTCCGTTCCCGTAGCATACAAGAATGGCTGAGGAATCGCGTGTTTGTAATTTTGACCCGGTTTTCTGCTTTGGAACGGTTGAAGATGAGCGAGCAAAGGACAACTCTGTCACTCCCGAAATGTTGTCCAAAAGTACCAATGGTTTACAGGGTTTGACGTCCTTGCCGGAAATAGCATAAACATTGACGGTTCCCAAAGCAGTCCCGAATGCAAGGAAACCACCATTGTCGTCTAGCGCAAGGGTGGAAATTGTTTCCGTGGAAGACGGATCATACGATCTGATAATTACTGGCTCTGTATCCTTGATGCGCCAGAAGCTCACTTCGTTCTGTAGACCCACCGCCGCAACAATGTTGCCATTTCTGCTTGTGGCTAGCAATTCCACATCCGTAGCGAATCCACGTGGCAACGTCGAGAAAAGGATGTGGCCTCCCAGGGTAGCTTCAGTTCGGCCTGGTACCACATTCCCATCATCTCGGTTGCGCTGAGCTTCCAACAGTTCGGCATCCTTCAGTAGGTAGAGCAACAGCGCGTAAAGAGGGAGGATCGTTAATGCCATGGGAATCGGGAGAATTTTGAGGAGCCAGAACATGATATCCAACGTTGGTGTCGACGACTGAAGACCCTGTTGGACGCTCTGACCGACCGTACCGGCCGGTTGGAAAGCGACAATGGTGGGTACCTCTATTCGCAAATGAACCAGGCGATGTTCTTCAGGATTGAGCACCTTCCATAACCGCCAAGAGGGATCTTGTGTTTGATTAAGTGGCTGCTTCGTAAACATGGGGAAGGAGGAAGAAAAAGTGGCACCAAGGCTGACATCATCATACACACTCGGGCGGGTAAGGATGTAGAGCGTAGCTGTGGTTGCCAGGAGCTGGTGTGAGGTGAGGACCCAAGTCTTGAAGATCCGAAGTAAAGAGGGCTCACCAACAAAAGACTGATGTGTTTGATGGCACGACCCTTGAGCATGACATCGAGCTGATAGATTAGACGTTGCTGCCAGGAAGCGGGCGTCGACGGTGGGGTTTCCTTTTGTGCGCCCGCCAAGACTGGGGTCAAGCTTGGGTTTTGCCTGATGAGTTCATCCAGCTTCATGTGGACTGTCAGGGACTGGGCAACCATGGACGTAGATGGAATTACTTGCCTCCAATCGCTGGATATCAATTGAAAGTACAGCCAAGAAAAATGTGTGTGCTAGGAACCAGTGAGCGACCAGCACTACTACCGCGAACGTACAAAATTGGCTAATAGCGCCAGTAGAACACCGGGCAATGGTTCCTAGCACGGAGTTGTAGCCTACAACCTTGAGAGTATTTGATAATCCAGCGCGACTCAAGCCTTCTGCTATTCTCTCTTTTACAGGAAGGGTAACCGAAGTCCTCGTCACTGCATCGACCTGCGGAAAGGAAGGATAAGATAAGACAGAGAAATCCAACGGCAACTTGATTCAATACCAAATTGAACATGTTCTCCGCCCCGACAAAGATAATGACAACGGGCAGCAGACTCCTGTTGTTTCCGCATGAGAACATGACATGCGTTGAACGGCGGGGTGAACGTACCAAGGGACCATGGTGACTTTGAAACGCATTAGCGAACAGACGCTGAGGCTGGTGATGGTACTAGCAACAATCTCAAAAAGGGCTGTGAAGGTCAAGCCAATTCTGGTGTGGACTCCTTTCATGCGCTTCATAGACCTCCTGACATACGCAAAGAATACTCCATATGCAAGATAAACGAACGAAGAAATAGATGAGAAACCTTGCTTTTTGGAAAGACCATGGTCATACTGACGAACATCAAGAACTGTCATTAACAAGCAAGCAAGTTAAACTGACCTCAAGGGCTATGAGTGTTGGCTCGATTGCCTCGGTAAAGGCATCATTGCCTTGTGTGAGGTTTTTCAAGATATCCAGCCAACTATCGTGACTAGTTTTATCCAAGCAATCGAATTCAGGGAAGACGAATGTGTGCATGAGAAATTTGGCCGAGTCAATATTTGCTGTGCTTCTCTCGAGAGTCCGGCCAGCGAGAACCATCTGAGGTGTGATGGGAATTCCAGCCGCGGAAACACGATCATGGTTCTTGAAAGTGCCCCGGATGTTTACGTCTGATTGAAGACGCGCTTCATCGTGATTCCAAAATGCAAGTGGACTGAATACGAGACAATCATTCGTATCTGCTTCAAGACAAGGCACCCCCTGAGACTTGACACGCTCCAATATTCGTTGTTCGAGTTGCAAGGCAGACATTAGGGTTTGTTTGGTCAAAGCACCAGCGTCGTCAACAATGTTGCTGCGTATCAAGATGCGTTCCACTCGAAGGGTGCGGTCGGAGCCGCAGCGTGCGCGGATCAGCTCGTCGTCAAGGATTTGTATGTTGCCTTGACCCTGCCAAAAGTTCTGGAGGTCTCCGAGAGCGACGCTGCCGAAAGCGACGTAGTCGGCAAGAAATGAGTCGACGGCATTTGAGGTGGAAGCCAGACGCGAATAAGATGGTGTGGAGGAG
Source organism: Hemileccinum rubropunctum (assembly GCA_038089535.1). NCBI lineage: Eukaryota > Fungi > Basidiomycota > Agaricomycetes > Boletales > Boletaceae > Hemileccinum > Hemileccinum rubropunctum. The sequence continues at coordinate 98,636 of JBBPLC010000006.1, read as the reverse complement.
TAAATGGCGAGAGCAGGGTAGGACAGAGATGTGATGACCACCGCAGAAACGAGAATAAGACGGATTTGGTGGGTTGCACAATGACTGTGCCTGTGTTAGGAAAGGCACGCATGCACGGGCTGAGGCTGGCACGCACATTCCGAAAGACCGCAGGGACGTGTCTGCCAGTGTCCGTATGCGTTGACAAGACGTAAAAAAGCCTGCGGTTTGTCGTACCATGCGCAAAACAAGTTATTAGTTATGGTCAGGTCGTTGAGTGCATGCTATGCAAGCCTGAATGGCAACAAAAGTTGTACGCGGTGACTCCACTAGCATGACTCCCTGATCCGTGCATCACGTGCCTACATGTTCTCAGAAATAAGATATATCAGTTCATGTCGTATATCGTTGTCCCCTAGCCCTATGCTTCCAACGCAACCCTCTAGAAAACCCTACTTTCATCTCCGTGAAGCTTGCGAAAGTTGTATCAGGCCCTGGAACCGCGTACGGTAGCTGTCCGCATAAAGCAGGATGACCAGCCCGCTAACAAAATCCCTGAGCAACCGGGCTACGTCAATGTCGATTCCACCAACAAACAGAAAATTCGAACCAGCTTCGCACTAATGAGCGGATAGGATAGTCAAGAACTTTCGGGATCTTTGTCTGCATGAGCGATGGCCATCTGTCAGTCACGATTGCCTTGGGGTTTGTTAGGGCGCGAAGACCCTCAGGACCGCCTGTGCCAAACCGTCAAAATTCACCGTCATCCACACAGATCACACAGTCTTACCAAAACGCCCGTAACCACTTGCTTTCGTCCCCCCGAATGGAAGATCTTGACTGGAAAAAAAAAATTCCAGCGTTAGTTTGTAACGATGGCTCGTTGACTCACTTCAACTATATAGATCTATCAGAAACACTGACCGGCAATCACTAATTGAAACTCACGTAAAATACTCCAAAGTCGTTGATGGAGACCATACCACATTCCAACTCTCGAGCAACCTCCAAGCACAAGTCTTGATGGGGTCCGAAAACACTCGCTCCAAGACCATATTTAGTGCCATTCGCAATCTTGATCGCTTCTTCGATATCATCGTAGCGGATGAGCAATGCAATTGGCGCAAATACTGACATGATTATTAGCGAGCGGATTTCACTCTAGTTATGAACTCACGTTCTGTCTGCGCAATCCTTGAGTCGGGGTTGACATCACCAAGCACCGTCGCCGTAAAGTACGCATTGCCAGGTGAGGAAGGATGAAGATACTTCTTCCCACCAACGTCCATTTGAGCACCTGCTTCGTGAGCTTCGAAAATGAGGTTTTCAAGTATGTCAAAACGATCGTTCGTAAGCATGCTTCCACAATCGACCGTATTGATAAACCCTTCTCTCGACATTGCCAAAACAGAGCCAACACGCAACTTTTTGGCTCGCTCCGTCAACGTTTCGTAGAGTTCGTCATACTGTTCAGAGTGTACGATGAAGCGCTCAATGCCAATGCAATTCTGACCAGCGTTTTGGCTGACGAAAGTCAAAGGGGTGATTAACGGGACGAACCGACCGAACTCACAAAATACCACGCATCCAGACACTCGCCCACTTCTGGATGTCAGTATCAGGGAGAATGATAGCTGGATCTTTGCCACCCAGTTCTAGTGTCACGGGGATAAGATGTTCTGTTGCAGCCACGGCCACCTAAAGTCCCATGAGCGACTTATCAGGCGCATATGCAAGTCCTACTACCTTGCGTCCGACCTCTTCAGAACCAATGAATGTGATGTGTTTAATCAACGGCGATTTGGTCAGTATCTCCGCTCTGTCGGGCCAGCAACAAACCGTCTAGAAATACATTCAGAAACACTCAATGAACGGGCGGAATTCACGAACCTGAACTATATCAGCATCGTGACCACAGACTTCAAGTGCTTTGTGTATTGCTCCGACAAACCAATCAGTAGACCATACGACATGCTCGGAGCACTTCAGTACAATGGCATTTCCAGCAAAGATGGACGCGATGATTGGTGACCATGCATTATGCAACGCTACGGGCTCATATAAGGAAACACACCGAGATTAGTGTGCAAATCCACTCACGGTAATTCCAAGACACGATAGCGCAGACTACACCCTTGGGCTCATAAACGACTTCGGACTTCTTGTAACTCAACATTAAATTTGAATATCTCGTCTCGGTTCGTAAAGCACGTTCTCCGTGATTGATCAGCCACTCGAGTTTCGAGCATGTCGTTATAATTTCGCCTAGAGCAGCATCGACCACTAAAACAAACTAGTCCATTTTTCCATCGCTGGTTGAAGTGTACTGGACTTACAAGTCTTTCCAGTATCTCGACACGCGACTCTCGCACACGCTTCCTGGTTTTCGACGAGCCACTTGAGCAGACTCCGCATCACCCTGCGCCGTTGAGCAAAAGTGGTTTCTGTCCATGAAACCTGTGCTTGCTTCGCTCGCTGGATCTTGGCCTGGATTTCACGTTCATTGTCCGCTATGATTGTCTTGATATGTAGCGAGTTCGCGGGGTCATAACACGTAATGTAATCTCTACCACCCATGAAATGATGAGGGAGAAGGTCAGGTTCAGTGAGATGCGACGTGAGGTTTGCATTGTGAATCCGCAGAGACTCCCATTGTGGGTCTGCAGCCTAAGAAGACATGAGACGACTGGCATCGAACAACATTACATCACATACTTCGGGCACATTGTGTCTGAAGGGAACTGCACTGTTATGCGCCTTCTGGTAACGATCGAAGACAAGCCAGATACCGAAGGCCGAGAACACCGTCAAAAGGTACAGGACCTCGAGTGCACTAGCTCTTGGGTCGTTTTCAAGCCATAGATTGAGGGTACGCAGTGGATGAAAGATAGCATAAAGAAAAGAGGGCATCACCGCTGCTCACGACACGACTCGAATCAAGCAGCTGAGGGACAACTTGAACTTGAACTAAACCGTAACGCGTCGTCCACAAAAAAACGCGATCACGTGATACTCTGAAATCATGTGCATTTAAATATAGTGCTTCGCATGTATTCGTCTTCATAGAGATCAAGCTTAGAGATAGAGACCATATACTATCCACACAAAAAAGGATGCCATAAATTGGGAGATGACTACGGAGAGGTTCAGTCGCTTTTTATCGTCTTGATGCACGACTTTGACCTACCTATAGTTTAAGAAGAGTCTTTCTTTTCTCTAGGATGACCCAGGTGGACCTCGCGGGAGTGGCGAGCGAAATTCTTGCGTATCACTGTCTTGCGACAGTCTTCCCAATGGCAAAAAATCTTGGTATGTCCCTTCAACCTCTTAATGTTATGGGCGGCCTTGAAGTGTGCCGAGACGTTCCCGCAGGAAATATCAGCACCACAGGTTTGGGAGGTCTTCTCATCGGTCCATTGACAAGGCGCAGTCACTCTGCATGAGTGAGCATTCTATATTGTGGGTTGAGACGGGTGTGCTTCAGTTAGTAACCGTTAGTTGCTGATAGTAGAACATGAAATTACTTACAGTGCAGACTTCGATTTCTTCGTCAGAATCTTCGTCTTCCTCATCGGAATCTTCCTGCGGTTGGCATGCATGTGCCTACAGAATATCAAATTCTGGATTCAGAGCAAAGGTGGTACCTGAAAACATACCGAGGTAACTAATACGTTTCGATTGGACGACCTGTAGGTCGGGTCTAGAGCGTGACACAGTTCACTTCTATACGGCTCGGAAGCCATAAGACAAGACGATAGAAGGCAAGTAAATGTGAGATACGAGATCTTCTTATCTCAAGCAATCCATGGGCCGTATTTTATACTGCAAAGAGCTTTCCAAAGCCGCCAGTAATGATCGTTGGAGAGCGGGATGCCAGTGAGGAGGGCGGAGATATATACGAACTTGGAGGCCAGTCTGGAGAGCTGGATCATGATTTATTCAACCCCAAAATGTAAATAAAAAACGGAGCGGTCGGAAACCTACCGGGAGTAAGTTGCCAGACGGTGTAATTTACACTTCATTAGAGGTCTCAATTGTGATATACACGCACTTGAAGGCAGGTCTGGAGAGTGGGATCATGATTCGTTCAACTCCAATTGTATGGAAAATAAGGGAGTAAGTTGCAGGACGGATTAACTTCCCCCTCAGCGACGGCCACTGAAACTGTGCCGACGTAATCAGTCTCACTCTACCATGGCATCGCCCCGTAGCATTTGCGTTACCGAGTGGAGGGATGGGTACCTGACAAAAGTGTAAGATTCGGCCATCTACCGCTGCGTCCAAAAGCACACCAATGGAGGAAGATAATGGGAGAGTAATTGGGCGAGAAGCACGTTGACAAGCACCTCCAGGGCTGGCGGTGGTGCCAATTTACCAGTTATCGCTGGAGGGCTCAAAATTAATTAAAGGAATTACTAGCTTGCCTTGGCTCGTGTTTCGCGGCAGAATGGAGGCGGATAGAAGGCGCAAAAGGTGAGGGTCTGCAAAGGCGTAAAAATTTCGTAATCGACCTTTCCTGGACACGATTCCCAAGTGCAGCCCATAGCACGCCAAACATATGGGTTGCTCACAGGATCGAAGATTACGCAACCACTGCCTCCTGGTCTTCAAGCTTTAGGTCTGGCTTTTGGAGACTAATCGCGGAGTAGCTCTTCGTAAATTTCAACCGCCAGACCGCAAATGATGCTTCAAAGTGAAGTTATGTTCCAAGCTGCAGGAAGACAATCGTTTCCTTTCGAAAACATAGTTGCAAGAAAGTCATCCGAGCGGACGAAATGAGAAAGGCGGCTGTCAAATCGATTTCTATGCAGCTGTTGTGATCCACGCATGAGCGCGTAAACGGGGGGAAGGCATACCAAGAACCTGAGAAAAGGTAAGTTTCTCCATCGTTCGAGAGACAAAGACTTATTGTACGCGAACCAGAGCATAGTGCTCTCAAGAAGTCAGAGACGTCGCGAAGTTTGAAGCTGCGTTCCACCCATTCACGAGCTTCGAAAACCACGCGAACGAGACGTGCAGCCAGCCTGGAGTACTCTGGCCCTCTCCACCAGAGATGTATGTGAAGGGGATTACTGGTCAGTTTATCCTGTCCACCGAAGGAACTTGGATCATTGCGCAACAACAGATAAACCATGGAAATACTTTGCGTGGTCGGACCATCGTTTGCAATTTACTTGCTTCTACATCGTGAATCTGATCGTCAGCGATTGCCGGCCCCCACCCAAACGTGACAAGTTCACATGCACCACTCACCGTGAAGTAGAATCGGTGGATAAGACGGCGGCCAAAGGCCACATCGGTGATACTTCCGTACATTCGCAGAAGGATACTGCTGATCGAGCAGTAGGTATGCTAGCGTCATACCAATGAAAAGAAATGGGAGGAGCCTCTCGGGTTATTTGAAATCGGCCCATTCATGTCCACGAGACCTTTAATGGATGCGGCTGAAACTCAGATATTATTTGGTTGCGCATGACTTGATGTACTTGGGGCTGACACTGCTGGCTTGCGATCAAGCTTGTCAATGCCAGTGGGGTTGGCCGCCTGAGATTTCAAGAAGAACTTCTTCCAGGCGCTGAAACACTTGGATGTACTATAGTAGTATCCCGGGCCAAACAAGGTAATCCAGATTCCGGAATCGTTTGCGTGTTTATATGAATTAGTTTGTACCGCATAGGTTATGCCGCTGACGATATCCTGTTAAGGTTCATGAAGGCCTTCTTCGACGGTTGGACAAGAAAAAGTCTCACTGCTGTATGGTTCTACACAGGGATTTGAGCCCGGCAGTTGCTCGAGACTCGGTTGCGCGTCGCCGTCAACCTGAGAATACCCAACGTATTTCGTACTAGGTGGCAGGAGGAACCGGACGACTTCAAGTTGTACTGGCTGGTGATGATGATCCTGCGGTGCAAAGTTCCGTCTCGCCAAACAAGTTGGGAAACCATTTGGCAATACGGAACGTTTGTTCGAGAACCCCAAAATTCACGGCCTGCATACACCATGACGAAAAGATAGAGCTCAGACTGCTCCACTTCCGAGTCGATGTGTCCGACTGACGTTCGGGGTTGGATAGACCCCGCGTCTTTTCCGAGAGCCCTCACTGGAGACTCAGATGGGTGGCGTACAATCCATTCGTCGAACACGTAAACAGATCAGCCAATGCTATTAGGCTGGACGAAGGTGATGCATGTCGCATTGTAGTACATTAACGATTACTCAAGGCCCGTGTTAATCAGTACTACTAGCAGTCAACTCGCTCGCGGCTACTAGTAAGTGAAGCATGAAGCTAAAGTGTCAGTGCATTGCTGATGATGACTTGCTGCCGCCTCTGAATTTCTACCAGATGACCCCCGACAAGCAGGTGATATAGATGTTCAATGTTAATATTCGATGCATGAATGACATTTGGTGATGCCATAGTGCCGACACAGGTACATGCTGGCGAGCTTTGCGATGCAACGTGTGTTCCACTGCTAGTTCTTGAAAGTAGCTATATGGAGTCACAGTTTTTTTCCCTGGATGAGTCGGGATCTAAAGATCCGGGAAAGCAGCTAGGCATAACCAGCCTTGCGAGTCCTGTACTCCTCCAGTCTCCTCGAGCTTCTTTCCATTGAAAACATCGCATACCAACATAGCATCGATGTATTTCGGCATGACATCATATATATACTGTTAACATAAAGGACAATACCGTGGAATGTGTTACAGATTTGTTATCAAAGCACCAGCGTTGCGTAAGTTTAGCATGGTAGAATGTCAGGCAGAGTGGCCCTTGATTCTGGAATGTTTAAGGTGATGCTCGCGAATGTGACGTACAAAATTCTTACGTCCCCGGTTCTTCGCAGAGCACCCCTCCCATCTACAATTGACCAGTTCAAATTCATTTAGGCCCTTGATACCATGGGCATCTTTGAAGTGGTCTGGAACACCCTTGCAATGAAGGGTGGCACCGCAAATACCAGATGTACTCCCATCATGCCAGCGACAAAGTGCCCTCGAGCACGATGCTCGGACACTCTGGGGTGCAGCTGGTGGTATTTGTGTTAAGCCAAACTGCGCATTGCCTGTGATCGACATCATCTGTAACACACATTCAGTAGGGAGGGTGGTAAAGTATGAGAGCGTCCTGCTTACATGCCCTAACTCTGAGCCGTGGTCATAGTACTGGTTTGACTGTGGAATGCTTCAGATGCCGGTTGAAGAACAAATGTATCATGCTACATACTGCAGGAACGGGTTGTAGTCCCGAAGTGGGGTTTTCACTCAAGTACACGAACCCTGGTGCATAGTACGGCACATTTGGGTGCGAAGCATACATGGACTGCGAGTACATATATGCTGGGCTCAAGTGTGCGGCCGTGGGGTTTTGTTCAATCTGTCACAACTATTTAATAAATAGTAATTGAATATGAAACGACCTTGCTTACCTCCTCGAGCTCTGTGCTGGGTCCATAGTCTTCCATAGTTGTGGAAGTCGTGGTGGAATCAGTAGTCCCATACATCGAGCCCGCCAGATGGTATACTTGACTTGGGTACGGAGTGTCCATGAGTTGCGATGTGTTTCGTGGCAATGGAAAGATGCACAGAATATAGGATTCAGCTTGCGAGGCAGAAGTCTGGAGAGGGAAAGACTAAACCTCATTTATGTCGTCGGTCCCTCCAGAAAATGTTTGGCTATTGGAGCGTAGAAGCATTACATGCTATGCTGGCAAGTGGAGGGCTGCTCATTCGGCAAGTTTGGATGGCAGGTAGAGACGTATGACCTCAGGGGCTACAGAACGGAAAGTCGGAAGCCACGTAATGCCGAAGTGAGCTACATGTGGATACCGACCTCATTATCACTGTGATGTTTTTGATTGTCGCGTCTTCAGCTTGAGTAAACTATAAGATTTTGTGCCGCTGAAGTTACAACGCCTACCTTAACCAGTTCGATATCGTAAGCCCTTCAGCGCACTTAGGTCGAGAAGGGGAGATTGTTTTTCATTGGGTCAGATATCCCGTATGGCGATAATCTCACCTCTTGGAGGGCCGACCTCCAGGTCCGCACAAAACATGAACGTGTGATAATTGAATCGGGCACCGTACCATTCCAAGGCAGGGAAGACGAGCGTTGGCAGAATCATTAAGCCAGAAAAGGGTTAACGGACAGCTCCATCGCTGCCAGGAGAGCGGAGGTAGGGAGCGAAAGGTGTTCAAAGAGACGTTGACAAGGCGGCCGGCCGTGTTTGCACGTGCCAGAAAAACATAGTTAAGTTTGGAGGGCTGCGGTGTTTTTGAGCCTTTCTTGGTTCATCCTTGGCTGTCACGGAGCACGGGTTTATACAATGCGATGCCTGGTCACCTCCTGGAGTTCGTGTTCGGTGGGAGTGCACGGACGAGTCTATTTTTGGGGCGTCTAGTTGGGCGGGTGTGATTGGCGTCTTCAACCGTTCACAGCTCACTTTCACGAACTCACTCCTTCTAGATTTCCAATCGTCGAACCATGCATGGCGTCTTAGGCCAAAACGGTGGATCCTAAGCGCCGTCTCCCTAGGATAATCGTGCTGAAAAACCAAAACCTGCTTGCGACAACCGAAACTATGCCAATAAGCTCTGCGGGGACAAGACGGGTGGCCAGCTTGTACGTGAAGAGTTCCGCAGAGTATCTTCATGAGATATGCGTTATAACCACGCTGGATGGAGACTACAGTGTCGTACTCAAATAAGATCTGACAATGACTGACGATCAGATCCACATCGTGGAAAACGTGGATTGTAAATGACAAACCAACCAAGTCCTCAAATACGATGGTGCCATTCAAACTTTACCCTGTGATATATTGCAGTCCTTCTTGGACAGGCGTAAAACTTAGCAGCTGCTCGAGCTGATCTTCGGTGATACCTCAGTACATTCACAGGAGAAAGGATATTGCTAATCGAGCATCAGGTATGCTGGGTTCATGCCAAGTATTGGGATGGGCATTCATTTTGGAGGATCCAGCCATGCAACTACACATCCACGAAACCCCGAATGAACGGCTGAATATCGAATATTAGCACGCATCTGTTGGTCTGCGATTGATTCTTACCGGTGAAGTCGGACCCAGACAATGTGACCCACTGGATCGGATTATCCGGGATATGTACGACATTTTGTTGGCATTGTTGAAGGTTCATATTCAAGTTATTCTCCACTGTTCCGTGTCGTGTTGCAAAAAACGAGGCGGACGCGACAAACCATCGTTTCTTGCCCGCCGATTCAAGTTGTCAACGCGATTGCTCGCGACCGATCCATTCGCAAACCCGAGAGCGCCCAAGGTATTATGTGGCCAAGAGTGGAAGATTCAAACTTTGGGGTCGAATTCCGCCTCGTTCCAGTGTGACTGTGCTGGTGTATCTGGGCTGAGTCCAATATTGTCACCTCGGCGGCGGACTCGGAAACGGGCAAAACGGACTCGAAATATTTCAAGTCAAAGCCATTAAACGCGACAAGGACAGAACCTGTTCAGACCCCACGACCACTCCCTGCCAACATTAGTAGCCTTATATGATACCGGTCGTCGATAGTCATTGCCATAATTTCGATCAGAAATTGCCTCAGGCTACTACAAGCCGCAGGTAGTTCCAGTAAGGCTAAGAAAGTGTTGTAAATTCTCCAAGATACTCTTTCTGAGCCCCTTGGAACATACATTAGTGAGATCGCAAGTGTACGTGATACAGTTAAGCGAGCGGGTATAACGGACAACGAAAAAAAAGGGGAAAGATGCTATGATTCGCGGAGGAATTGTCTCAGGGAGGGAAAAGTGACGATATCATGATTTAAGAGAATCGTAAGGAAGCAGGATGAGTCCGGTTAAAAACAGGGGAATGTGTTAGATTTGGTGCACGACTCGGAGACAAGCCTGCACAAGAAAACACATTGTACATGGATGCCGAACTAATCCAAATATGCGGGGTTGCAATGAAAACGAACGGACGTCATAGTGCCTCTTTGACACTATTACTGCTGACAGAGTCTTTTTTCCGTTTCCCACTTGTCAGGTGAGCACTAAGTCTCCTGAAGGACGAGAGACTCGATGACTTGGTATTGTCGCGGGTCTGTTCTTTCTTGGAGGAAGATTCGTTGGACTTTGTGACAACAGTAGCAGAGAAAACAGCTCCCTCTGCATCATCGAGACCTGTCAAGTTCACTGAGGACGATGACCCGCCACCAACTAGCCTAATGGTGGAGTCTGGAAGAAGGTTCTCTTGTGTGGGTGGTAATAATGTCGGTTCTGTAACATCGACCACTACCTGAGATATTGGGGTTAGATCCGGCCCGACGGATAAGGAGGGACTAAGAGTAGATTCCAAAGGAGCAGCATCGACGAGCAAGTCGGTGTCTTCCTCGTCCATTGGAGATGACTCGGGAGGGGAAACGGCACTATGGGAAACTATGTCGGGCGGCGTTGCTTTTCGTACTGGCGTTTTGCTCGTAATGACGTCATTGACCGGTCGTCGCACACCACGGCCAGCCTCGAGGTCGCCCTCTACAGAGGAACGATTCGAATCCGGTGGCGAAGGAAGCGATACAACATCATTGACACTCGGCAAGTCCACAGGTTGGGGGGCAGGCGGTTTGGTGACCGATATGGCGGGAACATGACGGGTATCGTCTTTGGTATCGTCAGCAAGTGCAGATGGCTCTTCACTGACTTGCTTCCCAAAGACTGGTATAGGCACCACCGCCGCCGACTCATCAAGGTTCAGGACGCCTAGACCGCGATTGTCAGGGGCCTAGGATTTTTAGCAAAATCAGTCAAAAGAATCTGCTTTGCGGAATTCTGATGACTACCTTGCCCCTCTCCGCAGGTGATGAAAGGTCTCGCAAAAGGCCTGCCTCATACCATTTTTTGACGCTCTTGTCGGCCCATGCTTCCAGTGGATTCCATCCTTTGTACGGTCCAGACATCCGCAACCCACCCGGACCTCCCTCGCCCCCACCGTCCCCTTGTCCTCGCCCATTGCCATTATAAAAGTAGGCCTCGTACCCGAGTTCATCCTCACTTCCCTCACCTTCACTATTCCCTTGTTCGAACACATAACCCTCCCCACTCTCTAGCTCATCTGCGAAACTCGACAACCACCTTGCCCAACCGCCAGGACCGTCGCCGCACCAAAGAACAACTTTAGTGTCAAAGTCCCTACCAAAGACGATCACCTGTCCGATGCTTCCGCCTTCCCCAGGGTTGAGATCTACGCCGATGTAATTGCCAGCTTTATCGACCACGAGGGGTATCCAGCCTCTTTGCGAGTACTCTTTGCGTATCCAGCCGTCTGGTATTGACTGCATGAGGCTACGAAGACGGGGGTTAGCACCAGTCGTCGGATCGTCATCGACTTCTCTCCAGAACCTCCACTCCTCTAGGACGTCTTCAAGAGGCAGGAGCGACAGTCCGAAAAAGAGACCCTCGGAACACCCTGCGGAAGATTCGGCCTCCTGACCGTCGACGACCGAATATGACTCTCGAACTGTTTGTGGGAGCGAGAAACCAAACTGCATCTCTATTTGTGCCAAATCTTGAGGAAGTATTCCGTAATTGAGAGTGTCGCCAAGCTCTGGGTATTCCCGGGCAAGCCAGGCTTTTATGCGATTCCATGTAGTGGTTAATGGCGGATATGGCGGTGGTGGTGTCATTGCGTCAGTATAAGGTATATTATGTAGAGGAAGCAGGGAAGTCGGCCGCGACCGCAAGCTGGTGGAGTGTAAGAGAGAAGGAGGAGAGATGGGGTGGTTACTCACGATGTCGGGACGTAACCGTATGCACTCGTGGGGGTTTGCGGAGGGTAGGTATAAGCTGGACTGAGAGGCTCCGGGGGTTGCGGGGTATCTGGGTTGAACACATCAGGGTGCGCAGGTAATGCCGGAGACGTGGTCGGTAGGGAGAAGGCTTCGCGAGTGCTCGACATTGCCTGACCTCGTCGCAGAGACTGCTTGGTACCAGCGGCGAACAAGTTGACCAGCCAGTTCATTGTTGTCGACGGCAGAGACGAGGCAATCCAAGCGGTGGGTTGGGCTGTCAAAGCAAGGGCTACACGCCACTTGATCGAGTTACCGTGGTCAACTTGGAGTATACTTACGGTAGTCCCGTTGCTAGCTTCGTCCTCGTCAAAATTTTAACACGCTCCACAAAACGGCATCGTGCGCAGCAAGCGCAATTTTCACCCTTACACGTGTAGAAATCGCGAAACGCGAACAGCCATATTGAATATTGAATACGCTTCCGTGGTCCGTGGTCCGTGGAGGGCGGTCACTATGATACATGTCCCAAGAAACACCTCATCTCTACGACAACCCTCTTAAATCTGCATCTGCTTCAAGTTCTTAGAAACGATGAAGTCACACCCTGTCTTGGCTCGGATTTCGTCCACGGTCACGTAAGGCGCGAATTCAGTCAGGTGAAGCTCCCCATTGTATCTGTCCACGTCGAAAACCGCGAGATCCGTGATGATCTGGCTGACTGCACGAGCACCCGTAAGGGGAAGCGTGCATTCTTTCAGGATCTTGGGGCTGCCGTCCTTGGCGCAGTGTTCCATCGCGACGATAACCCTCGTCTTGTCCGGATTTGATACGAGGTCCATCGCACCACCAATACCTTGTGCACCTTGAGCCCTCGTGGCGACTGGCGTTCAGATAGGCACAACTCACCTTTCACGAGCTTTCCTGGGACCATAAAGTTTGCAATATCACCGCACCCAGATACTTGCATAGCCTGCTGGAACGTCAGGATACATTTCTCAGGCAAGGGTTCGGGACGTACACCAAGAATGGTAACATCAATGTGGCCGCCGCGAATCATGCTAAAGGAGTCTGCCGAATCTGTGGAGTTCGTCGGTCAAACCAGTGTCTACTAACCAAAAGGATTCTTGCTTACCAAAGATCGATGCACCAGGCAACAATGTCACAGTTTCCTTTCCGGCGTTGGTAATGTCTCTACAAAGAGTTCGAAAAGTCAGTGGGTGCTGTCAGAAACGAATATGGGCACTAACGGATCGGCCTTGTCCTTCGACAGTGGGAATGGACCCATTCCCAGGATACCGTTCTCACTCTGCAACCAGATCTTAATGCCAGGACGAATGTATTCGGTGACTAAAGTGGGAATTCCAACACCAAGGTTGACGTAGAATCCATCCCCTATTTCTTGCGCAGCACGTCGTGCTATCTTGCGACGAGTACCCTGCTCGATTTTGGGGTCTGTCGCCCCACTCGCGGATGGGGGAGGAGCAGTCGCCAAGATTTCGAACTGCTTGGGCTCCGTGCATTTAACAATCCGGTCGACGAAGATACCAGGGCAGTGAATCGCGTTTGGCGACAAAGTGCCGATGGGCACAATCTCTTCAGCCTGTGTGAAAGTTGAGACAATGGCCAATGTAAAACTTTCCTCTAAATACCTCTACGACAGTAAGTTTTGCGTTTCTTGCCATTACGTTATTATAATTATTCGCAACATATCTATAGCGAGAACGTCAGATCGGCAGCCGGAGAGCCGTACAAATCACAAACCCACCTGAACACAAGGTTCCCAGCTTCGTCCGCTTTCCACGCGTGCACAAAAGCAACGTCGCCCGCGATCGCTGGTTCCATGACGTATCGTTTCCCGTCAAACACTCTAAACTCCTTTTTATTTCCGTGCAGCTTAACGCCGTCTTTAAAGCCGCCCGCATTGAAGCGGATGGGTATTCCACCAGTTTCAACATCCGTGGAAGCCCCAGTGGGGGTGAAGAACGCAGGTATGCCTGCGGCATGTGCTCTCATGCGCTCTACGAGGGTACCTTGAGGTACAAGTTCCAGCGACATGTTGCCATCCAGGTACATCTGTTCCAGGTATTTGTTACTACTCAAAGTCAGCAAACGTGTTACTGCGACAGGGGACCGGACTGACCCTCCGAGGTATGATATGACCAGTTTGTCTAGTTGTCCTGATCTGAGCATCTTGACTGGAAATCGTCGATCAGCACATCACATCAACTTCGAGAGTGCTACCTACCCAAACCACCCTCCCCCGAGCCCGCATTGTTTGAGACAGCTGTGAGCCCCGTCACATCTTTTCTCTTCGAAAGGGCAGTGATTAACGTCTCTACAACCAGGCTTGAGCTCCGGTCCGATTTCCGGTACTAACTAGTCCACTTGCCTGGGGTACCGCATAGTCCAAACCCTACATGAAGCGCAAAGCTCAGCGTTGGGCAAGCGTTGGCTAGTCGGGGACCTACCTCCACTCAAAAGGACATCCCCAGTCTTGACATCCTTGACTGCCTCCTCAGCTGAGTCCCAGACCTTACGTGTTTTCAGACTTGAGGCCGCGACACTGTAGTTCCTGCCACGAAGCCGGCACGAAAATACGCGCAGCTCTGCCCTCAAGCCAACTCGAGGCAGCAGCAGGATAGTATTCATGGGAAAGGAAAAGAGTGGAGGATAGAAGGGATCGAGGCAAGGGTATTTTGAGTCTGCTACCCAGCCCGTCCATACCTTTATACGTTTTCAGGAAGAACTTTTGCCGCACGGCTCCGGAAAGGCAAGCAGACTCTCATGGCGAAGCCTATTAGCGAAAGTCCGGCCGACCTGGTGAAGGAACAACAACCACGACTCGGCTTGTAGCTCTCATCTTTCACCCAATACTGAACCACGTGACAAAGCTACGGTCGTGTGAGTGCGGGGTTAAGCTAGATGAGGATGGGGCGGATACTCACAACGATCTTGATTATTGTCATAGAGGGTTTCCACTCGATGATACGTTGACCAAAATACAACCAAGATTGATGTGATGGTAGTTAAAGGGATATATTATTACAGTGATCTTCAAGATCTTTACGCACAAAAAATGGCCAATCATAGTCTGCTCAGATCTCGCGAGACCTTGAAATCGCAGCCAGTCTTTGCCCTGACTTCTTCCAAAGAAGCTCCCTCTTGCAATTCTGCCAGCTCCAGCGCGCCGTTCTTTCGGTCCACATTGAAGACGGCGAGTTCGGTGACAATCTGACTTACGGTCCGTGCGCCAGTAAGGGGAAGGGTGCATTGCTTGAGAATCTTTGGACTGCCGTCTTTCGCACAGTGTTCCATCACTGCAATCACCTTGGTCTTGTCGGGGTTAGACACAAGATCCATGGCTCCACCAATGCCTGCACACGGTGCATGATTCAGTGAGAAACAAGGTGTACAGAAAAGAGCGGTTTAGGTTTGAATATGTACCTTTAACTAGTTTGCCTGGAATCATGAAATTGGCAATGTCGCCCGCCTGAGAAACTTGCATGGCCTGTCAAGCAAATAAACATATAAAGGATGGATAAGAAGCAAGGTCAGACAAACTGACACCCAAAATGGCAACGTTGATGTGGCCGCCGCGAATCATCGCGAAGGACTCGCTGGAATCTACCCACGGCGTCAGTCAAAAAGAACACGTCGTTGAGACATACATACCAAAGATTGATGCACCAGGTACGAGCGTAATAGTTTCCTTTCCAGCGTTGATAAGATCCCTTCGTCTCGTGGTCAGCGGTTTGGAGACGAGAAGGCCATTGCACTCACGGGTCAACTTGGTCCTTGGTAGGGTAGGGACCCATTCCGAGGATACCGTTCTCACTTTGCAGCCAAACATGTACACCTTCTGGCAAGTGTTCGGGAACAAGTGTTGGCATTCCGATACCGAGATTTACGTAGAACCCATCCTGGATCTCCTTGGCTGCGCGTTTAGCAATCTTATGTCTTTGAGCCAAAGCAGCAGCTTTCTCCGTGCTCAATGCTTCGCTTTCCTCGGCGGATTCGCTCGGAGCCAGCGTCACAAACTCAATTCGCTTTGGTTCGGTGGCGGGAACCACGCGATCCACGTAGATACCGGGAATGTGGATCGTGCTAGGATCCAAGGAGCCGACGGGAACGATTTCATCAGCCTAGGAACCAGATGAATAACAGTCATGGGTGCATAATAAGATCACCAACTTACCTCGACGATGGTCAATTTAGCATTCTTCGCCATAGCAGTGCTGAAGTTATTTTGAGCAAAGCTACAACAAAGACGTTCAGGTACTGTCAACACGACGCTCGAACGCCTCGTCTCACCGGAAAACGCAGTTCCCGACGTCATCGACTTTCCAAGCCCTAATAAAAGCGACGTCACCAGCGATGGCGGTCTCCATAACATACTTGCGACCGTCGAATTCACGGGTCTCTTTCTTTATGCCTGGTATCTTGACGCCTTTGGCGAAGCCACCGTCATTGTATCTCATGGGTATCGCACCATCCTCAACTGCAGTGGAAGCGCCGGTAGGACTGAAGAATGCGGGTATTCCAGCGGCATGAGCACGTATGCGTTCTACGAGACTGCCTTGAGGACAAAGTTCCAATGAAACTTGGCCGTTGAGATACATTGCTTCGAAGGCCTTATTCCTACAAGAACATGAAAAATCGTTTGAAAGTGCAACGGCTGGGAGAGGTGATGAACTAACCCTCCTGGGTATGATGCGATGATCTTGTCAATCTGCTTGGCGTTGAATAGCTTTCCTGTAAAAAGCTGAGTCTGCTGGTTTGTGTACAGTTGGGAAACCCGTGCGTACCAAGACCGCTGTCGCCTGCTCCCGCATTGTTGGAGACGGCGGTGAGGTTTGCGACGTCCTTTCGTTTCACCAAAGCAGCGAGCAGGGTATCTAAAACCTAATGAATATACAGTATAGCTTCCGACGTCACCTGGACCGCACCTGGGACACCGGCAAGCCCGAATCCTGTCAATGTCAGGTCAGTGGTCAAGAAGACGACGACAGAATTGTGAAAACGCACCTCCACAAAGCAACACATCGCCAAACTTGACGCTCTTTACTGCCTCGTCGGCCGACGCCCATACCTTTGATCGAGGAGTTCGCACAGGTGTGCTGTAGCTTCTGAAACTCGGTGCAAGGCGTGCTCTGAGGACAACAGGCGTGAATGCCACTCTCTGAACCCGCATACCCAACATGGTGAAACGCTGGCGTTGACGAGCCCAAAGGCAGCACCGAATTCAAGAGCAAAGCGCCGTACCGCGTGCAAGTTCTATTAGTAACTTGGCGAACATCGGAGCTCAGATCCGCAAGTGAGGTGTCGGGTGACCTCAGACGTGTACAATACAACCCAAGTAAAGCAAGTAGTAGCTAACATAGTCACATCAATATAGAAAGCCCGGCATCATGATGCTCATTCCTGCGGCCCGGTCAGTTTTTCTAAGTTGGGTTACAAATACCTTGTCAGGGAAGATCCGAAGTCTCCACTAGTCCTCTTCGGGTACTACGCATTCAAGGTGAATTACACGTATTGACGGATTCGTGCGAGGTAAGCCAAATGAACGAATGCCATCAACGTCTCCTTCCTGGTCCCTTTGGCCTAGCAAACGACACTGCCGGCCGTGTAAAAATAGCGCCTTTCCCATCACTTATACCATCACTCGTGTTGAGCTCCGCCTCAAGGAAAGCCACCGTCAACTCTCTAGGATCGGAGGTTTCTATCTTTCTGGGTGCAAGTACGAAACCACGTTCCTCGCCCAAAAGTTCTCTCACTTGTCTGAAGACGACCACGGCGCCTGTCGAGTAGACCATACGGGACTTGATCGGTGATGTGCTCGGACAGGAATAGATGAACGCTACCCCGGATCAACGTCAGCATTCACCACGCGATTGTCAAGGAAGTTTGCCAACCAATGTCACGTCCGTTTGGTGAGGCGTCCTGCCAAGCGAATAAACAGTAGGCTATGGATCCGTTAGTCTCAGTCGCGCTCAAGGAGTAGCCGCATCAACACATACAAGGGTCCGAGGATGGAATGTTCACAGATAGCACACCAACATCGTCGATCGGCACACTATTGCTCAACGCGATCTGTTCCGACTCGTTTATTTGCTAAAACGATGTCATCAGTGCAAGCGAGCACGACATGGCACTGAACAAGACTAACCAGGATCAGGAGATGACTGCCCTCTCCAGCACGCAGCTCTCTCACAGCCTCTCTGGCTTCCTCGGCCCAAGTATAGCCGACTTCCTGATTTCCGAGGTGATTCTGTCTACCTCTGCTGCCCTCGTAGCTAGCACTTGCTTCCCTTTCGGCCGCCTTGATGTCCGCTATCTCCCGCTCTCTGGCACTCAAGGGTTTGGGAGCAGCTTGGTGCCGTTTGTGAGTAGCGTAAGCATCCGGCGTGACATCCGACTTGGACGTAGCGAACAGACTGTCCGTGAACACGGTCGATCCAAGGGATTTCGTTAGTGCATTGCGAGTCGAAGCGTAGAGCATCTAAGTAGGCACCAAGTCATTGAGCAACGGCTTGATTCAATCACTGGCAAGAATAGTAATAATCACCTTTTGTCGGACCTTGGCGGCATCGGGCACGTAACTGATTGCCAGCCACTCGGATGGTGGGTCGTCCAATCGTACGAGTACGTAGCATGGAACGTTTTCCTCTAGATGATCTTGAAGGAGGGCAAGATCATCGCCGAAGGAGCCGGAGACATCGACTGATGCCACTGGAACGAGGGACTCTAGCGAGTGCGACCACTGGCAGGTGAGGTTCGCACTCGGCTGATGGATGGGGACTACCTCGCACCGTTCTGAATGTCGACTTTAATGAATCGAACGTTCTTGGTCTCAACAGCAATGGAGAAGGCTTGCGTGAGTTCCTCAGATACTCCGATGCCAGAGATCGCCGCCATGATGTTGTGGTAGTATAAGCGTAGTACGGATGACAACGGTATCTTTATGCTTCATAGCCATAGCCAACTGGCACGAGTCAATGATTAATACAAGAAAACTCTACGGAGAAGAGAATCTATGTTATACATTATCGGAATGTATCGTTACGGTTCACTATAGATGCGTCATATGTAGTCGTACCGGACATCGCTCAAAATAACCAAAAAAACGTCCCGATGAAATGATTGACATGGGCAACTTCATTGCATCCCTAGAGAACCCATGAAACTCGAGAGATCTAAGCCTTCATACTCATCCTCCGCTGGGAGCTCGTCAAGGCCCTGTAGGGGATTTTTCTGACCGACAGGTCTAGTCGTATCCTTTGCCTTCTTCTTTGCTGCCGTAGCGGCGTCCTCCTCTTCCGATGTCCGTTTGAAAAGATCCAGAACAAGGTCGGTGTCCATGGAGGAAAGACCAGCATTTTGCTGAGTGACAACCGAATGAGCAATGTTGAGTTTGAATCGTTGCAACCTGCGTGGTAATGAGCCAAAACTGTAACTTCGAATATGTTGCACATACCCCATGATCTTCTCCTCCAGGGTCCCTTTCGTGATGAGTCGATAAACATTGACAACTTTCTTTTGACCAATACGGTGAGCTCGATCCATGGCTTGCAAGTCTTTCATCGGATTCCAGTCATGCTCCACGAAAATGACCGTGTCGGCTCCGGTCAAGGTAAGCCCGAGCCCTCCAACATGCGTAGTCAATAGAAGGCAGTCGATACTCGGGTCAGAGTTGAACGTCTGGACGATCGCGTGACGTTTGTTTGGGTCCGTCCCACCATCGAGTCGCATATACGTCACAGAAGGCATATACTGCTTGAACAAGTCGTGCTCAATGATGTCCACCATCTGCTTCATCTGACAGAAGATGAGAGCACGATGCTGAGAGAATGCACCACTCGGCGAATCTATAATCGCTTCACTCGGCTCGGCTTTGCCTCCTTCGGCAGCAACCGCGGAGGTACCTCCTATGCCACAGTCGCTCAAAAGTTGACTGGAAATGTTGATGAGCAAGTTCAAAACAGCGTTAAGACGGCCTACCGTAGTGCTTGCAGCTTCGGCGCGTGCTGGATATCGCTCAACTTGTCAAGGGTACAACCAACCTTGGCTAGAGCTGCTGTGACCGCGTCGCTGTTAGTCTTCAAAACAAGCGAGGGGTGATTGCAAAGTTTGCGTAGGTATTGCAATGATTGGAAAACGTGTTGCTGGCCGCCCTCCCTTTCAGATTTTCCTGGGGTCGTCGACCGAATGACACCCTCAGCCTCTGCCTTCGCTTCCGACTTTGAAAAGTCGTCATAGAGAAGCTTCTGAACGTCTGAGAGTTCACAGTAGTAGTCTTGAATAATCTTTGGCGGTAGGTCATTCAACACGTCTTCCTTCAAGCGACGGAGAAGGAAGGGCAAAACTTGTTTATGCAACGCTTCTAGCGCCAAAGCGGCTGCAAAGAAATCCAACCTCAGTCTCGCGAAAGAGTACAATAGTGATGGACTTACCAGCTTCGCCCGACTTCGCCTTTCCATCTCGACCAGAAAGAATAGGCTTGCTAAACCGCTCATTGAACGAAGTCTCCGTGCCGAGGAACCCAGGCATCAAGAAATCAAACAAACTCCATAGTTCCAGTACATTGTTTTGGATCGGCGTTCCCGAAAGGATCAATCGATGTTGCGCCTGGATAACTTTGACTGCCTTTGTCAATTTCGTCTTCGCGTTCTTGATAATATGTCCTTCGTCAAGGATGCAGTAGAGCCAATTGATGTCTTCCAAGCTCCCAATGTCGTTACGAACAACTTCGTACGAGGTAATCACAACATCCATCGTGGCCAACTTGGAAAGCAGCTTTGATCGCTCTTTCGAACTTCCGGTGTAAAGGATGGGTCGAAGGTTGTCCGCGTACTTTAAGATCTCATAATACCAGTGTCCAGTGAGCGTCGGCGGGCAGATGATTAGCGACGGTAGGTGAATCGAGTCGGGAGACCGTGCCTCTTCGTATTTCTTGCCACGTTCGGCGTGTTTACTTGCCAATATACATATTGACTGAAGGGTCTTTCCGAGGCCCATATCTACGGATACCGCAACTTGTGAAGCTTAATTTGGGACGGGCAGCAAAAATGGCCCACCATCGCAAAGAACACCGTGTAATTGATACTTGGCAAGGAAAGCGAGCCAATTGACACCCTCTTGTTGATATTTGCGTAGTTCTGCATTGATCTTGACAGGTATCACATAAGGTTCAACTTTGCTTCCATCAAGTAGTTGCGACAAGAATTGTCTCTCCTCTTGTCGGCGCTTCAACAACTCCTCCGGGAAACCAGGTGGGTCGGGTAAACCAGCCTATACGTGTCGTTTGAGAACGGATGCTTTCCCAATACAGAGTATTCACCTCTAGTGGAACCATTTTCACTAGCGATGCAAACGTATTTGTTGCTGTTGATCGGATATCGTCGTCCGGATCACTCATTCTTCCAAGTACGGGAACAATCAGGAATATAACGTAGGGAAGTGCCTTGATGTCAAGCTTCTGCACAATATCTAACATGACGTAATGAGTACAGGTCTCGCGGAAGATATCGAAGGACGCACGATAAATCGCTTCCGTGGTTCCTTGCCTATTTGAGAGTACGACGGCATCCCCGATTAATGGAACGAGCTGTTCTATCACAAAACGCATGGCTTCTGCAATCATGACTTCACAAACGGTGGCGAAGCATCGGGCTGCCGTCTGTCGGATAATCGCAAACTTGCTGCGAAGAGCAATGGCAATGGCAGGGAACAACTCGGCAAGCTTGGGCCATAATGCAGGATCCAGTGTGGGCGAGACAGCCTCGAGAACACTCAAGGAGTCGATGACATCCTGGCCGTACTGTTTTTCCATGGAAACGTCCGCTGCTTGGGGAGACTCTGCTCAAGCCATGATGGTAAGAACCGGCACAACCATGGACGATGATTTGGTCGTACCTGCGATACATGCGCTCAACAGGCCACCAGCCATAGACTGCCACATCTTGGGAATGGCTTCGAGGAGACGCGGTCCAAATTTCGCTGATAGCCGATCAAACGCAAGGCCTGCTCCCCTTCTAGATAGCTTCGTTTTCGCAGCTTCGTCTTCTGATTTTGCACGCTCTCCCTTTTCTTGCGTCTCTTTCCCTCTACTTTGGGCGCTTTTTGACCATGTCTGTAACGTAAGAATACCTTTATAGATCGTCCGCGAATATGCAAATGTTGGCGTCTGATCCACGTCTTGACAGAGGAACGTGCAGAGGTTTTTGACAATCTTATCGGGGGGCTGGTTGATATTGTGTTGCACGCAGAAATCAATGAAATTGGCAACAGCAACTGCGGAACGTTTCTGAAGATCTAGGTTCTCCTCGTTCTATGCATTATTTAGCAATTATCCCAGGAGACAATCCTGAATTCACCTTGATGCCGTTCATGATACCCTTGACCACGGGGCTCACCTTGTCTGGTGTGCTTCTGAACGCTACGAACGCCGCTGCGAATGCAGCCAAAACACGTGCGTCATATTGGGCCTTCACTTCGGCATACTGCTCGATGCTCTGCACAACTTGACGCCTCTTCTCAGCGATAACACCTAATTCGCGCTTCTTCGTCCTGCCAAGACTGTCCTTGAGTTTTGTGTACATGGCACCTACGGCCTCGTGTGCAGTGTTGATGGTAAAGCCCTCGGACTTGGTACCGCTGATATCGATCTCGTTTCCGAGGTGAGGGATGAGGGAGATGGGAATCTTGCAATCGCTCGAGAAACAGTGGAGGAGTGAATAGCACTCTGCATGTATACGATGAAGAGTAAATGCCATTTCATGATACGCAATTGGGGCTGGTGCTTGGAGGAAAACAAGTGCTCTTGTGCTAAGTTCGCTAGCGAGAGGGAAATTGTCAAGGATTGGGCCAGAAGGGGACGACATGTCGTATGCGTGTGCCCATTCTTCCGCGACTACAGCAGCAAGAAACTTCTGGAGCATGCTGGTTGAATCCACATAGTGGACGAGAATGGGCTGAAATAGTTCTTCAACAGACTACAAAGTTTGATTTAGTTTCCGTGTTGATGTATATACTATGCGTGATGGGATACCTTCGGGGGCCAGTATATAATCAAGTAAGCAAGCGCGGTTGCTGCAGCGATCCGAGCCTGCAATATAAGTTCTGGTGAGACAAGGGATAGGTCTTGAACGGTCATGTTCTTGTCGACATTGTGTCTTTCGGGAACCACGTCTGTTCCATCCTCCGCAAACGATGGATGGTAAAATGTTGACGTCTCGATAGGAACGCCGAGAGGCGTCATCATGACAGCATACCATTCAAGAACCGTTTGTTGTTTCACTATCTTCTTTATCAAACCTGGCGTACCCGAGATGACTTCAAGTGCTGTTCGCCAACTGGCGAGTGATACGGATCTTATGTCTGAGCGCTCCTCAACAATAAGATTTTGGAAAAGAAGACGCAAAAACGGAGTTGCTATCCAGTCTCGAGGAAGCGATGACACTGTCATAAAAGAGGACAAGGTCTTCACAACAGCCAGTCGGACATTTGGGATTGTATGCCGGAAAAATGGGAATAATGTTGGTGCAAGATCTGTGAGCGGAAGGCTGATCGAGACATCAGCCAGGGCACTAAAAGCAGTTTAACTACCCACGATAAATTTGAATCGCCGAGGATGTCGATAACTTTGCTGTAGGTAACCAATTTACCTGCCGAAAATTGGATGGGTTCAAGGACATGATACACAAATAGCACGTACCGAGCAGATCCATGACAGCACCAACACTAGAACTCAGGTCATCCTTCATGTCCCGCAAACAAGTCCACAGTACAGCCAAAACTCTGTCGAGCAAATCTGGCAGCCGCTCAACTATGTGACCCGCTACAGGTAGCAAACAAGTTGCAGCTACTGCACGGACGTCATCATCCCGATCGCCGAGCCTGAAAAGAACATTTAGCGACCTGGGAGTCATACACGTAGAGTCGATATACCCTAGCACAGCAGCATCCACGATTCCCGTCAAAATTGCTCTACCCGCATCACCCGATTCTTCATTTTTGGGCATGTCAAACAGATCGCTTCTGACCGCGACTTCATACTTGATCCCTAGGAGACCGGCATGGCGCACCTCCCAGACATGGTTTCGATCATCCTTTTTGCGTACTTTGGCTGTTGAAGGGAGTGGAAAATCTTGTCTTATCATTTGCAGAAGGATGGAGTGTACATGGCCAACGGAACGAAGCGGCATGTGTAACAAAAGAGAGGCGAGCGTCTGAGAGACCGTTTCACGCACAGGTGCTACGACCTGAATCGCTTTAAAGATGGAGCTGGACAAGAAAGCTCGATATGACATACCTGATCGGAAACAAAGTCACCGAAGCGATCGAGAACGAAGACACAAAGAAGCCTCGCCGCCAAGTGATTGCACCACTCTTCGTGTGCACGCGCATTCTCTTCCGATGAAACATCATCTGTAAAGGATGATTAGGAGAGGGATAGAAGCACGCGAGAAAAGACTTACCCTTCATTCCACCGGATGCACCCTGTGTTTTGAGTAGTTCTCTTAATGCCATCGCAGCTCCATGACGTGTTTCCCATGTAGGGGAAAAGAGATCGACTTCAAGTAGACTAACGATGCCTCCCCATACCCATGATCCTTGGGGAACTTGAAGGACATTCGACTGTTGAGAGGACTTTGGCGAAACGGCTCCACCCTTTGAAGGATCGATGACCACCTTTTCTGAAGGGAGAGGTTTAGTAGAAGGACCCGGGCTGTCTAAACGTGACTTTGGAGTTTCTTGTTCCTCGGCGCACAAAAGACGTGCTCTACAGGACAGTCAATGAAGGAACGAATGAACCATGGTAACGCACTTGTTAGACGGTCCTGCGGGGGCAGTGTTGTAGCGCGCACCGGAGGCAGAAGGGGGTGGAGGTGGGGCAGCGACGAATGCAGAGCTGCCTAGCTTCCGCTTGCGTTTGAGTCGATTGCGCTCACGAGCAGAGAGGGCACCAAGGTCTTCGGGCTCTGGTGCTGGGGTGACGGGAGAAGGTATGGCAGGTGTGCTTGAGTGGGAGCGAGCTGGTGGGGAGCGTTCCTTTCTGAGGTTGAAGTCGACTTCCATGGGGGAAGGCGAAGAGGGGAGGTCTTCTCTCTTTGTTGGCACGTCGGGGTCACTGATAGGGTCTGGATCTGGCTCGATTGCAAGTTCCTTGTCAATATCCATATCGTCGGCAGCACCGACACTGTCGAGAAAGTCAAGACCGAGACGACCCATGGCCTCTTTGCGGGCGCGTTTGACCTCTGCCGAGTTGGCGAGTATACCGGTGGGCTTTGTAAACTCTTTTCCGGAAGATGCTAAAAGGAGAACACCCTTTTGCATGAGGTCCTGTACGGAGAATGGGGGGAATTGGGGGGGAGTGACGGGAAGGAGAGCTGGTGCATCTGACTGAGGATGCCAGACAGGTACGAGTGAGAATATTTGAGAGAGGGCATTAGAGGCTGCAGATCTAGTTTCGTAAGATTTTGAATGTAGAAATGGTAATATCTAGAAGAGGTATGAGAAAATAGATCACGAGGGATGGCAAGGCTTACGCGTGCGACGACGGCCAAGAGCTCTGACCAGGCAGAGGTGTCACGGATGGTGGGGTGGTGACGGTTGGACTTGAAGTCGTCCTCGACGGGAACGTCGGTGAGGAGGGAACGTGCGGCGAGCTGTGCGAGTTGTTTTGCCGCGGTGTTTCTAACGGAGGGAGACGAGCCGGTGTCGAGGAGGAGGAGGAGACGGTCCAATCTGGGAGGGGATAATGATAAGTGCACGTGACTGAGAGAGGGGAAACGACACACCGGGATGTCATTTCTATAAATGGAATAGGGGCCGGATGAGATTACTTTGGGAGGAAAATGATCGTCTGGGGAACTTCTCACGGTCGTTCCTTCGCAGTTGTCCTTTTTATCTTCGCCCCCGCGTGACCCTGAATTCATTCGTGTCACATACCGGTCACACCCGCCCCGTCACACGCGGCAATGGAGGGGTCGCTCGCTCGATACACAGCCGACGTGCTCAATGACGAGACACTCCCCGCCGACTTTCACGACGCCGTACGCAACGACGACGACCTCGACGACTTTATTAGTATCGCTCGCGGTCGAATGGTCTACATTGACGCATCCATCATAAAGACACTCGCGCGCGCGTCCATGCCCGACTTGCACGAGTACGACGTCAGGGATTGCATCTCGACGCTCGACAATGCTATCATCATCGCCGGCGCTGGCTTTGACGACGCCCGACGTGATCATATCTTGCACGACGTCATCGGCCGACTCCAATCCGCGATACCGTGGCGCCCTCCTAGCAATGCCGTGTTGATAACCGAACCAGCGCCTCTTTTGCATCCCATCTCCACTGCCACAAATACCGTTCGTACTCTCACAGCACTTCCCTCTCTCCTCACTCCCCAAAGCAACTGGGCCCATGCACCATTTGTCATACGGCGCTATGCTCACGACTGGCCAGCTACTCATCGCTGGCCATCCCTCGCATACCTCTTCTCTGTCGCTGGACCCGCTCGCATCGTTCCTGTAGAAGTCGGAGTTGACTACAGGTCCGATGATTGGACCCAGAAACTGATCAGTTGGGAAGACTTCCTTTCTTCCCTAGATCCATCTCCAGACAACCCACATCGCCATCATCACCCCATCTACCTCGCACAGCACTCCCTTTTCGCACAGTTTCCATCCTTGCGCGACGACTTGCGTATTCCCGACATTGTCTATACCGCCCTCGATTCCCCCGCCTACAATCCACCCCACGACGTGATACTCAACGCATGGCTCGGCCCAAAAGGCACGCTTTCCCCCGCTCATACAGCAAGTCCACCCCACCCCTCTCCGTCAATCTACTAAATGCCACCGTAGGACCCGTTTTTCAATTGTTATGGTGAACTCGCGTGCCGCTAATTTACACCGCGGAACTTATAATTAATTTCCTCGCCTATATAGTACAGGTAGTGGGCCGCAAGACAGTCTGGCTTGCACCACCTAACGTTGCGGCAGCCATGTATCCTTATCCGTCATCCCTAACCGGCGCCGACACAAGCCACAATCCTGCAGCCAACACGGTAAACCCGCTTATGAGTAATACGTCTCGAGTCGACGTCTTTCCTGCCACATTACACAAAACGGTGGCCTCCCAATCGGCTTTCCCCTTGTTTTGGGATACGGTGCCTGACAAGGCCTCCTCCCTAACACTCAATCCAGGAGACCTCTTGTTTTTCCCCCCGGGGTGGTGGCATGCCATGCGGAGCGAGGATGTGAGCTTCTCCGTCTCAATGTGGTTTTAGATGAAATCCAGCGGGTTGCCTGGAGGTTAGCGGCGTTCCTGGTAGAACGGTGATGGCGTATCAGGCTGAGCGTCACTATTGTAGTCGTGTTAGTATTACATATGTAGCAGCCGTATAGCATTTTCAAGCACCGGTCACATCCGAGTTGAGCTGGGAAACATAACCGGCAGTTCAACAGCATCGACAGCACTCTCCGTCTTCTCCTCCCATGTCCTCCCCGGACGCTGACCGTGTCCTCCCACCCACATCTCCATTCCCGACCACCACCCAATCTCGCGCTCTATCGCCCTCCACCTCCGCTTCATTAACTGATCAACACCTCGCCGACGCTCTCGCCAACTCTCCCGACAATGGTGCGACCCTGGATTTCACCCATAAAAATCTCACCGACGTCGGAGAGGATGGTGCCGAGCGTCTCGCCACCGCTTCCAGGAGCGAATTTTCAACAGACGAAATCCTAATCACCAGGTCTGCTCTTCTGCTACCACCCCCCTCTTCGCCCACTGAACCTGCGCGTTAGAATCGCACTCGGTCACAATCGTCTTGCAACTCTTCCAACCGCGTTCGCACTTTTATCACGTCTACGTTATCTTAACCTCAAGAACAATAGCTTTTCTGTTTTTCCGGATGTCGTATGTTCCGCAACCGTTTCATGTTGCGTCCATCAGCGTCTGACGCGACCACAGTTGACCGTAATACCTTCCTTGGAAATCCTGGACATTAGTAGGAACAAAATCAAACGATTACCAGCCCAGCCAGGCTCTCTCTTAAAGCTTCGTGTGAGTTCCTGGATCTACTTTGTTGCTCAGATTCAAACTATATTCTCTTCTCAGGTCTTGTGCATTTCACGCAACAGGATCACTCGCTTACCAGGTTACCTGGTTGATTTTTGCAATTTGGATGTATTGAAAGCTGATCATAATCCCATTGAATGGCCACCGAAATCCATCATCGAAACGAACGGCTCCCCGGACGATCCGCAAGCTGTCAAGGACTGGATCCTTGCATTGCAAAAGTGGATACGCGAAAACAGCCACCCGCGTCTGGACGTCAATCCTAAGCCCAGCGTCGAGTCATTCATGAGCGAACGCGCTCTCAACAACTCGATGTAAGTCCATTTCAGCCGCGTTCGATGTTGATCCTTAGAACCCCCTTGCAGCGAGGAGAGTTTGCAGTCCTGGTCAGCCTTGGGAGAGCAAGATTCCTCGCCCACACCACATGCTCGCACCTTCTCTGTTGATGACCATTTCCCTTTGCCTCCTATTCCACTGCCTTCCAGGTCGGCTATTACTTCGCGTTTCGAACGACCACCACCCCTTAGGTTGGGTTCATTACCACCATACGACCCGCCGCTCCGTTCCGCATCGCCCGACAGCTATTTGCCAACTCCTGAAGAATCCGTGTCATCAACCGACGATGATCATACTGCCGTACCGCATCAAAGAAATGGCTCATTCGCGCGTGTAAGTCGCGATCGTCGTCCCGCGTTGTTCGGAAGGAAGAGTATCCCAGACCTGCGCTCCTCACCTCGACTCGCTGACCAGGCGCACAGTGCACAGTCACCTGATCCTGCGCCATCAGTTATTCCATCTGTACCATCCACACATGCGAACGGAACACTACATGACGACTTCATCACGCCCTCCCTTCTAGCAGATCGACAAGATTCTTCTTCGTCATCTTGCGAGGGATCTTTACAACAACAGAAGATTCAGAAGCAATGCACGTCAACGCCTCCATCCTCAGCATCACCCACGTCCGCGGAGCGCCCGCATCCTGTCCCCGATATTGAACGCCATGCCTATTTTAAGCGTCTCTCCGCTCTACCCGCTAATGCGATTGCCGATAATCTACCCCCGCCCTTGCGCTCCCTGGTTGAATGCGCACGTTCTCTCTACTTCTCCGTCTCTCAAGTGCACCAGGCGCTTTCTCACTACATCACTTATACAATCGACCAGAAGCTCTCGTCGGTTCTTCGAAAGGTCACTGACCCAGCATATACTTATATGACGCAGCTTAATGGTGCACTTGAGCGATTTGATGCTGTTGCCAAGAAGACAACGCCTCCGTCACTATTGTGCAGGGCTTTAGTAGAGAGTAGTAGGGATTCGGCCGCTGTGTTCGCAAAGGCAATTGCGATGCTCTCTCTGCAACTCAAGATCTTAGCTTCAAGGGATGACGACCGATATATGCGCTCGCTTGTGCTCATCTTTTACGGAGCAGCTGCAGAGATATCACACGCGTGGCGAAGTATGATCCCTCACATTGACGCCATTAAACCTTATTTGCCAGATCCTCGCCGAATCGCTGGTTGCAAGACCAAAAGTCATGCCATGGTACCCTCAACCCCGAATATCGATAACGCGTCATCTTCTGCCAATGTGGGGCCATCGCAAGTCTCGGGTTTCCAGCACAACCTTCCCATTGCGAGATCGCGTCCTACACCTACTACGCTGGCAAGAGTTCGTACCACGCGACGTCATGCTGGATCATTTAGTTCGAAGGACGTGGAGATCGGAAAATCGTTGCCATCTTATGACCTGCCCTTGCCGCCGGCCCTCCCGAGTAGTCTATCGTCGATAACGCGACGTCCTGGGCAAAGAGGTCCACCTGCGCCCCTATCTGCGTCCACTTCTTCTCTTGTCTCCTCGTCCATGGTAGGAGGAGCGACCCATGGCGTTCCGCCCCCAAAGTCGGCGTCGCAGCCCCCCCGCCCTACGGGTACACGAAATGGATACCACTCACGGCAAGCATCACAAGCCTCGTTGACAGCGTCATCTTCGTCTTCATCACCTCAGGTTCCTGTACAGAAACCGACACTCGAGATTCCACTGTCGAGAACACTCGTTGACAATGACGCGTTGGATTCGATGGAGACTGCAGTGGATTCAGCGCCAGCCATATGGGAGCTTATGGAAGAAATGGTAGAGAGCATGTCGGAGACACCAGGGTTAAGTGGAGATTTCCGTGATTCTATTGACAAGGCCAAGATTGTTACGGAACGTTTGCGGGTCAATATCGTTGCCGTGCGTGCGGGGGATCCAACTGCTGACAGGATAGCATTACGGAATAATGCACACCTGTTCGTGAAGGTGAGTTGACATTGTTCCGACGCTACCCTCGCCAACATCTTGCCTCTCTTCGTACTAGATTGTCGTCAAACTATCAAACTTCATCAAGACTTATGGTTCCTCACATGCAGTCTTCCCAGATCTCCGTTCCAAGATGGTAGCTCTCACTAATTCGACACAGGAATTCGTCATGCTTCTACATGTATCATCTTTTTCACCAAGTACCCCTCTCCCGTACTCGCCGATGACCTCCGCGCCAGTGCACTCTATAAATGGGACTGCTAATTTCCGCGGACTCGACGGCAAGCTCGGCATAAGCCTCTCGCGTAGCTCGAGCACGCATCACCCCAAGGCTCTAAAGTTGGTTACGCCTGGTTTAGCAAACTTTCCACGTAGCGCGCTCCCAATCCAGTCTCAGTTTACCATCACAGTGCCATCGCGATATGCCATTCCCGCCAGCGCTGGTCTCGTGGGTTATAGTAGTGGAGAGATCCTTAAAGGAGACACCATTGTGGATGAAGGCTGAGCCTCTCCATGGACGGTCAGTGCCTTTTGGTCGTCTCTTTTATTTCCAAATTTTCACTTTTTCTTACACATCTCTGGGTCTATTGAGCGCCAGAGCGGTATCATATATTCCCAGTCATGGCTCTCTTTTCGTCGTTGATTGTTAAGAATATCCCCGGACCCCCTCATCACCTCGCCCTGCATTTTAGCACATTCATATTTAGCCTTAAACACATCCCATCATTACATTATCCAGTCCTCGGCATCATAAATTCAATCTAGTAA
This sequence comes from Hemileccinum rubropunctum, assembly GCA_038089535.1. Lineage (NCBI taxonomy): Eukaryota > Fungi > Basidiomycota > Agaricomycetes > Boletales > Boletaceae > Hemileccinum > Hemileccinum rubropunctum. The sequence continues at coordinate 67,738 of JBBPLC010000006.1, read as the reverse complement.
AAGTGCTCTTACTCTTTCATTTATTATTTTTTGTCACCATCAACTTGGCATATAGGCACTATGGATTTTCTCGTGATAAGAAATGAAGATGATTGTAAGCGGAGCCACCATGGCCAGATGTGTATATATGTTCCACCGACACGAGGTATCTCAGAGACATTGCTCGAAGACGCATCATTGGTCATTACTTATACGTCACGGTCGCACTGTCGTCAACGTGTCAACAAGTTACAGAGCAACGTAAATCAATGATTATCGATTATCGTTGCCAATCTGTAGTATCGGAAGTACTGGCAGATGCAGTGGCAGTATACGGGCTTGAGTGGGGATAATTGCTTATCTAGTATGATGAGCTCCGGATCCGCTCCGGATCCGATCTACCTGGATCATATCTCCATACTTGTGCCGCGCCATCATTATCATGTCTCCATAAGATCTAGAGTCTGTTTGCCAGTAGAACGCCGCGATTGACTGATTATCAGGAACATTCAATCACGATGTACATAATCCTGCTCAGGCTATGACAGCCTGAGCCTGAGAAAGTTGTCCGACCCGAGGAAAGCGCCGCGAGGTGCCACATACTCAAGTGAGTCGCACCGTCTTCGTACAAAACTTATCTTTAACAAACGATGATATACTATCTAATCCGAGTAAACATTACTCGTGTACGATGTGCACGGTGACAAGCATACCAAGGGGGGTAGAGCATGCGGTTTCGAGCATATAGCTCTCGTCAGGGGCTTGGCGCCACCCAGACCGCCGCCCTTGGAAGCCAAGGCAGTTTACTGATACTCCACGAGATTGATCGGGGATGGTGAGTGGGAACCTCAAGTTTGAATGAATTACCCCCCCTGCAGCCTGTGTGCACTGTGCTGATCGTCAATACTCGCGCGTTGCGCAGCACCGCGAATCACTGATTATCGATTATCATCGAACTGCGAAGCTACCATATGCGTGTCAATCGGATCCGGATGCTTCGGAAGTTGCAACAAACGGCAGATGGTGGCTAGTAAAGAGTAGGGTTTGATCATGAGTGGGGATAATTTCTGCAACTTTGTTACCTATGAGCTCTGGATCCGACTTCCTGGATCATCCGGTGACTAGTGGCACTTACGGAGGATAATTATTGTAGTGTTCCGATCCACCTGGACCATATGGTGATGACTAGTAAGAACTACCTGGTAATACGCCGATCTCCATACTTGTGCCGCGCCATTACCGTGGTGTCTGTTTGGAACGCGACAAAGATTCAATGTACATTGCAACATCTGAATCCCAGGTTTGCGGCCGTGACAGAAAGAACTTAACCAGCCGCGATCGAGATGTCCGCTCAAGTGAATCGCATCGTCCTCCATCACTCCAAGGATCAATCTTTTACATAAATAATGTATTAGTACAATGACCGCTCTCCATCAGTTTCATTCGTAAGCGTGTAGCTACGAACTTGAATCGAGAATGCATCTTTGAAGTTTTTAAAAGTGTTAGTCAAACGAACGCAGGCGAAGCTCGAGCTCCCTGTAGCTTCGCATTGCTGACACGGCCAACGCCGTCGTCAAGCCCGTGTTCCCGATCAACATGCCCGTTGCACCATACTTGTACACCCATCCCAACGGCCACGAACCATCCGCTTCCTGCATCTTCCGGAGTCGCTCGTGGTCTCGGCTGTCACATAGGTCGACTACAGCCGCGGCGTGGATGCGCATGGCGAGCGCGAGCGCATCCCCTTCGGTGCCGAAATGCTCTGCGACACGCTTGGCGAACAATTGGCCGAGTCGTCGACGAGCGTAGAGGGACACCGACAAGAACCGAGAGAGGAAGTACAGGAAGGTGTCGGGACCGTAGTAGTAGCACGTTCCGTTCGTATACGCCCGGTTCTTCAGGACTTCATGAACCCAGTCAAACGTCTCCCGTAGCTCGTTGCCGCGACCATTGGAATGGAAAAAGGTGAGCACGTTGACACAGACGATAGGGTCTGGTATATTCCAGCAATGTGAGTAAGTGTACAGTACGTAACATATTTCCAAACGCGTACCAATCCGGGGACGTGTGATGTCAAAGTATGTCTGGATAATGCCATCTTGGTTTTTGAACGCCAGAATCTCGTTCATGATATCGTTCTTTACTTCTGGCGAAAGGTGATCTGATACCGTACATGCGATCGACGTTGTATCGAGGTCATATGGGAAAGAAGCTGTAGTAAGAACGCCCCCCGCTAACCCAAAAAGTTAGTTATCGTTTACGGCAAAGGAAGTGACAAGGGCGTACATTTGAAGAAATTGCTTAGACGTGGATATTTGATGTAATCAACTAGGCTCGGATCGCCCGTAGCCTCGAGAATGAGCAACTGCCCAAAATTCTCTTCCAGAATGATACCCGAGTCAGTGACGGATTTCATCTGCTTGGCGTGATCACGTAGGTATTGTAGGCCGTCAGCTATCGGGTTCCGCACAAGCGTCCTCAGCTCGCGAGCGACCTCGTCGAACGACGTAAAGACGATGCCCTTGAGCCCAAGAGACTGTGCAGATACGACGTTCTCCAACTTGTCGTCAACAAAGGCAGTGCGACGAGGATCGATGCCGGTCGACTCGAGAACGTGGCGGAAGTAGCCAAGGTTCGGCTTCCGCTCATGGGCCGCGGCAGATGTGAAGACGCGCTCAAAGAGTGCCCAGTCTTCAGGGCGACCTTTGTGGCGGAGAATCTCCCAGTCTGGTGCAGAGATATTGGACATGGCGAACAGCCGGATGTCACTGCTCCGTTTGAGTTCGTGGAGGAGGGTGACCATAGAAGGGTTGCTCTGAAGAGAGTCTCTGGCTGCACGAAACGCGGCACGTACTTCGGAAGCATCTAGAGAGAATTCGGCGGCAACGAGACGATAAGATTCCTCTTCGCCAATATTGCCCTTCTCGTACTCGAACCAAATAGCAGAGCGTAAAATCTTGTGCAGAATTTTGGGAGAGATGGAAGTGCCTGTGTTGGCTGACCAGGTAAATAAGACATCACCGAGGTCAAATATCACATTGTCGATCAGGCGATCATCCGCAGTGACAGGGAGGGATTTTGTTTCCAAGGGAGGGGGAGTGCTAAGAGGGGATACAGAGGTGGATGACAAAGCGGAAAAGACGGGCGACGCTTCCACGGACACTGAAGGAGAAGATTCCGTTGAAGGGGTCATGATTCCTAAGGACGGTGAAGTGAGGAACATTGATACTCAGGCTATGAGGTGGAGGTTTGCCACTTATATACGAAGGAAGATATGATTGTGTACTACTTGACCCCGCCATTGGCCGTTGATCTAGATATGCAAACATTGGTTCTTACCACAAGTGGTTACTGCGTGCGTCTTGTCGCACTGGCGGGCGTTTTGGCCTTATTCTGATATTCCGATGAGATAGTGATGGCGTGAACATCTGAGTCCTATTTTGGCGAGTGATTACGCCAATGACGAGCAATATGAATACGTAAGCGGCGTGAAGCCTATGCTAATCCGAGAGTCGATCAAAATACCCTCTCCTGTAGGTTATCCTGTTATACGCCAAACTATCTCCGTACAGAGTATAGGCTACTCACCACACACACCTCATGCGTTCGGTACCGGTTGCGTACATGAATCACAAAATCATTCTCCTTCATCTTGAGCTCCAGGTACTTTCAAGTTAGCCATGTTCTCTGTGGACAGACTGAAGAATTACTGTGGATACGCAAATGTAATCTTGCAGCCTACGATCTCTACGGATCGCGGAGAAATGAAACTCACGGAAACTTGATCGCTGTAAAAGCGTACCTGTCGTCTACTTCCCACGGTGTTGCGTCTTGTGGCCCGGGAGCCGTGATGCGAGCAGTGAAGATAGTGGGTCGCTGGGCCATGGTGATAAGGAAGTAGTACAAAGGAATCCATAGATCAGTGCAAGCAGTGCTCGATATGGTTCATGCCAAGCTCTGAGTACTATCTCCACGCGAATTCTTGACCAGCTCTGTTTCAGATAATGTTTGCAAGAGCCACAATTGGTCCTCGGGATCCAACCCGATTTGTTGTGGTATCCCATGGTGCTCTTTTTCCCCTCCCCATACTCTCGAAGACATCGGTAGCGCGAGATATTTCCTAAGCAAGGAAGGGGTTTCTGCGGCTAATGGAAATTGCAAGCAGGTGGAGACTCGGAAAGATCCAATGTCACCACAAGAACGTGTTTGATAGCGGCTCGGACAAATTTAAAGCCTGAACGTTCACTGGCAAAGAATTCACGGGCTCCGTGGAAATACCTATCGACGGGTTGATAAGAAATGCTTGTCCGAGTCGCCCGTTTAAGAGAGCTTGAGTTCTCGCGTTTTTTCCTATCAATTCGTGATGGAGTCCCATCAAGGCTATGTCAGGAACCGCGCGTGTTTGGTCTTGTTTCCAGCTTAGTCATCGTAGTTTCGCCCGCTCTTTCCCTTAGCTTCGAAGTGGTCTATTCCAGGGCCCAAGGCAACGACAGAGCTGCGGTCGTTGGTGAACGTGACAGGCTATTAGTATTCGCAAGGTGTCAGAATACACTGATCTTCGGCTCCATGATCTTCTCTTTTGCGTTTTATATGCGACGCGCGCCAAGATCCGACTTGATTCCCAAGTTCGAGATCGATTCCGAACTGCGGCGACGATCCGGGCAAGCACGGCGTTTGGTCCAAAATCCGATCAAACCACCGTCTGACGAACATGGGAGAACGGTAACATGCCAGCTATGCGGTGTTGCGAAGTCGACTCACCTAGAGATGAAAGGGGAAAGCTGAGACGATATTGGAACGTAAACATGAGTCGTGACCAGCAAGACGCTTTGTTTTGATCGCCGCCCCGGGCCACAACTGCGGGGTTGATTATCGCTGCCAATACGGTTTAGCCCTACTACGAGCGATCAAGATACGAAGAGAATGTTCAAAGTCCTCGCAACTGAGGCCGATATTAGCCTAATAAGTAACGCTTGCCCCCGGGGCCAGATCTCTCACCCCAAATCAGTCTTTCACTGGAACTTGCTAAGCTGATTAGACTGGAAACGAAATTGGGGGACTAACACACGGTCCAAACAACTGTTTATGTGGGCGAAACGAACCAGCAATGACTTTGTGCATTCAAGTTGGTCGGCGCAACTCGGAAAAGCCAATGGTCGTGGCTCTGGTGGGCGTCTTTTCCAAGTCACTGCAAAAGCTGCCGAAATCGCCGTTACCGTATCCCGTGGCTAGACTCCGCGACTCTGCGACTCCGCGACATGGGGTTTGTTCAAGAAACAGAATCCAAATCCAAGCCAGTGATAGTACTTGACGAGGAAGACAAGGCGCTCGAGGGCGAGCCTACTACAAGGTACCTGCAAACAAGAGATATCACCTGATCCGGCGAAAAATATTCTCTCTTGAACTGATAAATGCCGTGGAATCTGGTTCAACAAGCTGTAGCTGGACTGGGACATATTTTTTTTCCACCATAATAATTTAGTCTATATACAAATTGTCGTGAACATACCAGTGATTGGACGATTGAAATGTATGACTAGTATGTATGACATGACCAGGCAGACGTGCAAGTATATATCCCTTTGATGATATCCAATGTTATCCTCGTACAAACAAAAATAGTCCCATCAAGACAATAGAATCAACACTTAGCTGCTTCCGTTCCCACTCCGGTTCTCAAGCATCCTATCAATCTCGAGCCGAATCTCTTGCAGGCTCGCTTTGAGCGTCTTGGCATCTTCAAACTTTCGATGCGCCATTGCTTCGCCAACAAACGACTCGAGAAGAGCTTCTTGCTCGAGGAGCGGCTGGAGTGCATGTGCAAGCTCTGAATCTGGATCCACGAGCGAGGGCGTGGCATCAGAAGACGAAACCTGTTTCTTTGCCTTGGGAAGCGACTGGATAGGCTGCGTCGGTGTCGGACCAGTCCAGTATGGGAAAACACTTGCCTGGAGGGGGAACATATTTTTGTGCAGGAACAAGTCCGCCCGCGTACGGATCGCGAGCTGGACGCGATCTTGGGAACTCCCTGGTGTGCATGGAAGCTTGCGGATACGTTTGGAGATGACGTCGTATGAGGCAAAATCGTCAAGGATATGCTTGCGGGCAGCGACGGCTTCTTTATTAGGTGGGGAATCCGAGCTGAGGGTGGAGTCTAAGTTCAGGGAATGAGATGCGGGAATGGGCTTACTTGAGTGTCAGCAGTAACTCTTGGAATTGTGGAAGTGCTTCTTCAATCTCTTTCTCGAGACCAATAAACGCCTATTGGAATGTTTAGTAGGACGTCATTGAAAGGAGGTTTGGGACGCTGTACCTCGTATAACTGAACCAATGGTGGTATGCGGGATACCTCTTGATAAAACTGCTCTCGACTGCGATCGGGGGTCAGCATGTATCTCTGCAACGAGTAAGGTGGATGATTCACGAGAGGATAGACTTGCAACTCCTACACACCCTTACCCCCTTTAAAAACTTTTCGTCGTCGGCCAATGTCTCGTCATTTTGTTTCTCCTTCCCATTGCTCTTTCCGGTGGTCACACCGTTCGTTCTTCTCTTGACGCCATAATCAACCCCTTCGCCGACCTCCTCTATTTGACGCGTCTTTGAATCTACGATGAATAATATAGAGCATGACTCGAGGCGTTGTGGGCGTTTGATGGGGAGGGAACAGATGATTTGTCCGCAAAGACGACAATGGTGTTTCCGGTTGGTGAGTGGGTGAAAAGAAGCGCTGATGTCGTGTGAGGTGAGATAGCGTTGATGGGAGCTGACTTGACTTACGTGCACAAAGGACATTTAGAAACTGTTGCGTCTTCTTGCCATGGTGCGATGCGCTGCTCGGCGGCTAGATAACCAAGATGGGTGAGAAATACAAGAGAGAGGGTAAGAGTATACCTCGAATATCGCTTTTAGCGCCCTGGAAGGCCTGGGAATGTATGACACCCCTCCAAATGTCAGTTGGGTCGATGTTCTTCAAGTCTAGATCGAAAAAGGAGGATTTCCTGCGGTCGAGTGGGAGTTTTGGAGGGTCGTTTGAACCATTTGCTTGTATGGGGAAATGGAGATGGATGAGTTTTTCGAGACGTCTTTCGAGTTTTGTACGTTCTACGCGGGTAGCATCGTGTTTAGCTTTGCGGGCGAGTGAGAATTCGTCTGTACGGGGGCGATATTTGCCTCTAGGCTGGAATCCAGGTCTGTATGGTGCAGAAGAGCGGGAGGCAGTAGAAGGGAGGGGTGATGTCGAGACGGGTGGGGATGTTACGGGTGACGGGGAGAGACTGGATGAAACAGATGTGGGTGGAGGGAGGAGGAGAGAAGGCTGGACGGCAATGGCGATAGAGGAGTTTGGAGTGTGGGAAGGGCTTTGATAGGCATCGCTGTTGATGGATGGAACACGGCTGTGGAGTGAAGGTGAGGGGGGAGGTGGTGGGGAGCGGTCGAGTTGGCGAGTTACGGTGGACGAGGAAGAGGAAGCGGGTGGATCGGGTGGGCGAAGTGGAGAAGCTCGTGGGGGGTGTAAGCGCCTGAAAGTGGACGACTTCTTTGGGGTGGGCGGGAGTGATGCGGAGGAGGAAGACGGGGAAGCGGGGTCGGGCCGGTTGTGTGCGCCGTTGGTGGGGACGATATCGAGGACGCGTTTCTCAGCGTCCCAGTCAGCGGCGAGCGGGCGATGTGATTCCGGCGTGGGCAAGGCAGACGCAGTGCGAGAGTGACGCTTTGGCTAGTAGAAAAAAGGTGAGCAAAGTTAGATAGACGAACGGAGGATAGGATAGGATACCCTGTAGGCCTGGTAGGGAATGTGCTGGTTGTGCATCAACGAGCGAGTGATCACGTGTTGCTATTAGACCACACACCATGTATCGATCGACGATACCCATCAGAACGCACACTCTGCCGGTCACTGCACTCGCATTCGACCCCGTCTCTGACTCGCTCTGGACCGGAGACAATGCCGGAACTGTCCTCGCTCTTCACGCCGTACACGCCGTTCGCGGCGTCTCCTTTCCCGTCGGCGGTCCTCTCCCCGTTAAACAGATCACCGTCGCCGACAATCACGTCCGTGCACTCGGTCTCGCCGGCAATGGCATCGGCGCATGGGCCAAGGGTGGCATGAACAAGTGGTACTTTCGGTGCGTCCCCGTCCTCCCCACACGTCCGCGGCGTTTGACCCGATCCAGTGCACCGTCCGCTACTGTGTCCGCAATGTCCCCCTCCGCACCCTCGAATATCCTCGCCGTCTCCACCTCCGCTCCGGACGTCCTCCTCATCAACATCGTCGCCGGCGCACTCCTCCGACAGGCATCCGTCCCCTCCCACGTCACTCACCTCCACTTTGCCTACTCCACCCTCCTCTGCGCATCAGCCGATGGCTACGTCCGTGCACACGACCCGCGCACCGCCATGCGTAAAGAGAATGGCGACACCGCAGTCCTCGCACATTCTAGCGGTGTGCAGGATCTCCAAGCAACTGGCAACTTCTTCTTCACCATCGGTTGGAGCTCAAGGTCTGTTCTCCTTTCTCTCCCCGTCATCCCAACTCACTTTTCCTAGACGCGGTCATGATTTCCCCGATCCTCTTGTAAAGGTCTACGATCTACGCAACATGAAACCCCTTCCTCCGATCCCCTTCTCCGACGGCCCTGCATTCATCAACTTGCTGCCAATGCACACCGCCAGTCTCGTCGTCACCTCACCTCAGGGCCTCGTCAATGTCGTCGATGTCTCCAACACTAACACATCTGGCTTCTATCACGTACGTCTCCTCCTCCCCCCTTTCCTCTCTCCTCCAACCCTCGTTCAAGCTTGACACCACCTCATCCATCACTTCCACCGCCGTTTCATCAAACGGCTCCTACTTGGCCTTTGGAGACACCCTCGGCACAATTCATCTCCTCACAGCAGCAGACGAATCATCAGAACCATTCTTCAACGGCTTTCAAGGCCAACCAGTCGAATGGGCAGACGTCCCTGAACCTCTCCCTGAAATAAACTGGTCCGATTCCACGTACGTCCCCGATCCCTTGTCCTATTTCATTCCATCACATCATCCCCAGACCCCTCAACTCGATCGGTATGCCACACTATACAACACCCCTTCTCTCTTCGTGGTCAAACCATTTCCTCTCTCCCACCATCCCTCCCTATCCACCCCCAGCCAAAATCCCTCCACAGATCTTGTCGACAATGAAGATAAATGACAATGTCGCTTATGCTGCCCTCCCAAAAGAACTCAGAGGTCGCAGAAATCGCGTCGTCGTATCCACAACAAAAGATCAAGCGAGGTTCAGAAGCGGAAAAGGAAAATGGGACGACGACGTCAGTCCCTCTAACGTAGCATTGGCAATAGTTCTGATGCTCTGTATAGGTCGAACTCGAACATCTCTCTCTCGACGATACTATCGACCAAGTACCCCGCATATATCGCAAAGTGGAAATCGAGTACTCCAAATTCGGCGTCGAAGACTTTGACTTCGGGTACACACTTTCCAGATCCCTCTCTTTAGTCTAACGCCAATCTCCAGCTTCTACAACAAGACAGCATTCAGCGGTCTCGAGACACACATCCGAAATTCGTACACGAATCCGATCTTGCAAGTAATGCATTATACTCTTCCCATCAGAAAACTGGCCAAGTCCCATATCACGACAAACTGTCCCAGGGAACACTGTTTACTATGTGAGCTCGGTTTCGTCGTACGTATGCTCGAGGATGCACATGGGACAAACTGTCAATCAAGCAACTTTTGCAAAACGATCGGCGTTCTTGCTCAAGGTAAGATTCCTTCTCACTCTCCCTTGCATTTATTGAACAAGACATGCGATCAAAACAAGCACAAAACCAACTCGAGCTCATCGATTACGGTCGTGAACCTACAGAAGTCGACTATGCCCACATGATCCAGGCATTCCATCGTTTCCTCATCGACCACCTCAGCTCGGAAGGCAACTCTTTCCCCCATAACCCCCTCATATTTCAGCACTCTTCGTTGCACTCCCCCTCCACTCCGGGTGGGGATACTCACCCTTCCCTTTCACCCGCGGCAGCACCTGTGACACAATTGCTGGGTATTGATGCAAAGAATATCATCATCTGTCTGAATTGCAAGGCTATCAGGGAAAAGGAGAACATGACGCATGTCGTCGACATGATTTATCCCAGAAAGGTGTGCCTTGCTCTTCTTGGCCTCTTCTTTTTTCATCATTTTCAATATCTAGCCACTTCCCAATGAACTACCTCCCCCGGTCGCCTTTTTTGATATTCTCCGCGCGTCTCTAATTCGGCAAATGACCCACAAAGCGACCTGTCAGACATGCAAACAATTCTCTACATTTTCTTCTCGCCGCTCGATCCCGAGCGCAGATCTTCCTCCCATCTTAGCGGTAAATGCGAGCGTATACAACGATGACAATCTGAGATATTGGTTGGATACAAGGACTGGCAGGTTCCTCACTCCAACGGTGCAAGTGACAGGAGAGGTAGAAGGGGTCGACGATACCGAAAGCGTGACTTATGAGCTTCGGGTGCGTATACGCGAGTATCTCGTGTTGATTGTCTGCGATTGGTCTTTTTCGTCTCTAGGCTATCGTATGCCAGATTGTGACAAAAGCAAAACATTCGCACTTGGTTGCGATTATGAAGGGCAAGTCACACTGGTCACTTTCCCTTCTTTTCTTTCTGAGTCCGATTCGGTTTCAGTTCCCGAAGCGGAAAGCCAGCCCCATCTCAAGAGTCCTTGGTTCTTGTTCAACGATTTTGTAGTTCGCAATATTTCCGAGGATGAGGCACTGAGTTTCCCGAGCACCTGGAAAGTATGTACCCTTGGCGCGTTCAATTTCGTGCTTCTTCACACGGGAAGCTAGGTTCCTGCCGTGTTGTATCTCGAACGGGAAGATGTGCGCTCTCAACTCGACTTTAGTGGTCTCCCCGATGAACTCGACCCTTCGATATTGAGTCGCGATACATCTATATCAGTGTAAGTAACGACGCCTCAGAGTTCTGCTGAGCTATTTAATGGATACGTGGCACAGAAATCGAGACAAGAGCCTGATCAAACACGAGTGTTTGCGTTTCGAGGAATTGCCCAGACCCGGGACGTTGGTCGCGATCGATGCGGAGTTCGTGTCAATGCAGCAAGTGGGTTCATTTTTGACGCAACTTGTTCGTCTCCTCAAACGTGTGCTTTTATTCCACAGGAAGAAACAGAGTTCAGGTCTGACGGTACGAACCGTGTCATTCGCCCTGCCCGCCTCAGCCTTGCACGTGTCTCGGTCTTGCGAGGAGATGGGCCGAAAGAAGGCGTCCCGTTTATCGACGATCACATCCATACGAGTGAAGTCATTGTCGATTACCTCACAGAATTTTCGGGGATCAAATGTACGTTCCTTCTTACTTCCCTCCGCGTTGTTGATCTCAGCCACGCGTAGTCGGAGACTTGGATCCGCACTTGTCAAGGCACACATTGACACCACTTAAGCTGGTGTACAAGAAGCTGCGATTGCTCGTCGACCGAGGATGCATATTTATCGGCCACGGGCTCTCCAAAGATTTTCGGATCATCAGTCAGTGCCTTGCTTCTATCTGGCAGTTTGAAGCTCAGCATAGTGCGCGACAGATATTTTTGTCCCACCCGATCAAGTGATTGATACGGTTGACCTCTACTTCCTTCGTAACCGTCAGCGCCGTCTCTCGCTCCGTTTTCTCTCTTGGTTCGTCCTCGGAGAGAATATCCAGACAGAGACACACGATTCGATCGAGGATGCACGTTCTGCACTGAGATTATACAAGGCATATCACGAATTCGAAGAACGAGGTGTCTTTGATGACAAGTTGGAAGAACTCTATCGCGCTGGAAAGCAACACGTGCGTTTACCCAACTAGTCAGTATTTGTGCTGATCGACTTGCGGGACAGAATTGGAAACCGCCGCCGCCGACGATGCCAGCGACACCCCCTGCAGCTTCTCTTGGCCACGTCCTCGCTCAGTCTGGCTCACTCTCGCTACCATCGTCGCCCTCGTCGCAGATACAAGGTACGTCGGGGCAGGGACACGCACCGATACAGATGCAAGCGCCCAGCGTGACACAGTTCAACATGCTCGCTGCAGCGGCGGCGGCAAGAAACTTTGGGCATCAGGCACAGTTTCAACCGATGCGGTTCGATGTCAGTGCGTTGAACGCGGCGGCTGCGGCGGGGTACTTTGCGTCGTCGGACGTGAGTCCGTTTGGTAGCTCGACCCAGGGTTCGGGTGCTGGTGCTAGTCCTGGGGGTGGATGGAACAGACGATGATGCTCGCAAAATCTGACCATGATTCACGGGGACGGGATGTATTTTTAACGTCTTTTTTGCTTTCATCTGTTGATTGTAGCAGCAGGTTGTTTGTTGTACACATGGAAGTTGTAAATCAAAAAAGAACGACGGTGTATACACCGAGTTATCTGAGTGACGAGCCTGCGACACGTGTCGTCCCGAGTACTGTCCAGTCGATCACTTCGCTGTCATTTTCTCGTAACCAATCGTTTGCCTTTTTGAAGTGTCCGTTTCCGAGGAAGCCGCGATAGGCAGATAGAGGGGACGGATGCGCAGATCTGACGACGCCCCGCGTCAGCCAGAACCAAAAACGCGGACAACTCATACCTCAACACCAAATGCTTCTTCTGTTTGGCAAAGTCGTATCCCAGTCCATTGTACGAGAATAAGAACAAGAGCTGACGTACCTCGTCGATACACAGCCTCTCGCACGTCTTTTGCGCTGGTAACCCCCAGGCAAAGAAGACGAGCCCGTGTCGTGCATGATCTGCGTGTGCGAGGACGGCGTTGAGGACGGCGTCCGTAAACGATTCCCAACCTTTTTTGGCGTGCGAATTGGCTTTGTGGGCCCGGACGGTGAGGGAGGTGTTGAGCCAGAGAACGCCTGCTTTGGCGAGGGGAGAGAGGTCTCTGGAACGAGGGAGTGTCGAGGCGTCAGCGATATGAGGAATGAAAAGGAAGGAGACATACACACCCCGTTTTTGGAGTGGTAAAATCGGGAATGTCGTTTGCGAGCTGTTTATAAATGTTCTTGAGCGATCCGGGGAGTTTTGTGGGTGGCAAGACAGAAAAGGAGAGACCGTGTGCTTGACCGACGTCGTGGTATGGGTCCTGACGTGGGTGAGGTTTAGAAGCGAGGCGAGAGGGAACGGGCTTGCCTGTCCTATGACGATAGCCTTGACGGCGTCGAGCGGCGTCAATCGTGACCAGGAATAAATGTCTCCAGCTGGGTGACTAGCATGAATACATACGTGGACGTGACAGGATTGTACTCGCCTGGTGGGTATATTTGATACGATTTGCTCTCCAGAATCAAGAAATCCTTGAGCTGGTGGACGGAACTCGATCAACACGATATACTCTTGCGCGCTCGAGACACACCTTGCGAAAATAGGGCTTGGTAAACTCGGCTTCGAGTGCTGTCCTCCACGATGGGCCCATCGTGTCCCGTTCAAGATTCTCGATCACATCGCTCAGGTTTTCGGCGGCATTGCTAGCGCCAGTGGTCGTCACTGCGATCGTCGACCTGGGGAGGGGTTCAGTGCTTCGGTGTAGTCTGGGAGAACCGTATGCTGACACCGTTGACTTGAGCTCGACCTTGCGCTTCTTCGACCCGGCGCTGGTGGTGGAACTAACTGCGACGCGTTTTCGAGAGACAATGGTGGATGTCATTCTGGCAGGTTTCATCAGATGAGTGGTGTGAATGAGATATGTGGGGGTTGTTGACAAGCGCATCGGACGCGTCACAGGGGATTTAGCTTATTTCGGTAATGATTCTAACTACCGTCTGCTCATCTTCCTACTCAGAGCCCGTCTTTCTTTCTGGAATCGAGTCCGTTTTACTTGACGAACACCGTCCTCCACATCGTCCACATTGTCCCGCACCCTCGTCCTAGACCGAGACAACGCATCTGCTTTCTTGCCCTTTTGTCGAAGTTGTTCATACCCATCTCCTATGGCACCGACGCGCGCTCTTCCCACCGAACGCAATACATCTTCAAATTCGTCTTCCAGACCGCGACCACGGCGCCGCCCATGACTAGAACCTGTCCCACCGAGCGCAAGGTCCGCTTCATCCCGCTTCCGCCTCTGCGCGTCCTTCTTTTTCATCATCAACCGCGTAAAGTTGTCTTCTTCAAACTCGGTCATCCGTTGAATCTCACGTGCACGATCCGAGGCCATCGCAGGCATTGCGCCTAGGCCAGAGGAAGACTCGATGTGTGGTCGCGACGGATCTTGGTGAAGGAGCGAGGAGAGCGTTTTTGGGACAGGTTGGCGTTTGGAACGTTTATCGCTAGCGTTTTCGGTGTAGGGCATCGGAGCAAGTTTTGGGGGCTTGTAAATGCCATCTCGGTTGTCTGCCTCTTCGTTGTCGTCCTCCTCCGACGCGGCGTCCGAGGCCTGGTCATTGTCGACCAGGTTTTGAGGGTTGGGTCGGAAGGCCAAGGGGTCTTGTGAAACGAAAACACTGTCAGTGTGCATCGGATGTGAGCAGGTACGAATTACCGTCGGCGACGTTTTTTGAGGCATTGTCGGCGATGCGAACGAGTTTCTCGATCTGGTACTTGATCCTGCTTTCGAGAACTTTGATTTTTTCAAGTACGACACGGCCTTGGATCATGGAATCCACTAAGTCGCCCAAGCCTGCACCGCGTGCACCACGTTCGACGGCGCTGAAGGGCAGGGATGCTGGAGTCCGATTTTCCAACGTGTCGCCCGCTGCACGCCGCGCGATGAGGAGAACGAGCGACTGGAGATAAAATAGCATGAGGTGGTGTTTGAGAGATAGTAGCGATATACCATCTCTGGTGTCCAAGTCGTCCGTGGAGGACTGCCTGCGGGTGGTTTGTGAGAATGTCTGTGAACGGTAGTGTTTGGCCACTTACTTTTCTCTCAGAGATTGAAAGAGTTGTCTGGTGGAGGCCATACTTGCACTCATTTCTTCCAGGAGAGCAACGACGTTTTGTGGATCAGCCATGGCTATTTTTTTTTTCATGCAATCGAGTCAGCCTTTGGTTACAATTTTCGAGTGCAAACAAAAAAGATCAGTCAACGGTTTTCTAGGCCGCCGCTCTGCACTGAGAGCGTAGTGCATGGCATCAAGAATATCAGAGCCCAGTGCGTTTCATCTCGCGATCGAATGTAGTAAAATGTGTACTTACCTTGTTGAAGGACGAGTCGAAAGGCGTGTGGGATGTCACTTCCATTCTTACTATGGCGATGCTTGTCCGCTCGTCTTATCTACGCACGCACTGCGAGGCAGGCTCATTCCCTTGCGGCCCTTTTTCAGAGCCATCATGAACAAACCGCTCCCTGCACCTCCGAAACGGTTTGATCTCGTCGAGAGTTTCGACGCGCTCGCTCTGGCGGGCAAAAAACCGAATAATGAAAAGAAGCTCCCTGACCCACCCGAACTCGTCAGCCAACCAACGAGGACCTTTATTGGCGGTTTCAATCCAAAGTTGATTCAGAATGCCGTGCTCGACAAGCTTCGTCGCCCGCCACCCCCACCGGCTGTCAATGGAAATGCTGCCAGAGCAGCCCTGCCACCAGAGGCGACAGTCAAACCGATAGTTATGCCAGTCCCAATACCCGTACCTCAGACTGGCAAGCAATCCTTAACGATGCAGTACGCCCTCAGACCAAATATCCCAACGAGCCTGAAACCCGCCCTTGCCCCGCCCTTTGTTACCGTTCCTCCACGGCCACATTCAGATTCTATTGTGTCACCTAAAGCGGCATCAAGACCGCCACTCTCTGCTGTGACTCGTCCTGCGCACCCAACGCTCAACGTAAACCCAAATAGACCGCGTGCTGTTTCAGCCCCTCTTTCTCCCTCTCCTGGGAAAAATACGGCGCAATGCAGTGGTATGACCAAGGCCGGAAAACAATGTTCTAGACAAGTCAAGCTTCCAGCAACGCATTCCCATCTAGATCCTACGCCTGTTTTATATTGTCATCAACATAAGGAAGTGATGATCTCCGCCCAAACTGGTTTTTATGTTCGAAAAGTTGGAAATCCCGACAGATTCGTCGAATTCAGTCGTATGCGAGCTCACGAAGTCAAGTAGAGAGATGACCGTCTGATTTCGCTTCGCAGATTATATACCCAAATACCTGCAGATGGATACCCAGTTGGCACTGAGAGTGGAAATGGAGAAAGCAACATCTCCCGCGGACGTTCCCGGGTATATTTACACCTTTGAAATACGAGGTAACGTCGCTATATATTCTTCTGCGCCACGAACCCGCGCACATTGATGATGTCGAACTTTGTAGATCCCAAACGGCCCAACGTGATACAACTCAAAGTCGGTCGTGCCGTCAACCTCGCCAAGAGACTTGATCAATGGGACAAGCAATGTGGTTCCAAAACACAGATCCCGCGCGGGTGGTGGCCAGGCACGGTCGAAAACGACGACGGAACAGCCGGCAGTTTACTCAAAGGCAACATTAAAGCAGGGGATCCTGGCCCTTTCTGCCATCGCGTCGAACGACTCGTCCACATCGAGCTGACAGATTTGTCCTTGCATGCTCCCTATCTAAATCCTGATTGGCCAAATAGCACTTCCGATCGACTGTCGGGTGCGGGTGTCACAAATTTTCCCAAGACCACCGTAAAGGAGACGACATGCTTCGGTTGTGAGTGTAGCATGGTGTATTGCTTCACGACTGACATCACCTCCGCTTAGGCGGCGTGGTTCACAGGGAAATTTTTTCTTTCCCGCGTCCCGAAAAGGGGCGCTACAAAGGAAAAGAATGGGATTTGATTGTTAGACCTGTCATCGAGAAGTGGGGGAGGTTTGTCAAGGAATATTATACTTGACATGCCTGCTGAACAGTCGTGCATGAGAGCGCTTGGCAGTCTATGACTGTTGTCTGGCAAGGACTCTGATCTCGGTTATCACGAATATCATGAAGACAACAATGTACGTGGGTGCGGTGAAAGCAATGTAGAATAAAACTGTAACATGGACATCGACTGGTTTCAAAAGTCGTCATCATCATCAATGTCCCGCCTCCGTTGATACTGACGGACGAGGAACCCTGTGAGAAGCGTGTACGGTCACTTCAAGGTATCAAATGCATACCTTTATCGTCGTCTTTTTTGCGCTCGTCTTGTTTTGCGCCTCCTCCATCTACACGCGCGCCGTGAGCGGGATGGGGGGAGGATCGGGAGGAACACTCACCTGTTCCAAGAGCTCTATGAGCTGTTCTTCGCTCACCTTGCCGCGCAGCTGGCCAGACTGAGCCATCCGGACGATGA
Source organism: Hemileccinum rubropunctum (assembly GCA_038089535.1). NCBI lineage: Eukaryota > Fungi > Basidiomycota > Agaricomycetes > Boletales > Boletaceae > Hemileccinum > Hemileccinum rubropunctum. The sequence continues at coordinate 50,466 of JBBPLC010000006.1, read as the reverse complement.
TACCTTCGATCTGCCGCGATCGCTCGGGACTCACGAGGGCGATGCGAGAAACTTTTTCGAGATGCGTCATTACGTCGATGTATTGTGATCCGGGGGGTGAATCCATCCATGATTATTTGAATCGCGTAGCTTGGACAAGCATGTACTTACGCCTCTCACGCGCAGCGGTGTCCAGCACGGTAGCCATCATGTCTCTGCGCATGGACTCCTCCGCTTCTCTTCGGGCTTGTTCTTCTGCATTCGGTTGGCTTGCCTGGGGCTGCAGACCTTGAGGGAGCTGTGGAACACTGTCCATCGTTCTCGATCGGTGAGCGTGATGTGCGAGTGGTGATTCAAGTTACGGTGTTGGCTCGTCGCAGCAGTACTCTATTAGTCTAGAAGCTTACACTAGTACTAATCTATAATTGATCAATGACAACGGAGTAGTGAATGTAACCCATCCTTGCGTCTAAGATTCCCTGTCCCAACTTTGCTCTCTCCGAACCCGACCGCCATTCCAACGTGACGGGCGTCTGGAACCAGAACCAGATAGTTTATAGGATGATTGCTCATCGCCATCTTCGGGAGGCGAATGTCGATACTTTCTGAATCCGTTGTCAGATACGTCGTTTTTCCCCTCCCACGATGATCTGTAGGTATCTTGTCGCGGCGAGCGTCGCGCTTGTCCGAATCCGTGATCGAACTGACTGTCCTCCCCCCGCCATGATGATCTACGCGGTGAGCTTTGGGATCGAGAGGAAGGACGTTGGTGCCCTCCCCGGCTAAACTCATAGCTACCCGTATTCACCCCATGCAGGCCATGTATCCCGAGATTACGCACGGTGTGCGGGCTGAGCGGCGGCGTGGACTCATCCGCCCATCCGAGCACATCCCGAGCGTACTTGTTTGCTTCATCAACAAATTTCTGCCTCGATCTAAACATCTGCCGGGTATACTGCGCATTGAAACCGAGCCATGCGCTGTACGCTTGAATTTGCAGGGTCCTGTCGAGCTCTGGGCGGGGTAACGAAGGAAGTTGTAATTCTGGGTGAGGCTTTATCGGAAGTGTTCGCATGTCCGGCGCCCTAAGGAAACTAGACTCGTGAGGAGTGAGGATAATCACGCCTTTGCCAGATCGGCCGGCACGCGCTGTACGGCCAAGACGGTGGATATATTGTTCGCTAGAAGAAGGAAGGCCAACTTGCACGACAAGTGTCACTCTGTCAACATCTTCGTTCAGTAAGGAGTATTCATCACGCGCAAAAGCAACTGACCCAGGGAAGTCCATGCCTCGCGCAGTGACATCAGAGGTCACCAATATTCCGCTCTTTGCTCTTTTGAAATCTTGAGCAACAGCTAAGCGTCTATTTTGGGTCATCCTGCTGTGTATTTCAAAGACACGAGGTAATGTTCCATATCCCGCGCGCTCAAGAAGGTTGGCAGTGCAAGAGGTACCCCAAGCAGTGGTGCAAAAGACCATTGATTTTGAGCTGTTTCCATGTTCGGCAACGTCATCCCGCAGGATGGCAAGGGTAGCCTTCACGGTGTCGCTGATTGGTACAGTGACGCATGTCTGGGGAACTTGGAAAGATCAGACAAAACCGCAAGTTCACAATGGAGCGTAATACCATGTTCATGAGTGTTAACTTCATCTTCTGCCAACGTAGACACGAACTTATGGTCAGGAGTCAAGTAGAGCGCGGCTATCTGCACTCCAAGTCGGATAGTGTCAGTCTCGATTGGTATGTACGAGGATAGAAATGCTTGACCTCTTTAACGTCCCGGCTCAACGTTGCAGAGTAGAGCATACACTGTCTTGGATTTTGATCGCGGTCAGGCAGGTACTCGAATATCGAGTTCAGAGTGTCCTTAAATCCCACGTCCAAGAGGCGATCGGCCTCGTCCAACACAACGGTCTGAATGGAATGCAACTTTTTGGCCAAATCAGTCGACCCCAAAAGGTCAAGGAGGCGACCAGGTGTTGCAACGAGGATATCGCAACGCCGCGTGCTCAGCCTTTGCTTTTGCATGCCGATACTTTAAAGATCTTTGTGAGCAACATTTATATTGGAATGAATATAAAAGAATACCTGGTACCACCGATGAGGGTTTGCACCCGGAAAGGATGGTTTTTGACGAGAGTATCAGCCTCCTTTTGAATCTGAGACATGAAAGTAAGGTTTTGTAGGTCAGATGTGGGGTCTGATGCAGACCTGCATAGCCAGCTCTCGCGTTGGGGATAACACAAGGATCGAAACAGCCCCTACGCGAGGAACAGGTTTTTTGGCGAGTTGCTCGATGGCAGGCAATAGAAATGCCATCGTTTTGCCTATAATTGATGTTTGCACCAAGTTAACCGGAGGGCGTGTCACGTACCTGTTCCAGTCTTTGCCTGAACGAGGAGATCTGCGCCAGAAAGCCCAAGCTAATGGGGAATGGTAAGTACTAGCGAGAACTTGTAAAAACTGCATACCTCCAGTGTCGCCTCTGCATGTGCGGTTAGGAGTTAGTACGCAGGATTTTACTGCGCAAAAGCAAAACCCACCTTGGACGTCACTCATGTACCTGGAATGCTGTTAGCATAGCGACAGTTACGGGGCAAAACCGACTAAAGAAGTGATGCATACTCGTGGGGGATTGCCATCTTGGACCTGTCTGATATTGGCGCGTCGGTGAACTTTGTCGATGAAAAGTGTGCCCGGTTGGTGCTTTCATCGACTGAAGGCTCGCATACGGACACTGCGGGTGCTAACCTCGGCTTCAAGACCGCAGCAGCTGAGGGCGCGCACGACAGCGACGTCGCGCAGAACGTCCTGGCGCGTGCATGAAGACCGACGGGCGACGAACGCGGCCAACGTACGAGCAGACGAGCGAACATGATGGCAATTTTACCCAAAAAAAATTATTTAATAGAAATGCAGATTTTTTTTTCGCCACTAGGGACAAACAAGAGCAAATATAGGGAGGGCGTGGGAAAAAAGGGACGAGGTTGGCCTCATTTGCGAGTTCGCGTTGTAGCTTGAACCTCGTTTCGCATCTTGTCAGCATTCTCTGCTCATCGTCCGTCACATTCATCATACCACTCATCGCATACCCCGAAATGTCGTCAACAAGACTGCACGGCCATCCGTCTCTACCAGCCCCCGTCGTACATGCAGGCTTCTCCGCACATCAGTCAAAATCCCATGTCTTGGCCGGGGTACAGGACGCGTACTGGAGTGACGACGACGCAGTAAGTCATCCGCATACACTCGTTCATATCGCAGGTATTCATCTCAGTCACTCCCGATCATCATAGGATGATGCCGAATGTCCCCTTTGTCTCGAAGAGATGGATATTTCAGACCTCAATTTCAAGCCATGTGTCTGTGGTTACCAGGTGTGTGTATTTATTGCGTAACCTTCATGAAACCGGCGTTACCACTTCTTCACTAGATCTGCCGCTTCTGTTGGCATCACATTAAGCAGAACCTTAACGGTCGCTGCCCCGCTTGTCGAAGGGAATATTCCGATGAAGCCGTCCAATTCAAGGCTATCGCAAAGGAAGAGTACGTTTTTAACCTCTATCTCATTTCCCTGATTTGCTCATCGTCAGTCAGTCACAAGCGCCTCACGCAGCAAAAGAAGCAGCGCGAACGTGAACGGAAAGAACTCGAGGCGTTAGGGCGTCGCCACCTTGCTAACGTGCGCGTAGTTCAACGCAACGTTGTATATGTAGTCGGAATCGGTCCTCGGTTTGCCAAAGAGGAGGTAAGTAGATCATTGTTTTAGCCTACCCACGCTTAGACAAAATTCGTTTAGCTTATTCCTACACTGCGTTCGAATGACTATTTTGGTCAGTATGGCAAGATATCCAAGATCTTGCTGGTCAAGCGTACCTCGTCGGGTGGTGGTGCTCCTGTTCTTGGTCTTTATATCACCTACCACCGGCGCGAGGACGCGGCTCGGTGTATTTCGACAGTTGATGGCGCCCCTTCCCCAGGGGGAGGTCGCGAGGTCATGCGAGCAAGCTATGGAACGACAAAGTACTGCATGGCATTCCTCCGTGGAGTCAGTTGCTCAGATCACACCTGCATGAACCTGCATGAATGGGGGGACGAGAAAGATTGTTTCACAAAAGAAGACCTTACCACTTTGTGGGTTTCATTCTTTAATTTGCTACGGTTGTCATTTATCAGTCCTATTAGGAAGCATACAATTAAGGATACGGAAAGTATATCGCGCACTGCCAAGGAAGGCGATGGTAGGGTGATCCAACCAAATGCGTACATGATTTAATATGGTTCGCAGCAGCTTTGCCGCGTGCCGCAGCATGGGGTGGTAAGACAACACCTCAGCCTACGTCGACCGCCATCGTAGTCACTCAACGGACGAATAGACGGAGCGGTCATCGTCAGTCTCGCCATGTTAACGCTTCCATTGACACGAAACCATCAAGTCGTTCGCATCACGATCGAAAAGGTGGTTCTATCGCGGGGAGCACAAAAACGCCGTCCGTCACGTCTTCATCGCGCCCTCCGACGCCAGCGGCTGTTGCATTGCCTCAGCGACCCGCTACCCCGCAGGAGGTTAAATCATTGCGTACCAAAGAGTTGGGTGTCCCACAACCATCCATCTCACCCGTTCCATCTTTGGCAGTGGATTCCGACGCTGGTTCAGGCTCTCAGGATGTTTCCCCAGTTCGTCCACGATCCACTGAATCCGAGCAGTCCACTCCGCCTGTTCCCCAGAGCGTACCGGATGCGCCTCCTGGCCTTTCTGGACCTCCTGGTCTACCCGCCCCTTTACGCAAGATGGATCCACTCACTCCAGCAGGAATTCAGCCTTCGCAGTCTACTTACCAAATTTCTACTGCTGCCCAAGCTCTCCTTGACGATGTGAAGTCTCGACGTGAAAATGCACCCTCCGTCTCGAGTGTCAGCATATTTCCCGATCTCGATCGCACGCTTAGAATGGTATCAGGAGAAGATAACGAATTTGGCGGATTCAGTTTTAACCTGGATCCCAAACTCGCTGGAGAAGATCTTGACACGGATATTGCCCTTCCCGATCCCGAAGCAGAGGCCAACACACCTCTGAACGGCGGATTTATGGATGTCTTCCCGGCCCTGCGCCCCACACAGCCACCGGCGCAAGTGCAGCATCCACGGGGGTTCATGGCACCACCCGGGCTTGCCTATCCATACAACTCTGGTCGGTCGATGTATGATCCTCTTCCCCTGCGCGGCACACCTGTTGAGCGCCAGTCAGTTGGAGGGTTGAGTTATGTCGGCTCCTTTAATCCATTCGGAGAAGTTATTGAGGATCCAATCGTACCACCTCCAGAAGTTTCATCCGCTTCCAGGAAGTCTCCCTTCGTTGACGAAGAAAGGAAAGTGTCAAGGTTTGGATTCGCACGAGGTCGCCAAGGATCCACGGCTGCGTCATCCCCTGTTAACGTCGCCTCTCCGCTCAGTGCGAGCGATAGCCATCAGTCTCTCTTCTCTAATGACATTACATCACCAGCCCAACCTCATTGGAGTTTATCGTCACATGCTGAGCATGGGTACACGACTTCGTTGACGCAACATGCTGCCACAACTCAGCCCCATTCACAGCCATCGCAACCACAGCAGCAGCAACACACCCGCTTCCAACCCTTCGACCATAACGTTGTCAGCGAGGCACAGCTTCGTGAATTTATCCAGTCTAGTCGCGAGCGAGCGAGCGTCATTCCCAATGGTTCCCCTGGTAGGAGACTTCTCTTTGTATGAAGTCTCACTGCAAACATTGACGGTTTCTTTTTTCGTACTGTTTTTTTGTCTTCAATCTTAACTAACGCTCTCCCTCTCTTTGTCAAGGTATAGATCAGCAGCAACGTTATACATATGCACAGAACCAACCATTTAGTGACCCGGCGATTATGTCTGCCCGATTTGCATCACCTGTGCTCCCAACAGTGGTTCCCGCAAACCCCAATACGACCTATTCTTCAGCTCCTTCGGCTGTCAGTATGAACTTTGCGTCAACGCACATGGCCGTTGGTCCTCCTCCTGGATTGGGTTATCCCCAGGGTCTTCCCATTAACCATGCTGGAAACAATAACGGTGCTGAGCCTCAGGCGGATCCTTTGAGGATTCAACCACCCCTTCTTAATAGTGAGTGTCTTTCCTTTGTTTCAGGGGAGGGAGTCCCAGGTCAGAGTACCGAGCGCCGTACTTTCAGTGCGGAAATATTATCAACGGCCATGATGTTGAATGGATGCATCACTATTGATCCCGTTCCCTCTTACCTCGTCATCATTCACTCGTTGTGCCGCCATGAATTCGTGAAGCTGCAGGAGACGTATTGGTATTTATTCGTGATGATGACGCCGCCAACCATTCGTGATCTCATTCCCAGCTTATATTCACACCTAATGTTACACATGCCCACCTTACCTATCCCCTTAATGCTCACCCCTCCTCCTTCCTTCTTTCCTTGTGCCCGTTCCTAATCGTCTGGTACAATGATACTGACGAATATTTCTCGGTTACGTTTGCTTTCTTCACGCATTCCCAGTCTCGACCTCTATTCCGCCCTCCCCATTGCCTTCTCTATCATCCGCGGAATTTCCAGCCCTCGGTACAATGACAGACAATTCCACGACCGCGGCGACCCTGTCGGAGGTGCAAACGCCGGCTGTCGAGGTATCAAAACCGGAGGATGCCAGTAAGGAGCAGGCAAAAGTTGAACGCAAGGCTGCCAAGAAAGCTGCTGCTACTGAACGGGCACTCGAACGACAGAAAGCTGCGCAGGAGAAGGCCGCCGCGCGTGCCGCCGAGAAGGCACGTCTTGCTCAGGAGAAGTTGGCGGAACAAGAAAGGTTAGTCGCAGTAAAGGAGGCGAAGGAGAGGGCGGCGAATGCGGAGAGGGAAAGGGTTGAGCAAGAGAAGCTCGACAAGGAGAGGATCGCTCAACAAAAAGCTGCACAAGCTGAGAAGAACGCGAAAGCAGAGAAGGAGAAGGAGAAGGAAATCCCGAAGGGACAGGGGAAAGCAGGCGGAAGTTCAAAGGCCCCCGCGACAACGAAAAAAGGCGTCACTGAAAGGCAGGCGCCTGCTCCTCCCAAGGTCCCTGAACTAGTCATCCAGGCCCCCATCCGCTCGAAGTTACCGAAAAAGAACAAACCAGTTGCTCGTCCCATCAGGATCCCGAAGGACAATGAAGTCGCCGCCGATGAAATGTCGGCTGTGCCATCCGCCGCCGCCACCGACGCCCCGGGAGCATTTACTGGCAAAAGTGGCGAGGTCGTATCACCGAGTCCCAGTGTGTCTCGGGCTCAGTCCGTCGATCGTTCATCACCCATTGAGCGCACATCGCTCGCAGATATTTTGGACGAACTGGACGTCAGGTACCCAGCAATGGATCTTCCTAACCACCCCTTCTTTGACATGCAGAAGATCAATCCTGCTGCAAAGATGCCTTTGGAGTATGGCCCTTTGGTCCACGCTCTGTCAGCCCTCTCGGTCGGTGGTGGCTCGTTTGCCACTAATATGCCTTCTGGTTCCATCGACAATGCAGTATCCTCCTTTCAACAACTCCTGGAGACATTGACTCAGACAATTTCTGATCTATTGCGACTTCTTCCCCGAACCACATGGGACGATAGCTCGTCCTTTGATGGTGTTCTCAGGGACATGCTCAAAGGTGATGACTTCCTGGACGACACGGCCGACGATGCAGCGGGCAAGGAGGACGAAGTCGCCGCGCTTACGCTAGCCCTCGAACGTCGCGCCCGCTGGATGGAGGTTCAATTGTCAAAACTCGAGGAACTCCATCGCGATATCAACACAGCCGCTGTCCGCGCTGTCCTTGCATTCAACGACAGTGGCTGGGACCGCCATGCATTCATGCCTCGTATTGGAAACACGTTGAAGAGGTTTGACAACATCGGCATGGTTGAGGGGGACGGTAAACTGAGGTCGATGTACGTGGACGAGCTTGAGAAGAAGCTTGTGGTTGCGAAAGAGGCAGCAGTGTTTGCTGAGACGGAGCTGAAGGAGGCAATGGAGAAGATGCAGGGAGTGCGGCCAGTTGAGGTGGATGATTTATAAACGGGCGTGGTGGCGCACTTGTTCTGGCAGTTATCCCTCGTACATTTTGACAGAGCTGGGGGACTGGTTTGGTATTCACGACATACTTTGGTGAGCCGCTTGCGTACCTACTTGATTCTTGAGTGGCAACCATGTCATGGCTGGCCCACGCGGATACCAGACAAAACACTGTATCAGACTCGTCGTGCTTTTCGTTCTCGTCTGCCTTGCAGCCGGACTCGTTCGGCGGGTAACACTATTCTCGCCCTTGCCCTCGACGCACCCTGAACTTCTTATCCAACCCAACCCGAACACAGATCCACCAATCCCTGGTCTCAGTCGTATACATGGCAGATGGGAGGCAGTCCGAGCATCCCTGGGTCTTCCGCCTCTCACTCACGGAGCCGTCCTCCCGCCTGGGCTCGACTCGACCATGTCCAGTCGTTCCGACAAGCGAGCGTCACGCTTCGATCTCGGCAGGAAACGTCGGGCAGACGAGGCCATTCGCCGACTTCCCCTCACCCTTGATACGCGATCCATGGTCGCTGCACCCCTCTAGCACGTTATGAGAGAAAAGACTCATCATTCGCCAACCCAAACCAATACATAGATGCAGATATGACGTCATCCAGGATGCTTGTCATGGACTAAACGACCTTTGAATGATTGGTGATACACGAGTGGGGATGCTAGAGTCACTGCACGGAAAGATATTAAGCAGGCGTTATACGTAGAGCATGTCCTAGATTATTTGTCCATTGGCCGCAGAGATATCATCCGTCGAGCGTGGCATCTTGCCCTTCTTCCACGCAACGAAATCATCTAGCATGGTAGGCCAAGCCTACAAATGCGTCGAGGGAGATCACGAACACATAGCAAAGGACGTACCCCGTCGGCTTCATAGTTGCCGAAATCCCTGTTGATTGTCTGGCAGAATTCATGCACCTAGCAACTCCAATGAGCACTAGCTCCACAGAGTTGTACCATTGAAGGATATCCACCATATTCCAGATGTCTTTATTAGCGCCTTTATAAGACCCACTTTCCTGTTGAGGGTAATCTATCACAGCGCCTGAAACAGAAGGTTGCGCTTACGCCCAAGAACTCGATCACTTCGGTAATGATCGGGTAGCGTGGAGCTAGCAACACCGACCATAGCGCCATGGCTGTCTATTCGCGTATGAGAGTAGGACGACTGGAGCACGTATAAAACTGGTCACCTCTATGTCCAAATTCCTGCTTTGTCTGGGAGCAATATCAGCACAAATAGCGGGACGGTACTAGGCACTCACGATGGCTTAGAGAGCGTAAAACAAAACTGATATAGCTCTGCGAAAGCAGTGTTGCGGTTCAACGCATACTGCCAATAGCGGGCTCTGTTGTAGACTTCTGGAGGGTTAACTCCATCACGCTTCTTTACAGAAGATAACGAAGGGTTTGGCGTTATCGGTTCTTTGTCATGAATGACCAGGTCGTCCAGTTCCTTCAATGCCTTTGCTAAGATAGGTAACGACGAAATCCTTGTGCATGGTGAGCGAATCCTGTTAAAGTGGAATAGTTTGTGCACGCACCGCAGAGCCTCAGTCCCCTGGAGCCACTCTGAACGACTGAATTTGGCCATCTCCTGAGCCTTGAATTGCCACGCTAGGATGAGGGGCTGAGCGCCTTCCAGTGGTATACCAGCTTCTCCGCATAGTTTTTCCACGCCTCCCGGACCTATTACATCAGGATCATCTTCATCCGCAAATCCCTTGAACAGCGCTTGTGCTTGTTGTCGTGTATACTCCACCATAATCTGTGGGTGGTGGCAAACAAGCGCCGTGTCGATGGAAGGACACGTTGATACACACGAATAGACGCACAGGAGCTTGTTTGGACACGTCCAACTCATCACTAAGTGCGAGTTTGTTAGAAACACAGCACAAGAGGGACGAGAGGCGCATGCCGAAAGGTAACCAGGCGGTACTTGGACCCGATCACCCAGATTGGCGGATTATATATGAAGGTGATCAAGGCGTAGCGGTAGGGATTTAGATAGACCAAAAGCGGACTTACTCGCTCTGCTGATGGCTCGTGGTGGAGTTGAGGGGTTCCTGTAGGGTGGCAAGTTGACTATGGAGGTAACCGATCCATAATGCTTACGTCATCAGTTCTGGGCCAAGCTAATTCAGTGACACTGCAGACGGCAGCCAGGAGGGGGACGTACCTAAACACCTTTGTCGCTCGAGTCTGACTAGTTCCTCTACTCTTCTTGCCGGACAGTCTTGCTTTCTTGGATGGCTGTTCCGTGCTGAACACTGAGTGCTCCCGAGGTGTATGAGAAGGCACTAACCTCTGCAGAGTTACTGAATAGTCCGAGGTAAATCACTACACCACAATATATTAGTAGGCAGAAGGAACCACACACGATATGCGCGTCCCCTCGGTTACATCGGCCATATTACTGTTTCCTCGAACTGCACGAGCGGTTAGTCCAGCACCATACATGACTCTAACAGACCCAGATCTTACTAGTTCTAGAAGATTTCTTTGTCGATCGCGTCGTCGAACCCTCGGCGGTCGTGTCAGCCTCTGCACGTTTGCGCTACGCAGGTAGTAAAAGCGAAATTATGAGGATGTGGTGGTGGACGCAAAGTTAGTACGACAAACCTTTGGTGGCATATTCGATGGAGGTTCGTGGACGACAGAGAGAGGAAGATGCGAACTTGGTAGCACTCGGAAAAGGAGGACTTTTGCTAATTGACGCGTACCGAAAGACGTTATGAATAGCATAACCTCACGTGATAGTGTGATGCGGTGCACACGCGTGACACCAATGTAGATCATACTACCGCTCCTCCGAGTCTGCCGTAGTATCTCATCGACATCGACGACCATGGATGCCCAAGTTTTCAACGCAAACCCCACAATATATGTATCACGAAAGTCCGCAAGGAAATCGCGCTTTGAAACCGGTCAATCTCTCTGGGTGGACGACGATGAGGACGAAGACAGGAGCAATAGTGCCGACGTGGAACCAATCGACCAGGACGAGATATTTGGTAATTCCGCTTCAACTAGTCACAGTGCAATACGTGTCTGACTCCTTTCTGAGAGCTTATAAGATCCATCTCTGACCCCGAACATCCAAACAGCTTGGAAGAGCTCCGGGTCGTATCAGCTGAACAAATCGAGGTTGGAGACAACCACATCGTCGTCGAGTTCACACCAACGGTACCACACTGTGGAATGTCGACCCTGATTGGTACAATAAAGCTTTCTACCATCTTTTGATCAGTGTAGGCTAACAAATCCTGTTGCTCAGGGTTGTGTATTCGAGTGAGACTGTTGCGCAGTCTTCCTCCGAGGTTTAAAATTGATATCCGGGTAAAGCCTGGTTCCCATCAGAGCGAGTTTGCAGGTGCGTTCTCGTCCGAATAACACATCTACTCATTTGGAACTCATTTTTTTGTTCAGTGAATAAGCAGCTTAATGACAAAGAACGGGTTGCAGCTGCACTCGAGAACTCCACACTTTTGGAAACCGTAGAAAAGTGTCTCGCGACTGCGGGGGTATCCGATGAGGCATAATGTATGTTTATTTTAGCACCGCTGCACCATTTCGTCATACCCTCATAATATATGCCGTTGTCCGTAGATCTAAGCTAGTCGCAACATATAGCAAGTTCGAACGAGTATGCGAAAATGGCTCCAAGCACAAGGGAATAATTTAGTGAGATAGGATGGAGTCTTGCTTCAGGCTTGCCGGAGGTACCGCGAGCTGGTTGCCATCATTCGAGTAGTCTAGAGCATTCAGATCAACTGTGGTCAATGTCAGAGGCGTGACCCTGCCCCTAACAGGTGTCGTATAATCGTCGTCCTCGATATCGGATTCGGAAACATCTGGACTTGATACACGCCGCGAGAAGCGGTAGACGAGAGTCGCAATCACAAGTAGATTGCAGTTGATGGTGGCAAAGGCCGCCTGGGTGTATCAAGTAAGACTGGGAGTCGATCGTAACTACTGGATACAGTCATACCTCAAAGTCGGCGGCCACTCCAACGAGTGACACAAGGTTCTTAATCTGACTGACCGCACGAAGTATTGACACCATCGTCACGATGATGCTTGAAGAAAAGATTGCGATGATCATCCTTCGCTGCTTCGGAGGAAGATTCATGCTCCACAACACCCGCACAGGCAAGAAGATGAGGATCGTGTCCGAGATGCCGTCGACTAAGCACATCCTTAATTTGACGTCTGAGGGACGGTATGCGTACTCACCACACAACTCATAAACATACATCGAATGAGGCAACAAACGTGAAGGCTTGGTGTCACTCGCGGTCTCCTTGAGCCAACTTAGATCTTGAGTGTACCACCATACTTTCATCACCATGAATGTCACGAAGAATAGAGAAAAGAGGGCGGCCAACGCAGTCACAAGACGGCGCATACGCTCTGTTGCGTAGACAATGCGAGCTATCGAGAACAATATGCTCATGCGAACAGCCCTTGAAGCAGGTGTCTTTAGTGATTGACGAGCAGAGTAGTCAAGTGGCATACCATACTACACAAGTAAACACCAGGGAATACATCCAGAGTCCGACGACGGACACCAACCAATCTGATTGTCTGACGTCGAATGCTCGACAACGCCGTAGTGAAAAAATCTGGTACGCACCGCCTTCCAGATACATCCAATCTGAGGTCAGGAGTGCAATAGCACAAACGCATGCAACGAACGACCACAGGTCTTCCCACCATAAACGTCGGATTCGTAGCCGGTACCACAAGCGAAATAGCGACAGCAATATTCCGATAACTTGCGGAACACTGCTTACAGCTGCAAATCAGTCAAAGAGTGAAAAGCGGAGAAGAGCGGGACAAACCTCGTAAGGCCAGCATTTTGGACTCGGAAAATTGATAACTCGCACCCATCCTTGCGCCAAGGTTGCAGTCGAACCCACTTTTATAGTCTCGCGATCTATTTCTACATGACCATGCCGTTATGACCGTTTGACATGCCGTGCAGGGATAATCCCCCCTGGCAGGCGTGTGTGCGTTGACTGCACACTGGCTGCAAAGTCTGACGTTAGGGGATACCACGGTCGGATACGACGCTGAAAGCTGACTGAGCAATCTGATCCACGTTGACGGTAACAAGACTTTCGGGTTTGCTAATCGTCAGGGCAGTATCTTGTTTGAAACGCTGGTCCTACCCACCCAGAAATCATACAAAGCGTGGTAGAAATGAAAACGTGTGGGCAAAAGTAGGATTCCCAGGGAGACGGGAATAGTATCCCTTCTAAGATTAATACCCTGATGAGGAACTTGTATCAGAGGTTAAACTCGGAGACAATGCGCTGCTGCTGCGCAGTGAGCCAAGCCGTGACGTGATCGCGGTCTAGACGTACTGGCACGATATGTCTTCATATCTCTCTCCACCATCATTGGGTCAAGTCATGGTAGGGTCGTGTGTGGGAATACTACTGCTAGCAGTGCTAATGAAGGCATCCAAATCTATCGTAGTGAGCTGGAGGGTATTGTTTCGAGTACCGGGTGGGTGTGAGGGAGGAAAGTTTGTGTTTGCATCAGATAAGTCGTCGTTTCGGTGGAGCACACGGTAGATGAGTGTCGTAAGAAACAGCGAATTACACACGAACAGGGAACATGCGACCTGTCAGACTGTGAGAACCTGGGATTTGACACGACAGGGTCACATACCTCAACGTCGATTGCTACAGTGATGAAGGATGCAATGGCGAGCAGCTGAGACACAGCCCGGAAGAGGGACACAACAGTGACAAAGATGCTGGAGGAAAATGCTGAAATGATTAACCATCGTTGCGAGCGCCGCAGTTTTATGGAACGCAACGAATGAATCGGAAGGCAGACTAATGGGGAGTCAGATAGGATGTCTGCTGCGTCCAAACTTAGGATGCAGCAGAGAGACACTGAGAGAGACGTACTAATCAATTCAAATATTGCTAATGCCCGTGTTCCTTTCCCATCTTGTTGACTTGGAAGGATGTCAAAATGATGACCAGAATATCTCTCCACGAAAGTTATCATTAACGAGAGCCACATCAAGACAAATAGACCAGCAATTAAGATCATCACTTGACGCAAGTTGCGCGATGGTGACGTGATGCGTAAGATTGACAATAAAATGCTGAGTCTCACTGACCTGCAAGAGGTGTTGAGTGTGTTTTCCGGAGTGATAGAGACGATGACAGACCAGATGACGATAGGATATGCGAGTGCATGTATCCAAAACGAGACCGCGGAAGGTTGGCCAGCTGGATCTGTCACTCGGGTGACTGGCGGATAAAGAGGGGATTAATCTTACCCAGTCCAAAATGTAGCCAAGAAGTGGCCACGCAAATTACACTACCCATCAATGTAAGAATTGCACATGCATCCTCCCACCAAAGCTTACGCATCGCATACCGATAAAGTATCCTGTATCCCGTCAACACGAGGGCTACAGCGGTTAGAGCGCTTGTGAGGACTGTGCTCGTTTGATAAGTGCGCATATGACTGAACGCTTCGCTCACTTTTGAGATTCCTCATAAGAGAAGGAGCTATGAAGACTGTCATAGGACTATTGCGCTGCGGACGAAGTGGCCGACGGTGGCTGGATGGCTCGCACTGCGCGGTCTTGGACTGGTTGATTTGACAACACTGTGCCTCCTTTGACTTTTTCAATGTCAACGAACGTCAACGTCATACTACAGGGAGTCTGGGATCGTGAGACTATATCACCCCTGCAGTCACTGTGTGGCGAGTCGAAGAATGGTCCTCATGGGAATAAGAAGCGCTGATCCACGCTGATCATGGTATGGGAATCGCGTGGCCGGAGCAATTCATTTTCCCTGAAGCCGACGGTCAAAGAAGTTCGTGAAGCGCACAGACAGGATGTCCCGTTACATACGTTTCGCCCACGCCGCGGGCTTGTTCTTACATTTCGCACCCAACTTGGACAAGCAAACAAGAGGGTTAAACTAGGGCTACAGTGATTGTGGGAAAGGCGCAAAGCTACAATATATGGTAGTAAGTGTGGGCTAATGGTCGCTACATGTTCAGATTGGCTACACAGAACTGATCGGTAGAGTCAATGGTAATAAAATAAATAGATATCCTGTGCCAAGAACCTGTCACTGCCCCAGGTGAAACGGACGAGCCAACTAGTCAAATTGAGGGTATTCTCGAAGAAGATGAAAAGAGAAAAGAGAGAAAAAGAAGCCAAGGTCTAATCTTCGAGTAAAAAATCCCAGTTGATGCCACGACGCATTCCCTCGGGTTTCTTCGAATAGCGAAACATTCGTTTCAGTATCTCCATGCGGGAATTCTCGGGTGCATTAGAGTGGACATCCCACATGCGGAATGTCACGGCACCCGCGGATTGGACGGTCACTTCATCGGCATCCCACTGATCGCACTGGCAAGTATCTTCATCACAGCAAACGTTTTCCATGATGCGATTCACGAAACCAGCGGAGTATGACGCTTGTCCCGAATACCAGATATGACCTTTAAAGTCAGACGGAAGCCATATAGTGACATTGGACACGTCTGCCCGGACCTCCAGGTAAAACTTGCATCGAGGGACGGGTCGACACTGATCATCCGTCATGAGACTCACGCGAAAAAGAACAAAACCCACGTGGAGAACTTACAACTTTTAATTTCACAGGTGTGGAGGTTGCAGCAATGAACATGTTTAAGCGGTGGTCTACCGGCTGCCTTCTTGCGCGATAGTGGGGTATAACAAGAGACATATCTATTTCTTTTTGCGTCTCCAAGATGAAATCCCAGTCGCTGGACGCATGGTAATGGACCTTGTGCGTCCCGCAGGGTTCCATTCGCTATGAGATCATGGTCAACCAAACAGAGCACACACCGATATGAAAGCACCTACCAGCATACCAGGTTTTTCGCTTGAGGCCGTGCTCTGTCGATCACTTGAGAAATGGAACATCTAACACTGTACGACATGACCGACCTCCGTGGACGACTCGCAATTGCTTGCCATCGTCGCCTCCGCACAAAAGGAGGGAAAGGCGAGTATGCGCCTTCAAGAACGTGTCGGCATGAAGCAGGCACGGGGTTATATGTGTCTGGCATAAGCGACCATCGGGTCATGGCCATTCCCCCCTTGTACCCGAAAAGGCAAGTCTTGTATTCTCCATGTGGTCCAGAAACAAAAGCAGACGCCGGCGACTTGAGCGAACAGAAGCACGCGGTTTCAATCGTTTTATTACTCATGGAGAAAAGAACATGCTGTTCCCTGTCAATCTGTTTTGATCGTTTGGGGCACAAGCGGATGGTCCGTCTTGTTATAGCTGTCCTGCCAGCTCAGCCAATGACTCAGTCCCGCGCCAATGACACGGCGACTGCCCAATAAACACTACAGCAACACTCAAACGTTCGGCAACACAAATACAACAGTGTAAATAAGCAGGTAACGGCAAGCGAGCCAGCGCCGCGTCAAAGGAAATGCAACTGCCTACCGGCGAAGAGCCGGCGCACGTGGCGACCCACGCGTGAGCCGGCGTTCTCACTACCATCATTCTTCGACAATGGCATGAGACGTATCTCTATTTTTCCTTCCGCATGGATATATACTTCGTCGCCGTCCTCCATTGGCATGCAGGAATCCAGTCTTATGAGTCCACAACGCACGCGGTGGCGGAATGCGCGACAATAACCAGCTTGTCTCCTGTGGTAAGAGCCGTCGTGGCTCTTGACATTGACAACCCCTCGGAACAGCGATGGCAGCGTCACTTTCACGTCAGCTTCACGTGCAAATATGTAGAGACAGAAAACGTGGGTCTCAGCACCGGGATGTCGGAACTATAATGGAAACATTTCCAATTGACCGGCAAGACGGAACACAGGATGGGTACAACTCACCACATTAGCGGTGATCGAACCGGTCAGACTGGACAAATAGAATACGGATTTTGCAAACGGCGGAATATCACATGGCAATGGCGCAAGGAGCACTAGCCTTGCGTTGATACGCTGTCGCAATGAAGTCGTTTGGAAGATGAACTGATCACCAAGCACCGCACGTTGTCTTCGGGGAATGAATTGCTTCGAGATGGTCTCGACCTTTTCATCCTGAAACCTGAGGTGAGGTGCAGCCATCTATGTACTGGTCAACGGACCTCTAACAGTCTGGTGTCCGACCCAGGAGAGCTTAAATTACTAATGAGCTAGATCAGTACAACCGATTAGATACGAAACGCGCTCCACTAGGCAGTGCTCACTGAAAGCGTTTGTGAGATCCTGCTCATATTATGGAAGGATTTGAAGTTATCGATGAGCCCTTCTGACCCAATAGCGATTTATATACGACTTTTGCCACTCGCCAAAGCGTCATGGTGGTGGCCGGAACAAAGCAGTCAAGCCTCGACCAGCGAAGTACTATTCAGCTAGTGGATGGGCATTTACTTACGTGGGAGCACAATGCCCCGAGCAGTCTGCCAAGCGAGATCAGACAATGCAAACCGGGAAATGCCTTTGACAGGTGACCAAAATGACATGCTGCGATCATGACATTACTTGATGATGATCTCGACTCTATGAGTAAGCTACCAGAGCTATCGAAAGCGAATTTCACCGGTATACACTGGCGTCAGACATGATTAAAAATATCTCACCACTCGTTGCCCACTGGACAGCTTGCATATAATTTATCCACTATTCAACAGCGGGGTTATAATATAGATACATCAGCATCAGCAACGTGGAATTGGAAACCTAACCAATAGCCTAGAGATGTGCTTCGTGACCGTCTTCGACTGCTCCGTTACCTAGTGTTGGAGGGCAAGGTCCCCGGCGCACTTTCTCGACGAGCCGACTAAATTCCTCGTTATGTAGAGCCTTGATGGCTTGTTAATCAGCCGAGTCCCGATAATACAGAAACCTAACCCACTTCATAGGCAACGGTGTCTTCGACCACGTATCTTTGTCCCTTTTGTCCCTCTTCCCATATCTTCAACTCGACACGTAGCTCGGATAAGGTCTTACGACACGCAGTCTTGTCGAGATTTGCGTTATACATCATAACCCATCTAAATGGAAGGTTGAGTCCTGACAAGAGTTTGTACTGGAAAACGGACATCACCTTCTGTGTCTAGCAATTCGTGTGTTTCGATCTCCATTCACGGGCAATTGCTGGGAGGATAAGAGCTCTTTCAAGGCCTTATCCTTCAGCACGTCATAAGAAACTTTCGGTAACCGTTCCACTGCGTCATCAAAATCACTTCACGTCAGAGCCAATATTGAGTTTCGGCTTGAGCATCAAGGACCGCCAATCACCTGTTACGCTTGGCTTTACCTTTCTCCAGCTTGCTCCCAAGTAGCTTCGCCCACTGCTTTGTTGCATTCGGGTTCGAAGGGTTATCGCGTTTAGAGGGCAATTTCTGTCCACAATCCGGTCCGTCCATATGGGCGTTGATTACTTGGAATTCAACAGAGTCACCACATACAGGACATTTTACTAGTGAATCGGCTTAATAAGAACAACGATGAGCGAAATGAGGAGCAGGAGGACATTTGTACATTCACGTTGCAAGGACGAGAGTTCTTCTTCTCTTGGATCCGATGATGGCTCCATATTCGTTTGTCGCCGAGAAGCTTTCCTCGCGCTCTTGGCCTGCAGTGGCGATGAGTCTCCAATCTCACTCGATTCGTTCGGGTTTGAAGGTCCTGCTACACATACAATATCAGAGTCCGAACTGTACGAGACTTCAGTGTGTTTGCGTTTCCGTCTATTCCGAACAGGCGTCTGAAATTGGCGCGGTGCTGTTTCATTGTTCGAATTATGCCTAGAAACTGCTGTTGGCTGTTCCTGTTGAGAAAGATGAAGCACAGTTGATCTAAAAGGGGTCACCGATGGGAAAGTAATCAAACTAACGGACAACCACATACCGTGCTGCCTTCCAAGCTGAAACGACCTCTTCGAGAGCCGGATTTACCCTGAAGTGTGCTTCTGAAGCAGATTTTCGACAACTTGGACATTCCGGTTCTCTCACAAGGTGTTCTCGTATGCACTAATGGAGCATCTCTCAGCATGGTCACGCTGGAGTGGATTTCCTTGTTGCATACCAATGAACAAAAGCAGTGGCCACATACAAGCGATATGGGTGCATCGAAAAATTCGCCACAAATTGTGCATCGAAAGCTGGCGTCTAGTTGACGCAAGTTGGTCTCCGAGAAGTCGGTTGGGTCGGGTATGGCCTGCGCGAGGAGTACTTGTACATTGTTCGTGAGCATAGCCAGACACTGCCAGTGCAAGAGGGGAGTTGGAGACGCGTTTGTGACATCGTGACCTGACGCGCCCAAGTCACACGACCAACTAGCCAGATTTGAAACTTTTACGATGTAGTGATGGTACAATGCCGGATCGAAAAAAAGTACAGTGTTTATACATTTCCCTCAAACTCATATTGATCTTCCGTCGTAACAACTCCACGAAGTAAAGGATCCAGGGAAGCCAGCTCATCCTTGATGCCATTCCGCGCGACCGCATCAAGTTCTTTCAATAGTGCGGATGTTATTTTCTGTGGGGGATCACCATCGGAGTCAGCAAGATGATCGTCTGAAGACTCACTTTAAACTTTGTATCTACTTTCAGTAGGGTATCACCTAGCCCCGCTGTCCAACTAGGCGGGGGGCTCCCCAGTCCGCTTCCATAATTCTGGCCGGGAGCTTGGACGTTTGCAATTCCCCACAAACTACCATCGCTCTCCTCCAAGGGCTTGGGCGTCAAGTCTTGACTTGAGAATAAATACGACACTCCTGGATGCGGAGCGAGCAATCCTAGTGGCCCCATCATATGTTGACCAGAATGTGAGAATGCAGAGGGACCGAGAATACGGGAAATCTTATTGTACACCTCAGAGAGCACGTCAAGAAGGGATAGTAATGTTTGATGGTAATCCAGTGGAAAGGGCTGTTGGAGGTCAATTCAACGTAAATCATGTAGGGTATGGTTCGACGCACTATATGGGGTGAAACAAGATAAGAGGTTTCTGACCCGTCTGAGTATGGTGCTGCATATTCGGCATAGCCGCCTGCAGCTTGTCGTTTTGCAACTTTGGATCGGAATAATCGCTACAGTACGAGGTCAGGATGACATCGTCGTGATACAATGAATATCCAATACATATTTGGGCTTGTCGGGCTCTTCTTTGGCTTGATCATATTCGTTCATGGTATTGAGCAAACCACGAAGGTAGTCGTGCGCTTGGGGTATATCCAGCAGGTTGGATAGAGACATCGCTAGGATGGCAAAGCGATGCGTCCTACGATATTTCCCAAACAGTCAGAAAAACTGTAGAGAAGAAACGATCGTACACACCGTTTCTTCATGGCGAGGTTATTGAACACCCTGTCAAGGTCGCTGCGCGGCATCATGATCGTGTGGAACCAGTGGCTGCGACTGAGCTGTAGACTCAGCACATATCGCCCATTCGAAAGAAGAATGGCGTACCCTTCGTGTACGTTGCGCATGTAGGTTAGGGTGATGATGCGTTTCTGTACCAGATCCCGGAGATACTCGACGGAGGTCCCTTGTGCAATGGTGGGTGTGCCGTTCGCAACTAGCGTTGATGACAGTGTGTCTGAGTGCACAGACTGACCATCCCACTCCCTTCCCGGGGTAACGCTCG
Organism: Hemileccinum rubropunctum; assembly: GCA_038089535.1. NCBI lineage: Eukaryota > Fungi > Basidiomycota > Agaricomycetes > Boletales > Boletaceae > Hemileccinum > Hemileccinum rubropunctum. The sequence continues at coordinate 29,768 of JBBPLC010000006.1, read as the reverse complement.
CAGTCGGAGTTTGGACCGCTGCTGCATAGGCTGCGCCGGTAGCGGCAGAGATGCTACCGCTGGGAGTTGGACCGTTGGCTGGAGGCTTGAAGGAGGATAGCAAGTTTTGTGCAGAGCTCTTCCTACGCATGGTTGGACGTGGAGCGTCAGACATTAGTGGGCTTGACAGCGAAATGGTTGCCTGGAAACTAGACATATGTACGGGGTCAGTGTCGGTTACGAGTAGAAAACGGTGGTCCCGATAATGTCCTAATTGGGTTATGCTACAAACGAGCCTCTCCTTCGTCTCCTACTGATCTAACACAACGATCCAATGGACGCATTCGCCGTTGCCAAGCAGTTCACCGATTATTATTATTCAGCATTCGACGCAGATCGCCACCAGTTGGCTCCCCTATATGTATGTCTGTCGAACGAGAGCGACGCGATCCCAATTGATCTGACGGCCCTCCAGCGTCCAGGGTCAATGCTCACATTCGAGGGCAACCAGATCTTAGGAATAGATGGCATCGTCGAGAAACTGACTGTAACTATTCGCTTTTGAGGTCCTCCTACAGTGCTGATCGTTCTCCAGTCATTGCCCTTCACCATGGTTCAACACAAAGTGTCGACCATTGACGCGCAGCCTTCTAAATTTGATGGTGGCCTTATCGTTAGCGTTACTGGTTATTTGTTGGTACGTTGGTTTCTCCAGGCTTCCACACCAACCAACCTCCAAATAGGTCGATAATGAAACCAATCCTCTCAGCTTCAGCCAAGTGTTCCAGCTGGTCCCCGACAGTGGCACTTATTATGTGTACGTATCTTGGTTTGATTATGAACGCGTACCAAGGTGACACACGCGTTTTCAGCTTCAATGACATCTTCCGTCTCAACATCGGCTAATTTGGTAGAGTATGCCTCTATCACAGTAGAACGGAGCAGAACCAAGACATCGTGAAGAGATGATCATGTGTCTGTGTGTGTACCTTATTCCCAATGAGATGATTTCAAGTCTGGATTAGACCGAGCCCGTTCTTCGTCCTGAGCTTAGTCCCCAAAGGTTTGTCATATGCAGGTCGCCTGGCTCAGGCTCTGACTGCACCCGTGGCTGCTACAGCCATGCACGGACCAGGCATCAAAGAAGTTTTGTATAGCTACGAGAAGTAGAACACAAGGGCCACTCAACGCGTCGCGTCACAAGGTTTCATGCAGTGGCATTAGTTTCGTCATCACGCTGCTGATCCAAACACGTCGGTACTACTTCACTTGCATAATTCATCCCAGTATTCTAGGTGTCAACAATCAAGCAATGGCGAGAAAATGGAAGAGGAAACACTTGCTCGGGACGACCTGGCTTTCCTGCATGGCTGCCTCGGAAGGAGCTTCTGCCAAAACAGCAGCAAATCCACTGAGAAATGGCAAGATTAGTAACGAAGAGACCCTTGAATGATTTTTCATAACAACATACTTGCGCAAGTGGAAATCCGTGTGACTATACACAGGTTCAGTGAGTCAGATGGGTTGTACCCGGGGTGTCACTTACCAGTGTACGAACCATGGACCAGGGTTGTCCGTGACAAAGCGAATCGTCACGTTATCCAGTTTTGCTTGGGACCCAATGGAAACGGTGTCCCTCCTAACAGGGTTCACAAAGTTGAAGGTTTGGCTTCCAGGAGCTCTCACGACATCAAATGTATGCTTTAGATTGCAATTAATATGACCATTTTCACGGAAAAGTCCTGAAGATCGCAGTGAAAATCCGACTCACGCCGTGAAGATGAAGAGTATGCTGTCGAACGATTCCGTTGTAAGTGATACCGAAGAGATGTGATAAACACTCACGGGTCCGCCGAGTGCACCGCCTTTTGTGAGTTCAGTTGCCGGAACGCTAAGCTCGATAACTTGACCCCGTGGAAGGTCGTAGACACTACCACTCGGAAGCAGTTGAGACGGGTGCCAAGTACCATGTAGGATTTGCAGGAGCACGGGCAATGGTGGGTCCGCGTAGGTTACTCCGTTAATTGTATAATGGTGGTCTTCAAGTCCAGGCACCAGATTAATATTCACATCTGCTTTGCCCGGCTCCGGGGTTCCAGGCGCGCCGGGTGTAACCAATGGGCGAATCTTACTCTCGTGGTAGGGAAGCACATATGGCGCGTGCTTTGTTGTCGGCTCTTGATCTGGTGCACCTCTATACCTCAGGATAGCGGAATTTTTCCCTCCATCAAACGTCTGGCTAGGATGACTGGATAATGCACGAATCCAGTAGTTCCCCAAAGTTTGGTTGGCAGTCACCACCACGGAATAGCGTTGGCCGGCCATCACAGACAACGAATCGATGATCAGGGGTTCCGTCTCAACGCCGTCCGTTTCAATGACTGTCATCGTATGGCCATCAATGGTGAAATTGAACCAGGAGTCGCACGAAGCCCCGATTATTCGGAAACGATAACGTCTGCCCTGCTCGACGCCGACAACGGCAAGCGGGGACATCGGTCCACCAGTGTACCGTCCATGACCGTTTATTAGCGTGGCATTCGCCGTGAATGGAGGCCGGTCCATTTGCCGAGTGGGTATATGATACCTGTACAAAGTAAGCCTGGTATCCAGAGTGAAAGTGTCGCATTCCGTACCAGTCTGCAAGGGTGAGAATTGTGTTCTCTAGCGAGTACATAAGCGCCTCGTTTGAATTCCCAGAAATGAAATACGTACCATTATCAACGTCATACAGATGTTTATGCGGATCTTCAGGATCATATATTACCAATGGTCCCCTGAGACCGTCACAATATTGAGATGAGAAGTGTGAGTGGTACCAGTATGTCCCAGATTGACTTTGTGCATTGAATTCATGCAAAAAGCTTTTGTGCGGCTTGATGGGGCATTGTGTAACCCCCGTGGCGCCATCAGCCCAGTTAGACTCTTTCTGGTAGATGCCATGCCAGTGCTGTCGAGTTTCAGAGATATAAAAAAAAGAGGTATATTGGATATACGAACAACACTCGTAGATATGTCCATCGTGGTGTCATGAAGATAGTTTGTCACGTTGATTTTGAAGTCGTCGCCCTGAAAGAATATTAAGACACGCAATTCCACGTCACGGAATTTGACGAAAATACCTACCTTCTGCGCAGCAATTAACGGTCCTGGAAATGTTCCCCCAGCAAGTACAGTTCTCGAAGAGATGTCAGTACAAAACGGTGGCCAAATGAACACAACTCAACGATCGGGGGAAACCGTCAGGAGCAATGACCTTGTTGACGATATTTAGCTGCGAGACGGGACCAAGAACATGAGATTCGCTCTGGAGCGAGGATCTCTCTTGGTGGAACTCTGGCGCAGCGAAGACCAATGTTATATATGAGTAGACCAAGGTGGACACAAGGGAACAGCGGAAACTAGCGTGCATGCTTTGAATAACGGGCACTGGTGACGAGGGCTTTCCAATGGCGAACGAATTTATGAGTGAACACAAATTCTCATATCGAGTTCAAGAGAGATGATAACGCCACTAGCCCATCATGAGCATCGATCACCTGCGTATGAGGGGGTATGCATCGACTAATTTCGTACCGATGAGGAAGCATCCGGGATCCCATCATTCCAGACAAGCAGATTCGCACCACCTTGAGTCAGTTGATCATGGCAATTGCAACAAAATCGACACCCACGCGAGTTTTTCATTTTTCATGATAGAGAGTCACGGAGTTTGCCAATATCCATCGGGCGTGATCCAAAGGTTTTTTCCACCGAAATCGGGAATAATACTGAGCAGGACTTCAAGCTTTCCCCTTTAGAATGACGATACGTAAATTAGCCCTCAACATCGAACCAATCAACGGACAAGAGAACATCTGCCACTTACATTACGCGTGAACTCTCCTCGAATATACCCGCGTTGAAACCCGCGGCCAGATGATATGATCGTGACGTCACCCGCAACCGTGTTATTAGTTAGATCGAGAGTTCAGCTTGTTTTCTCTTCGAACCATCGTCTACAGGTTTATCCCTTCGTTGTCGGCGGTCGACCATCAGTGTCACTCATTTTATGGGGTTAATGCTACACCCCTTCGCTCGAATGTCTTCCAAGCCGAATTTGAAGCATTGTGAAAAGTATGTCAACAGCCGCGAATAAAACGTGACGGAGGGATTCACACCGGAAAGGTTCAAATTGTGGCGTACAGTCTTCTACGATTATAGTTCTGCGAGACCCGTGCACCATTACCAGCTGAGGAGACAAATAACCACTGTCAGACCAATACTACCCGTGATTAATTTGCGGAATGCAGACGCAGTTTCCAAGATAGTCCATACTCTTGTGTTGATTGGGATGACTCTCCGTGGTGAATGCTATAACATACGATGAGAACCGACTGAGAGGCAAGTTGGAGAACAAATTTCGGGCAACAGCCCTACCTTCGATGACGGTGGCATAAATTGGCAGCTGCATAGCTATTCTTGTGAATGACCGTTGATCCGGTCATCGCAAACTGATCAACCAGGAGGCCACCTAAGTAAAGACGTTATTCCCACCTCCACTATGAAGTCCAAGCCTGCAAACCAAGGACTATCAGTTACTGTTCGGCCAAAGATGGCGCTACATCGAATCAAATTCCGTACATATCGGTGGCGGGAGTTCTTCGGAAGAATCGCGAGGGCCTCCTTCCATCTCCTGAGGGTATTCATTGGAAAATCCCCCGTCAGGTAGCATCCACGGCGTACGTCCACTGTGATTTTTCGAGACTCGAGCAGGTGTCAAGCGCTGGACTTTAGAAGAGACGCATATCGTACAAACGGATGGGAGAACATCTATAAAATGATGATGCTTGAAGAACGTGATTCCACAATAAGTGAAAGGTCCAGCCCAACGCCTACTACTAAGACACTATAAATCCACTACCATTGCCAACCAGCCAGGCCAATAAGGCACTCGTTGGAGGACTCGGTGAGATCTTGAAATGTTTCAGAGCCATCCATTTCGAGGGGTCAATCATATCCTGCACCTCACGGGTGAGATCCTGCCAACCGAGAATTAAATTCAACTGGAGGGTATCAACTCCTGCGTCACCCAGCATTCGAACTGCATGAAGGAACGATCCGAGCTCTGCTTTATCGTGGCATTGCAAAGAATGTTGTATTTTGAGCGTTCTGAATACCTTCCGATACTTGTCTGCGAGGAGGATGAGGAGCTCGGCATACTGATTCAGGTCATATCCGCTACGGTCTTGGGGAACAATCGACAATTCCTGAAATACCGGACTTGAAAGCAAACGAACAAACTCGATGGCGTGGGATGCAGAACCACCAATGGTTAATTTCTGCAGCGAGGGGAAGACGGAGGATATCGGATGGAAACGAGAGTCTGGCCAGCGTACAAAGCGCAGATCAAGTTCCCGTACGGCGGATGCAGAAAGCGCATGACAGTATTTGTGCAGCACATTCGGGTCAAGGGGGCTGGGTTTGATCGTGATTTTTCGAAGTTGTTGAAAGGGAAGTGGAGTCAGGGAAAGGAGATGTTCCTTTGGGCTCCCCTCGAACTGGATATGTTCAATAAGAGGGGCGTCCAGCAGTAACCGATTCATGATCGAACTCCAGAGCACTGCTTCCACCTCTGGAGCCATTGAGTTGGCCCAACTAAATGCTACAGAGCGAAGGGAAGAGGGAAGCATTCTGAGATGTGGACTGGGAACACTTTTCGCGTGAAATGCAAGGGTAGCAAGGTTCGGGAAAAGCTCGACATTGGGACGAATATCGATGAGTTGGTTGTAAATGGAGGAGTACACGCGGTGTGGGATCCTGGTAACAGTTTTTACATATAAACGTCGAGCCCGCCCAGCATATTTGTCGAATGTCGCCCACTTTTCTGGGGGCAGATTTGAGACCACAAGGCGGTCGAAATGAAAGCAAGAGTCTTCCTGCAAACAAGCACGACATCAGGTTTTGACAAACACTACCAAGCCCTTCTAGACGTACACCAAGGATTAACTCGTTCGGCAAGAGAGAGATAAATGGCTCCAGGGAGTCATTGAGTGCCCATAGACGATCAAGAGCTGGCTCGGCGATAGCTTTGCAAGTGAAGGCGAGGTGGGATATACTACATTTATCATTGCCGAGCTGATCCAGGATTATCTTCAAGAGTTCGGTAATATAAAGGGCGCGATGTGGGGTAAGATTTACTAGAGAGTTGGTCTCTTTGGACATGGCTGTGAAAGAAAGAAAACACGTTGTCACTGATCATGAGACCTGGATCAGAGGTGTGTGTGCGTGCGTTTCATCGATGGATTTGACGTAACAAGCAACGCGATACGCCGAGGAGCTCGATAAGGAACCTGCTAGTCATTCTGGCGGAAATGACAGTCGAAAAACTGGTCGTAGTTTCCAAACAACTTTACCGATTAGTAGAGTGCACTGGTCGCTGGTTGCGGTGAGCAAGGGCGGCGGACTGGGAGAGGCTTGGTAGTGGCAGTGCTACGCAGCTGTAATCGCGTGTTTCTCGCAGTAGTGTGCGCGTTCTCCTTGTCTTTCAACTTTCACGTCGTCGTCCGCCATGTCTACAGGTTTTGGGCAAGAAATCGTATCCGTCGTGAACAAGCTTCAAGATGTTTTCAGCACAGTTGGATCCTCAGGATCCCAAATAGACCTCCCGCAAATCTGCGTGCTTGGTAGTCAAAGTAGTGGCAAGAGTAGTGTACTCGAGGTATGCGGCCTACCGTCTACTGCGGTACAGTCAAAATGATCTCTTCTTCGAGAACATCGTTGGACGAGATTTCTTACCTCGTGGCACTGGTATCGTGACACGGCGACCGCTCGTACTGCAACTCATCCACCGCCCTGCCAACCCGCCACAACCGAATGGTCTCTCATGTACGTTGCAAATCGAACCTTGCAGCTTCTTTGAACTCAGCCTATTTTCCAAAGCACAACTTACAGGCACGGACCAACAAGCCAACGAATCAGAATGGGGAGAATTCTTGCATCTGCCGGGCGAGAAATTCTACGACTTCAACAAAATCCGTGCAGAGATCGTTCGTGACACGGACGCAAAGACTGGTCGCAACGCTGGCATCTCCCCACAACCCATCAACCTGCGCATATTTTCGCCCAACGTACTAACACTTACCCTCGTGGACTTGCCTGGTCTGACAAAAGTGCCTGTCGGAGACCAACCCAAAGACATCGAAAAGCAAATCAAGGATATGCTTTTGAAGTACATATCGCGACCCGCTTGTATTGTTCTTGCTGTCACAGCAGCCAACACTGACTTGGCAAACTCGGATGGTCTCAAGTTGGCTCGTGAGGTTGATCCAGAAGGGACTCGCACAATTGGTGTCCTTACAAAGGTTGATTTAATGTACGTTGTTCGACTTACTTTCATATAGCGAAAATCTCATTAATACGTACAGGGATCAAGGGACAGACGTCGTCGACATTCTTGCGGGCCGCGTCATTCCACTCAGACTCGGTTATGTACCAGTTGTGAACCGTGGACAACGGGATATCGACACTTCCAAGTCTATCACTGCTGCCCTGGAGGCAGAGCGCAATTTCTTCGAGACACACCCTTCATACAAGGGCAAATCTCAATATTGCGGAACTCCTTTCCTCGCCCGCAAGCTCAACATGGTTCGTTCATACTTATTGTGTGTCCATACCACAAGTTAATCAATGTTTTAGATCCTCATGCAACACATTCGCAACACCCTCCCTGACATCAAAGCGCGTATAACGCAGCAGCTTCAAAAGTTTAACGCTGAGCTTGCAAGCCTTGGTGGACCACTGGGTGATGGTACAGGAGGCAATGTTGTTCTTGCCGTCATCACCGAGTTCACGAACGAATTCCGCACTGTGATTGATGGTAACACAAATGATCTGTCTCTGAATGAACTCAGTGGTGGCGCGCGTATCAGTTTCGTATTCCACGAATTGTTTAACAATGGTGTGAGGAGCATCGATCCATTCGATCAAGTAAAAGATGGTGATATCAGGACGATTCTGTACAACTCCTCCGTAAGTGACCATCCGCGTACTTGTTCGTTTGATTTTTGACTAGCACCCAGGGCTCGACACCATCATTGTTTGTTGGTACACAAGCCTTCGAAGTCATTGTCAAGCAGCAAATCAAACGGCTCGAAGAGCCTGGCTTAAAATGCTGTCAGCTGGTATACGACGAATTGATCCGAATCCTTGGACAACTGCTTCAGAAGATCGTATGTCCTCGTTCGCGGACACGGGCAAGGCTGACCATATATTCGTATACAGCAAGCTTTCAGACGCTTTCCCGCTCTCAGAGAACGGTTCAACGCCGTTGTTGTGAATTTTTTCAAGAACTCCATGAATCCAACGACCAAACTTGTGACTGATATGGTCGCGTGCGTACCAAGTTCGCTATTCCCAGAGAGTTCAAACGTAGTTAGCTACAACTTTATTATAGCATGCAAGCATGCTATGTTAATACGACTCATCCCGATTTCCTTGGTGGCCATAAGGCAAATCATTTTCGCGCGGGTTTAAGTTCCCCATCACTGACTCCGTTCACTTTGGCAGGCTATGAGCATAGTCCAGGAACGTCTCAACGTTAACAAACCTCCTCCGCCTGCAGCTGATTCGAAGAATGGCAAGCATGCAGCAGGCCAGGCTAATGGCGGTCGTGACCTCGATGTCGACCCCAAGAAGGACGAGTCAAGTTTCTTTGGTTCATTCTTCTCGACGGCAAGGAAAGGACAGACGAAGAAAGCGGGCCCTGTTATGGAATCGGTAAGTACTGCTCGAGATGGCGAGCCCCTTGACGCGGTTGACTTTCATTCATCCCGAAGCCACCTGCGATAATCAGGCCCCAATCGGCGCTCAGCGAACGAGAGACCATGGAAACTGAGGTTATCAGTAAGTCAACTAGCCAATCCTGGCCTAGACCATGCTTATTTGATACTTTGCGTTAGAACTCCTCATCCACTCCTATTTCAACATAGTAAAAAGGGAGATGATTGACATGGTCCCGAAAGCGATTGTCCTCACGCTCGTGAACCACTCCAAGGAAAATCTACAACGCGAGCTGCTACAAGAGCTCTACAAGGCCGATGTTCTGGACGAACTGATGAAAGAGAGCGAGTTTGTGGTCAACAGGAGGAAGGAAGTTGTGAGCATGGTGACCGCATTGAACAAGGCTGAGGAGTAAGTCCTGGATTGAAACTCCTCGGGTTCAAAAATTGATCGTCCTCACTTCAATAGGATCGTTGCTGGTGTCTAGACTTGCGTGTGCCAGTGCGTAGTACTTTCGTGTCTTGAGTTAGTGTAATACCCGTCCTGCATATATGTCTCCTACCCAATGTGTGGCTAGATCATTTATTCGTCTCTTCATCATACTAATTCCAGTTGAACGGCATGGCAGCTAGCTTGATGTGGGCTCGATGTGAATTCCGCTCCCTCGACGTATGGACAGACAGGTATGGACTAGTAACTTCGTGCCTGAGGTACATAGTTTTACGCAACCGGAGGCTGCCATTTCAATAGTAGGACGGAAAATAAACACTACGTACGTATGTACATGGCTGTAGGCAGTCAACACGGGAATTATTTGCGGTGTATCTCGTGGAGGCCTACAGGCGGCAACTTGGTCATCTTGCATATATACATTTCGGCATGTCATCAGGGCCGTGCATCAGCTACATAAGCGAATACAAGACGACAACCCCTCTTGCTCTCTTTCTACCACCGTCCTCGCCACAACTATAATTCACGACACTGTCCACCATGGCCGAAAGTTCCTGGACAGACGACATTCTGCTCAAGGTTCGTCTCCTTTCCATTCTCGCCAAAACATGAGCTATATACCCTGCTCCAGCTCCTTAACATCGTGGTGTATTTTGCCTTCCTTGGTTCCAACATCTACACCATCGCAGCTCCGCATGACATATACTACTCTGGCAAAGAAACATACATCACTCCTGCTCCCTGGGCTTTCTTGATCTGGTATGTTTATTTACCCCCCCTGTTGCCACTTTTTCATTGGTCGGACAGGACCCTCATTCACCTGCTCCTTCTCGGAACCATCGCCTACCAGTTCACCGCAGCTGGGAAGAGGGTCATCGTTGATGGTATCTCATGGCGGTTCGCCTTGCTCGGTGTCCTTAATGCAATTTACGTCAACCTTTGGGCGTCGCACCACTACATCGTGGCCTTCATCTTCGCCCTCTTTGTCAGCAGCACTGTAACGGTGAGTTTCTTGCTTTGCCGCGTACCCGTCCTCCATTCTTCTTTTGGGCGAGGCGCTGGCGTTTTTGATGCCATCTCGCGATTACATCATATCTGTTGCTAACCCACTTGCAAATTCTGGTCAGCACATTTACTACATTGTCAAGAAGCAGCATGCACCGTCAAACACGGGTGACGAAATATTTGTGCACCTTCCTTTCTCGCTCTGGCACGGATGGACTACCGTTCTAGTTGTTCTCACTGCCTTCGAGGCTTTCGGTGTCAATGCGCTTACTGAAAAGGCTGGTGTCTGGACAAAGGTTTTCGTGTTCCTTGCTCTGTGAGTCACCACCTGCCTGCGAATGCTTCTCATTCATACGGTCCATCACACAGCTTCTTCCTCGAGGGGACTGCCGCAGCTTACGCCTTCACTTCCATCGAGGGCGACTTGCCCGCATCCATCGCCATTATGTGGTCCCTCTTTGCGATCTTCGCCCAGCAGAGAAACCCATTCGTTCACTGGACTTCTCTCGTCTTTGCTATCTTGAGCGCGTTCTGCGTGGTCAAGGGCATCTGGGGACTGTATAGGAGGTTCACGCGCGGTGTGATTCTTCTCGAAGACGAGGAGCGTGGTCCGTTGCTTGGCGGGCGATGAACATGCTGTGTGATCCCAATTCGAGATAGAGGCAGTTCGGCGCGGTCGCTTTCATGTCTTCTTTCAAAGTGCGTTCTCCAGATTCAAGTTTTTGATTTTCACGAACAGTGTGTGCGTACATCTGTATCATAACTCGTCCCCATGTTTTTTTCTTCTTTTGCATGTAACTTGCAACTTAACTATGTTGACTCTTTCATCCTAGTGGTGATGTCAGGCTGATTATCAGTGGTATGTATGATCGATGAGGGTTGCGTGAGAAGATCGTGATATCTAAAAATCAATAGCTGGCGCCTTACGTCCACCATGCTCTTGCTTGAAACTGACAGCCTGGCTCGGCTCAAAAGCCCTGGGCTTCAGAGCTTTATTAATAGACTTGGAAAATATGATACCTGAGCTGCTGAAACCTTGGCATGGTACTCCAATGGAGTCATGATTTCTCGTTGTATTAAGTGGAACCGAGATTGCAAACATAAAGGTAAGAATACGACTTCTCCATCATGATTGGATCATGACCAAGCAAGTTCAAGCGGTAGGGAGTGACACAAGTATGCAGAATGACCATCATGTAGCAACGGCAAAGCCGACCGCATTTCTCCCTAGGTCGTACACAGTGAAGTAGCGCCTAAGAAAGACATCACCTGAAATAAAATCAGTATACATTCTCGCGCAATCTGTCAGAATTTTACCAAGGATCCAAAGAGCACCACCCGGCGAGTTGATATCCAAGCCAGTGAAGGAGGAGCTACATGTCCCTTGAACGTTGAGGATATAGTCACTGCCCTTCAGGGAGTATGCCTTGCCATCAAAGTAGAATGACAATTCCGGTAGCGAAGGAACTGTGGAACAGTCGACTATATATTGGCCATCCGAAGAGCGCTTGGCACCAATTTTTGTGTTCAACATCTCCGCCATATGAGTGGGAAGAGTAATCAAGGAGGTACCTGACAAGTTCAGCATTGTCACTAGAGTAGGACGACGCTTTGAGCCTACCTGTATCAATAGCTGCACTGGTGTTCCCAAGATCGAGAACATCATTCCCAATGGATACCTTTTCGAGCTCAACCTCCCAGTGGGCCTTGCGCCGAACAGGAACATATGCGATCTCGCCAGAGTAGGCAGAGTGATCAATTCCACCAAATACGACCTCACCACCATCCTTTGCTGAAGAACCGAGGCGGAACGTGAACACAGGTTCGTCCACAAGATTTTGATTGATCATGTTGTAGAACGGTGGGACTATACCATTCACCGAGATCGTGTCATAAGCAAGGCCAAGAATCCCGTCGAACCTGGGGGATCAGGATGAGGTCGGGCAATACAAGTGTGATGCACACTCACTTTCCAGATGCAAAGGCAAGTCCAGGTTCCTTGGTGGCTTCAGCAAAATCCTGGTTACGAATCGAAAGGTCGCCAATGGAGAGTGTGTCCTGTGAGACAATTCCTTCCATCGAACCAGAACCATACTTGAGAGAGAAGGCGGAGCCATTGGCCTTGTATGAAGATGATGCGCTCGAACGATACGTGGCATGGAGGAAGCACGCGATAGAGTAGCAGCTGGCGCTGGGTACCCAAAGGTTGCTGGAGCTACCAGCGGAGAATAATGGGGCAAATGACGAAACGGAGGGGGAAAGGTACATACCCAGTATCAAGGATGACTTTGAAGTTTTGAGGCGGTGTGCCAAGGGAGATCTCGGTGTAGTACTGTGCATTCATGTAGTCTAGGGGCAAAATAAATGTGGTATAGAACAAAGACAGAGGAAGGGCATACTAGAGAGAGGAACATTGTGGCCAGCGTTGGGCAAGTCCTCCTGCGTCCAGAAAAGGTCGTCTCCCCCTGGACTCGGCAACACCTTACGACCAGCACCGCCAGCACCGAAGAGGGGAAGCTGCTGGAAAGAGACCTGGGAGGTGCCATACTTTTCTGCAAGGTAAGCCGTCTCCAGTGAGGGACTGGGAGCAAGAGAGGGTAGCTTTTGGAGCTTGAGCCTGTGGACGCCAGCGGAGGCAAAGGGGAAGAGCAAGAGCGTAGCGAACGTAGACAGGAACATGATGACGGGTGGGGAACAGCTCTGAGTTGAACTAACCTTTTAACGGTCAACTAACAGATCCGAAAAACCCTGCCAGTGGATTTACTGGGGCCAGTGATGACAGCGATGCCCATCGTGAGCGGCGACGTCGACGATGGCCGCACGCGAAGTAGACAGCGATGAGTCGACTCATCCTTCTCCACCATCGAATGTCTCGTGCTCACCCAAATTGTATGCGAACAGTATCGGCGCAGACGCCTTGGCAGTCTGTATGTCAAACCACGTAGTAGTGGGATCACCCCAAGTTCGCTTCCTATTCATATATAGCCATATGTAGTTTAGTCAATGTACTATTCCATACTGTGCATAGACCCATCAGAAATTGAACGTGATACCAAGTTATTCGGTACTTAGCCTCCATTCGGCACCACTACTTACGCCACAGGTCACGCGTACCATTCTTCAAGTTTGGTGCCACACTAGTACGCATGCAGTGGCAATCAGAGCTATCGAAAGTCGGTAGAAAAGGCAATTAGGATCCTATGAAAACATTTTTTCTCGCAACTGGTGAGAACCTTAGGGGGTTGTGAATACTTCAAGTTGAGTTGAAAGGAAATTACTTACGCCACTTACACACTTGTGCCAGTGGGCGCCGAATATTAATAAATGTTATAGTAAGCAATCAAACTCAACTCGAATCTAGCATTTAGCCCGAACGTTGAATATATCCTGCTCAAACTCATCCCTACAATGACACAGCACTGTTATACACTCCTAGAATCAAAAAGTTCGGATCAGCTCGACAACATCAAGGACTAGTACTCATCTGGCTTAGACCTGATCCATTCGATCATTGATGCAGTCGCTCAATGTGACTCAGGGGATCTTTCGGGTAATGCTGACGCCCGACGGCCGGACAGTGTATAACTTGATTTCGATGTCCGAGTCGGCTTTACGAGGGCGGTGGGGTAGTTGTCTTTCGTACATTTCGGCATGAGTCGTCAGGCCTTCAGGGCCGGCAGCGAGACTCAAGCCGGGCCAACATGCCCACTGCCAGTGGTGGGATATATAAGCGAATACAGGATGACTGACAATCCCTCAGAGGCCTCTGACTTTCTTCTACCACTGGCACCGTCCTCGACATATCTATAATTCACGACCCTGTCCACCATGGCCGAAGGTTCCTGGACGGACGACATTGTGCTCAAGGTTCGTCTCCTTTCCATTTTGTCCAAACGCGAGCTATACAACCTCCTCCAGCTCCTTAACATCGTGGTATATTTTGTCTTCCTTGGCTCCAACATCTACACCATCGCGGTTCAGCATGGCTTGTACAACGGAAAAGAAACATACATCACTCCTGCTCCCTGGGCTTTTTTGATCTGGTATGTTTATTTACCCCCTCCTTTAGTGCCACTTTTTCATTGGTCGGACAGGACCCTCATTCACCTGCTCCTTCTCGGAACCATCGCCTACCAGTTCACCGCAGCTGGGAAGAGGGTCATCGTTGATGGTATCTCATGGCGGTTCGCCTTGCTCGGTGTCCTTAATGCAGTTTACGCCAACATCTGGGCGTCACACCACTATATCGTGGCCTTCATATTCGCCCTTTTTGTCAGCAGCACTGTAACGGTGAGTTTATTGTCTTCGCGTACCCGTGTCCTCCCTTCGTCTTGGGCGAGTCGCCGGTTTTTTCTGATGCTGTATATCTTGTGACTACATCAATTTGTTGCTGACCCGCTTGCATACTCTGGTCAGTACATCTGTTACGTCATCAAGAAGCAGTATATACTGTCGAACACGAGCGACGAGATATTTGTGCACCTTCCTTTCTCGCTCTGGCTTGGATGGTCCATCGTTCTGGTTGTTCTCACCGCCTTTGAGGCTTTCGGTGTCAGTGCGACTACTGAAGTTGCCGGTGTCTGGACAAAGGTTTTCGTGTTCCTTGCTCTGTGAGTCACCTGCATGCCTACGAATGCTTCTCACCTATACGGCTCGGTACACAGCTTCTTCCTCGGGTGCACCGCCGCAGCTTACGCCCTAACTTTCATTGAGGGTGAATTGCCCGCATCCATCGCCATCATATGGTCCCTCTTTGCGATCTTCGCCCAGCAGGGAGACCCGTTCGTTCACTGGACTTCTTTCGTCTTTGCTATCTTGAGCGCGCTCTGTTTGGTCAAGGGCATCTGGGGACTGTACAGGAAGTTCACGCGCAGTGCGGTGGTTCTTATCTCAGATGAGGAGCGTGCTCCGTTGATTCCCGGGAATTGAGCGCGGTGATGGTGAAGACAGTTCGGCGTGATGTGTCTTCTTTCAAAGTACATTCTCCGGATGACTTTCGTGAATAGTGTGTATACCTGTAAATATCGTAACTCGTCTGTATGTGCATTATGTCGACCTTTGCAGTTTGTGATCAAAGATCAAGTGATGCCAGTGGCGTGAGAAGATCATGGATATATTTAGTATCTTTCTAGAACATTCGTAATCCGCAGCTCCAACTACCTCGTTTAGAGGACGATGTAGTTATCTGAATGCGACCATATTTGCGGAGCAAGTCGAGAGACAAGAGAAAAGATCTAAATAAGAAAAGGATGAAGGGAAATGGCACGGATCATTCAGCGACTCGAGATGGTGGAAGCAAACAAGAAAGAATGACAATAAAGTTGGTTGTTGTTGTTTATGAGCGGAGTTCAAAATCAAAGTAATATATAAGGAGGATGCTCTCCGACAGTTGGTTCCCATTTTTACCGAGACCCCGTTTTCCCACGCTCTCTCTTACCCCGACTTCCACGTCAAATCTTGAAAAATGTCGTTTGCACTCCCCGCGCGTCAAGTCACCTTTGGGAGGTCGGCCGCTCCCTATCAACCTCAGCAGGCATCCCAAGCGTCGAATGGGTTGGCCCTTCCAGGATCCAGCTCGTTTAATTTGCCTGGACCGTCGGGTCTCGCGTTACCTGGGCCATCACCACTGTCACAATCGCATACGCCACCGCCAGCAGCTCCAGCTCCTGTTGCATCCACGTCGCAGGCAACTGCAACAACGACAACAAGCAAAGGCGCTTCATCCCCCACCGTTTCGGGCCCCTCGACAACGCCCGTTCCTGCCATCCCTGCTACGCCAGTACCATTGACACTCGAGCAACAACACATTACTGCAGTGGAGGGCATCGTTCCCACCCTTCAAAATATCGTCGCGACAGTCAACCTGGATTGCCGGTTAGACCTTAAGACGATTGCCCTGCACGCGCGCAACGCAGAGTATAATCCAAAGGTCGGTATTACAACTTAATTCGCATATTTGTGCACGCCAATGCGCTTTTGCACATTAGCGTTTTGCCGCAGTCATCATGCGTATTCGTGAACCCAAGACCACCGCCCTCATCTTTGCATCGGGTAAGATGGTTGTCACGGGCGCGAAGAGCGAAGATGACTCGAGGCTGGCGTCGCGCAAATATGCCCGTATTGTGCAGAAGCTTGGCTTCGATGCCAAGTTTGCGGAGTTCAAGATTCAGAATATTGTTGGCAGTTGTGACGTCAAGTTCCCGATAAGATTAGAAGGTCTTGCGTATAGCCACGGGCAATTCAGCAGCTATGAGCCTGAGGTATGCATCTACCATTGAATTGGTTTTTATGAATGAATACTGATCGTCGGAACAGCTGTTCCCCGGGCTTATATACCGCATGCTCAAACCGAAGGTCGTCTTGTTAATATTCGTCTCAGGGAAGATAGTGTTGACTGGTGCAAAGGTAAGGCTTAGTTTTCGATTCTTTTTGTCCACGTCTCTTGCGAGCCATTTGTCTTCGTTCAACTAGTTCGATATCCATTGACGCTACCACTTTATTGTCTCTAGGTTAGAGAAGAGATTTACACGGCCTTCAACACCATCTACACGGTGCTGTGCGAATTCAGGAAACCGTGACACCACCAACTCCACGTTGCGCCAATTTGCACCTCTTTCCCTTCCCTTCACATTCACTTATCCCATCGCCGTATCCCAAAGCATCACACTGCTTATCGTCGACGACGCTCCCTCGACACGATGACTCAATCTGCATTTGTGTGTTGGGCGAGTCATGCAAAAAATGTTATCAGTACTGAGGGTCATGGCCGGGGACCAGACGTAGTGCACGGACATTTCCCATCCTTCCCTCTCCACTCAATAATCGACATACACGTACAATTCAATGACTTTCTTCTGCATGATATTATTATTGATGTTGACATAGCATTCACAAAATACAAGGTTTCCAAGTGGGTAGTTTATGTAGATGGTAGGACGAATGGTAGTTGGCTTGAGCATTTCGTATTTGTGCGAGTCCGGCAGGAACAGAACAAACGCCTAGGAGTCACTAGTCATTGGTGACTCGATCACTGATCTAGAGTTACTTGATACACACGACCGCCAGGATGTCCGATACAACGTCAAAGGATCCAGCACTGGTAGATTCGCTTATAACAGCCCTGAATGAGGCAGCAATCCCATCGTGAGGCTCACATTCGTGCGTCAGTGCCACACGTTAATCGCCTTCCTCAGACAGCCCAATGGCAACCCCAGCGCTCCCGCTCCAGCTATCAAACCAGTCGATCCGTCCCTCGGGCACGAGCAGATCGTCACACCATGGGACGTCCAGGGATCTGTTTCGGCGGATGGGAAGCAGCTCGCGATTGACTACGACAAGTTGATCGATCAGTTTGGGACACGCCGTGTCGATACCGCGTTACTTGGACGATTCGAGAAACTGACGGGACACAAACCACACCCGCTCTTGCGAAGAGGGATGTTTTTTTCACATCGGTTCGTTATATTGACCTTTGGCAAGTAGCTGTTGGTGCTATTTTCCCCGTTTGCTTTTGCGTAGGGAGTTTGACCGAATCTTGGATCGGTATGAGCAGGGAAAGCCGTTCTTCCTATATACTGGCCGCGGACCGAGTAGTGATAGCGTGCATATCGGGCACATGATCCCGTTCGTTTTCACCAAGTAGGTCTCCTGAACCCACCTTGTCCCCTGATCTCATTCCAGAACAGGTGGTTGCAAGACGTCTTTGACGTCCCACTGGTGATACAACTAACAGGTAAGTCTTTCTCGCCCAGAGGTTAGGGCTTGCTCATCTATCTGGTTCAGACGACGAGAAATTCTTGTTCAAACACGAGCTCAAGGTAGAGGATGTGCAAAAATTCTCTCGAAGCAACGCGAAAGACATCATCGCCGTCGGCTTCAACCCCGAGAAAACCTTTATATTCAGTGACCTTGAATTTGTTGGTGGTGCTTTCTACCACAACGTTGTCAAGATCTCCCGCCAAATTTCCTATAATCAGTCCAAGGCTACGTTTGGATTCACTGACTCGTGAGTTTGGGTCGTTCGCTCCCTACAAGTCACTTCTTGGGCTGAAACGACTCGTCTCAACAGAGACAACATCGGCAAGATTCATTTTTGTTCCATCCAGGCTGCCCCCTCGTTCTCCAACTCCTTCCCTCAAATATTCGGCGACGTGAGCAACATTCCTTGCCTTATTCCCTGCGCGATCGACCAGGACCCCTACTTCCGACTGACACGCGACGTCGCCCAAAAACTCAAGTACCCTAAGCCCGCGCTCATCCATTCGCGCTTCTTCCCTGCACTCCAAGGACCTCAGACGAAGATGAGCGCGTCGGATCCCAACTCAAGTATATTCATGAGTGATACCCCGAACCAGATCAAGAACAAGATCAATAGACACGGGTTCTCCGGCGGGCGAGAGACAGAGGAGGAACATAGAAAGTATGGAGGGGATCCGGATGTGGACGTTGCGTACCAATATCTGAGTTTCTTTTTGGACAACGATGAAGAGTTGAAGACGCTTGGCGAGGTGAGAGCAAGGAGTATCTTTGTGTCTGGGGAAAGGCCGTGTCTCTGAGCTGCTCCGTTTAGGATTATCGCGCGGGGCGCCTGCTCACTGGACAACTAAAGGCGAGGTGCATCCAGATGCTGCAGGCGTTCGTCAAGGACTTTCAAGAGGTATGGACATCATGTTCCGGTTGGGTCTATGGAATACTTATGATTCTTGCAGAGAAAGGCCATGATAACAGAAGCAGATGTAGACGCTTTCATGGATGCCACCCGTAAGATCAACCCATCCCTTGGCAAGCCACTAGCGCAGCCCTAAAGGCCGAGGTCCCGAGAATTCTTTGCCAATGTGTGTGCATACGAATCATATAGAGGTCCATAAAATTGTAGTCTGTAACCGTGGGTAGTGTGATTTATGTAAAGAGATAATCATGCATGCACTTGGGGTAAAATAAGCTGTAAATATCCTCTTCGACCACCTCGTGTAAGCCATCTGAGATGCCATGGTCAACACAGCTTATCGACGGTGCACATTTAACTTGATAAATCATATCCTCGATCGTGACCGTACATGCCACACCCGCTTAAACCATCCGTGGGTGAGCTTGAGGCCAGGCAGGGTACTTAGCCCAGGGATCGTCTTGACGTGCTCTACCTTGCTCTTCTCGGGGACGTGGACATTGCTCTCGTTCACGTGGGTCATGTCACTGCTGTCGGTGTCCTTGTTCCAGTAGAACGGCAGAGTGGAGACCTTGTCGTGTTCCCACGCATCGATCGCGTCCATGGCTGCCTGACCCCAATCAAAAGTCTCGTGCTCCGCCTGATCGGCGGGCCCATTGACAAATACGACGAGTTTCTCATTCTCAGGCCGGATGAAGCCTTCCTGGATCCCGTTGCGGATAAGGTCGCGAAGGGGGTTGTAGTATGACAAGACGTTGATGAGGATGACAGCTGTGATTGATCATTCATCCAAAAGAGGGTGATCGCGCCGGACGTGAAAAGGGAAGGTGTTGTAAGATGAGCGGGATGAAAAGGAGCCATATTAAGGAACGTCTCACGTTTATTATGGATATTAAGTTGGTTCCATGTGATGACTTCGAGGATCTGACCAATGAGAGAATGCCCGTTGGCAACGAAGCGGTGTCGCAACCCTGACGTAGACGTACCTCTTCGAAGGTGCCGAAGCCACCAGGCAGGCCGATGAAGGCACCTACGCGTTTCGCCATTTCAATTTTGCGCTCATGCATGGAGTTGACGACGATCTGTCGGATTCGTGTCAGCGAAAGACGTATTTATGCGCGGGAAAGAGAAGGCTGGTGTACACGTGTGACGTGCACAGGAATGGGAGGGATACTCACGGTTTCCACCTGATTATGCGGCAGCGAGGCGACGGAGCGATCAGCATTCTAGGGCGCTGGCAACAACATCCCCGGGCAGGAATGTCCCAGGGTACATACCTTACCCTTCCGTTTCTCGTCCAACATGTCGGCGATGGTGTTGGACATTGGTTTGCCGTTACCTTTATCCTTCTCGCCGCCGGCAGCGAGGATGGCGTATGGGATGATGCCGGTGACTTTGCCGCCGTCGGAGTTGGCGACGGCACCGGAGACGACGCCCATGATGCCGCTGTTGCCACCTCCATATACAAGGGGACGGTCTGTAGCCACGAGTGCTTGTGCGACAGCTGTGCGGGAGACAATATTGTTGAGTGCGCGGAGGGTGTTACACGAATGATCGACGACGTACAGAGTGCGGCTTGCTGGAAAGCCTTTTGACGGCCAAGGGAAGCTGCGCAGTACACGGCGACAGCGCGCGACTTGGAAGGAGCAACCATGGCGAATTCGAGCTGCTCTTTGAGGACCGGAGACTTTCCAGAGGGGAAGAAGGAGACTGATTGGGAAGAAGTGGGAGTCGGATGGAAGGGGTTGGAAGGAAAGGTTAACTGGGCCATTGCCTGGAGAGTTGTCTGCGTATTTAAGCGTACGGAATACAGCGAGGCTGAGGGCGATCGGGTGAACGCGGTGCAGGCATGACGCAGCAATGAGGCAGATGCTGACTTCAACTAGACATGCGTTCGAGTTGGTACATCCCCCGCAAATTGATCCGACAGTCCTAGATCTAGTTTCAGATTACTACCACATCGTGTCAATGGCACCGAGCCTGTCCCTATCACCGCCCTCTAAAATTGCACTCAATCAACAGAGCGCCAATAGGATCCTCGTAGTAATCCATTAACACCCACCCCCTTATCCGCGGCCCCGTTTCTGTGTGATCGTCTCCTTCTATAGTGCATCCGGCCACGCTGGCACTTCCTGAGCTCAGCTGATCCAACAGCCATTTCCCGACTCGGTCGTTCACGCCCTCGAACCCCAGGCCCCACTTTGGCCACCCGAATCCGCGTGCGGTTAGCGGAGGCAAGGCCAAGGGTATAGAGGATGCTGACATGAATGAAATCGAAAGGGTTGGAATCACTGTGTCAGCAGGCGCAACGAGTATCTCTGTGGAAAGCGATGCCTTCTCGGGTATGGAGAAAAAGGTCGAAATGTCATACCTATTTCGCTACAGGTGAGTGACATGTAATTTGGAAGGGGGTAGCAAACCTGGGTTCGGGGAGACAGCGTGACATGCGAACTTACCAATCCTGAACTTGGACCAGGGTTTGGCCACATTCCCACTGAAACCCTTCCTTGACGCTGTCTGGCCAGATAGGTGGGTGGATTCCATTCGCGCCGTTCTCCCAACCATCGTTACCAAACCGACTAAACATAACGGCTTTCCCTCGGACTTCTCCAAGACGGGGTATCCGATCTTCAAGGAACCACATTTCAAGTCCGCCAGGTGACATTACAATCTCTCCATGGACTAGAATAGGAAACAATATAGTATCCGAGTCTTCTTGCTTGATAGAAACGACAACCGTTTCACTTGCTGTGGCAGGCGATGTGAGAAATTGATGCAGTGCAATGAGGATATCTGCAAATGGGGTAACCTCCGGGAATATTCCATGGTATGCGATGAGTCGACCATCTACAATGGAAAGTCGGATGTCAATCACACGAATCCCCGCATGCAACTGGTCACCCAAGGATCTAGACTGGCATTGCGAAATGGGCCAGCCGTAGAATGCCATCGTTTCATGCGTGCCTTTATCGAGCTGGATCAGCTGCCGAGAGCGTGATCGGAAAAATGGGCGATCTGACCTGGAAGCATCAAGGACGAAAGAGGTACCGAATTTGGGATGCTTGCAAGGAAGCAGGACGTATCTCTGTACGGGAACACGACCAATACATGGCGTTTGCGGGATATCTGTTTTGATAGTGTATGTTAGCACAACTCCTGGGTCGGTCCGATGAACGGCGTGGCAGACCCGCTTGCGGTATATGGTCCAAGGAAAGTCGCCATGCGTTGCAATTCGGTGCCAGACCCTCCGAGTCCCGGATACCATGGAGAGTTTGATTACAACCGAACTTGGGCTTTCAGCGACACCGCCGAGTTCCTTGGCGGTGGCATCCCGGGGGAGTTTCAAGTTGGAGAACAAAATGGACGTGCATTTCGGATGAAACTGGATGCTCTCGGAGAACGGGGGGACTAGGAGGATGTGCTGGTTCGTCGTGGGCTCCCCAAACTGGCAAACGAGGGTCTCTTGCGTCTGGTTCGAGATGGCGAGGCGCATGTCGCCCTTTGCCGCCGGTTGCCAACTGGAGCTGCACAAAGTCAAGTTCCCACCGTAACGCAGACTCGGACGGCTACTACAATATCACTCGGCGGCCATGTCCCAGATTCAAGAAAGAAACCCGGTATCTAGCATGACACCGTACTGAACCTTTCTAACTACCATCCAGGTCCTCACTGCATCCGTCCGCGATGTCAGATTCTTTGCTGCGCTCTTAAAGGGCATCAACTTTTCCAACGTGAGTCTTCTGTCCGATCAATGAGCGTCCCAATACCAGCATGAATTTCAATTCATATCACGCACTGGACCAGCGTGCGTCCGTTACCCTGACCGCAGACACCGGATTGGGCATGATAGTTACCGTCGAAGAAGCCCATTGCGTGCTCGGTACGTGCACCAGACAGCCACCCTTCGTGCTGCTCCACGGCCTCGTCCTTTTTCGTTCACTCATTTTTCCAATTGGGCGCCGTCACCATGTCTTTACAGCAACTTCCTACATTTATCGAGATCACTTTGACGAGTGGAGTTACTCGCCGAACCACTCTCGCCCCGAAAATTCGCAGTCTACGCCTGACCGCAACCCAGACTCGATAACATTTGAGATACCGCTCACCGCTCTCATCGACTGCCTCGGCATCTTTGGCACAGCAAATATGTCTTCCCATTCGAGCGCCCCAAAACCAAAGAAATGGCGCAGAGAGGAGGACGTGTCCGACGAAGAGCGCAGGGATCCTAAGGGAAAGGGTCGCGAATCCCCATCCAACAGTCGGCAGCAACCCAGCGTAGCACACGGGCTCGAGCGCTTTTTCGGTGGAGGCAACGAAAAAAGGACCAGCATGCGGCTTTCATATGCCGGTCCTGGCTACCCATTGACGTTATTACTGTGAGTATTTTGCCTTGCATTCCGTTTCTATCGCCTACATTTCTATCTCCAACTCTTTTCCTACTCTTCACGGTTCGTCCGCACACGGGTTGATCGGGTGATGTAATGACAATGCACAAACCTGTCAAATGGTAATAGCGCCGAGGATTCTTCGGGGCCCACGACGACATGCGAAATCACGACCTTTGATCCAGAACCGAGTTTAGAGCTTCTCTTTGACGGGGATCAAACGTGAGTGTTCAATATCGCACAGTCGTGTCTGCTGCGTGACTGACTGTATTGGACGGAACCTTTGCCTTCCATTCGTTCGCTCCACTTTTGGAACCGAGATCAGTGTATTGAAGATTATATTCAAGGTCAGCACCCTGGTGATGTATCACGCATGTGCGCGTTCCCGAGCCGAGGGACGTTAAACTAACTCATGGTTAAATTCAATTTTGGCCGATTTACCGCATGCGTATATGCGTACAGTCTTCATTATGGCTCCGAGACGCATTGTCCGAACTCGATCCTTCCTGTGAGAAAATCACCTTTATCAGTAATCCGCCCGCGGAGGTTACAAGAAGCGTTGGGCAGCGGGGGGAGAGTGCTGGAGGAACAGTCGGCATTTCAAAAGCTCTCTTCCGTATCAAGGCGTCAGGTGATTTTGGGAGCACCGAGGTGTGTGTCCTGTGGTATTCCTCCATCTCCGTGGTGATAGAGAAACATTGTACTATTTATGACATTAATCACGTTGCTAGATGGATTATCCGAACGACAAGGAGGTTCTGGAAACCTTTGAGTGTTCGCGATCTGTATCCGTCAGGTGAACCTTCTCTGGCCAATGTATGTTCTCACTCGGATGACGCGGCTCTGTTCACGTAGTTATCGTTTCGCACATATCACGCACACCATCCGCGCGCTTCAAAGTTCCACAAAGACATCCTTGCGGATCGAGGCAGAAGGATTACTTAGTTTGCAGTTCCTAGTCCCCGTCCCAAAAGCCAGGGGAGGCGGGACGTCGGATTCGTTCATAGAGTTTAGGGTGTGTGCAGCGCGTCCCTTGGTGGATGTACTCTCATACGCCTTCCCAGTGTATGCCATTGGATGACGAAGTGGCGCAAGCGGGCGCCATCTCGGCCATGTCTTCGTAGGAAGGGTGATCTTACCTTGGATTGGCGCTGGACAGACAGTGGGTGATGCACGAAACTCTAAAGTATGTATAAAAATGAAGAGTAGTAAAACGATCAGAACAAGCCATCGAAATATGCTGTTGTGCCATCTTTGGGAGCGGATGGGATAGATACAATTGATGGGGGGACTTTGGGCGCAGGTGGAACGTAGTCAGCAATGATCGAGTCGAAGGAGGCTAGTGTCGATGGTGCTGTTGAGATGAATGAGTATGCGTCTCTGGTATTGGTGGAAAGTGGCTTGCCATACGGCGCCAGCTTTAACTTGGTTGCAAGCCCCGATACGATGAGTTGGCGGATAGCATCACCGTCCAAAGGCTGGGAGTATGGTTTCTTATTAGGGTTTAAAGCGATTGAACGAGACGTACTTTAGCGGGTAGCTCCATCTTTAAAGGGGTTGCTGTCTCCTTCCGCGGGGGCTTGTAGGTGCCAAGGGGGTTTGAAGCCTTGCCAAGGTATGCAAGAACGTCGCCTTTTGTCAACATGCCTCGAACGCCGGTGCCCTGGATGACCCCTGCATCGGCGATACCACCTTCAACGAGTAAACGGATGACAGATGGCATCAAATGTTTGGAATGCGTTGGATGAGAATGCATCTTTGGTTCTTTTGCAAGTTCGGGTGTTGGCGGAGGCGGAGATGAAGGAGGAGCAGGAGCAGGAGCAGAGGTCTTGGGTTGGGGGGGACTTGCTTTAGGTTCCTCCTTTGGTACCTCGAGGTTGGATATGTCGTCACCTTCCTCTGCGAGGAGGGCGATGACTTTTCCAACAGACACGTTCTTAGTACCCTCTGAGGCCTGGATGAATGTAAGAGTATGTGTGAACGCGCTGCTACGTTTCGCTCGACAGACGCACCAAGATTTTTGCTAGAACACCATCCTCCTGCGCTTCTACATCGATTGTTGCCTTGTCCGTTTCCTGGAACGGCTAAGTGGGCTGGGCTGGATGTACACGACGTGACACGTACGATTTCGAGCAGAACCTCGCCAGTGGAAAAGGATTCACCCTCCTTTTTTTTCCAAGAAGTGATACCACCCTCCGTCATCGTGGGTGACATGGCCGGCATCTCAAGGTTCGTAATGGCACGGCGGACGGTGGTTCGGTGCAGGCCTTTACATGTCGGTAGCGTCGTGTGAGCGCGATAGTGTAGACACAAGTGAATGACCAAACGTACATCTGCGGGGGACCGTCCTGGTAACTGTGCGGAACGACATTGCGTAGTAGTTGGGAAGCAGCTCGTGGTCGCTCTAACAAGTTGGTGGGAATCCTCTTGCCGAATGACCCCCCCGGCTGTTTTGTGAGTGTCCAAGACCCCCACTTCGTCCACCTTCCTTCACTCATCCTACCGCAAAACCGTTCAGCAATAACGAACTCGTCGCCGGCGACATCGGCGACAAGCTAGCACAAACTGACATCAGTACACCCCAGCGAGCGCCGCGCAAACGACAACCCGACGCTCGATTTCGCAGTAACATGTCGACCGACTCGTTGACAGAGCTGCTAGTAGCAGAACGCGTGGTACAGCTCGAGTGAGCCTTATCGTCCACCATCCATCTCGCGCTTCCGGCTAACGATCACACAGCGCAATCGTACAACGAAGAAATGCGCTACTTCGTGAGATGTACCGCATGATGCAACATAAACACAACGTTGGTGTCCTCCTTGTGTTGGATGAAACCGATTCTCCGAATGATGACGAAGACGTGGGGTTGAAACAGTTTCTGGACAGATTCGATCTTCGCAAGGAGTAGGTCTTCCCCTTTGTTCCGCCCCACTTGTTGATCAAACTTCACTACCCTCACTTGTATTTTGGTAGCCCTGAATCAGGCATGATATCCAATCTATCTGACAGCGAGCTTTCCGTTCCGCTCCCTTCCGAAGAGGTGGCGACAGAGGATGTGGAGGAAACCGCACCCGTCATGGACTCTCCGATGTCCGAGCCGCCTGCATCCCCTGCACGGACTAAATCACCCGTTCAGAAGGAAGAGGTTGAGGAGGCCGAGACTGACAACGTCGTGGAGGTTGCTGCAGAAGCCGAGTTCTCCGTTTCCCATCAGTCTCCGCCATCCATCGCGCAACCCAGAGAGGCACAAGAGAGGGAAGAGGAGGAGGAGGAAGAGGAAGAGGAAGAGGAGGAAGAGGAGGAGGAACAGACATTACCCCCCGAGGAACACACCAGCGTACCTTCATCCCCTCGTCAACCATCTCGCCATGCATCGACTACTTCATATCACAGTGCTGTGGTATCACGACATACTTCACGGCTCCCGTCTCCCCCAGTACCCTCGCAGTCTCCTCGGTGTGTCAGCGCTGAGCCCATCGCCGAGATGGTCAAGATGGACACCTCGGAACCCATGCAGGACATTCGTGAAGAGTCTCCCCAGTTGATGCTCCCGTCTTCCTCACCAGTATTTGCCCCGAAAATGGAGATCCACGTCCCATGCGAGGAGGTCACTGTTGATGTCGTAGTCACGGCCCCGCCTGCCCCCTCGCCCCCACCCATTCGGGAGGATCTCCCACGTCTGATGGTAATCCACACCGCCGTCGATGTCACGTCCGCCCAACCGTCTCTGCTCATACCCACGCCAACATCTCCTGCCCCCGCATTGCCTGACTTTAGCTTTGATGATACTGATGGCGAAACCCTCGTTGAAGAACATTTACAAGCGACTTTCCCGACAGAGATTCAACGTCATCACTTTGATCCCGCCTATAACCTCCCACCTCTCAAAGTTCTTCCCCCCGAGTATCTCCGCAAGGGCAAGTCATCAAAGCAGAAAAAGAAAGATAAAGAAAAGGCAGAAATCAAAGGAGGTAAGGAAGAATGGGCACCGCTTGGATTCGCCAAGTGGGGTGCGATCGTCCGTGCAAATCCGATTTATAAAAAGGTAGCGAGGGCAACCAAGTGTTTAAGTACAAAAGATTGGAGTGTATGCATGTTTTCTCTGTTTTGATCGTGTGTTGAACAACTACGACTTTGCACAGGTTGCAATCACAGAGCTGAGGCTCATGCGTACGCTGGAGCGCGTCGAGTCGCTTGAAAACAGAGCAAAGTGGAGTTACAGACAGCCAAAAAAGCAGAGAAATCTGGGTGGGTTGACGAAGACGCATTGGGATTATCTGTTGGACGAGATGGTATGTATCCTTGTCGCATATCTTGCGCTTGTGGACTTCTATGGTCCCTGATACCTACGAAATAACGAGACTCATGTTCTCTACTAACGACAGAAATGGATGCGTGTCGACTTCCGGGAGGAACGCAAGTGGAAGTACGTTCTTGCCTTTAATATATCTACTGCCGTTCTCGAATGGCACGAGGCCGAGACTCGCGAAGAACGTATTAAGCAAGGCATCTGTATGCACTGGAAGCGGCCGCGTACAACCGATTCGAGTCCCACCCAGCAACGGCGACAACAACAGGACATGGAACTAGACAACGAGGCAGTCGCCTGCGAACAAGTTGACAAAGAGCACCCGTTTAGTGACCAGGAGTCCGGAGATGACGACGACGAGGGGGAGGTAGAGCGACGGGACATTGTCGATGCGTTGGACGCAAGGACTGCCCTTGAGGAAGCGCTGGAGGGCAGCGGGTCAGGATCTGGGTCAGGCGAGTCAGGGGAGAGTAGTCAGAGGCAGAGTATTGGCCCTGAAAGCGTTAGGCCAAAAATGGAGGACGTGGAGGATTCATCGGCATTGGGGAATGTGGGTGGTACGTGGCAGAAGGATGTCGATGCAATGGACGTTGATGCTGTTCGATCCGGCGAGGTTGAGGTGGATAAAGTTGCGGAAAGTGAAGCTGAAGGGAAGCAGACGGCGACGCCAGAGGTGGTTGATCTCGCGGGGCTCAAACCAGACTCGAGCGATCCACTCCTAGGCTCGCAATCAGGTTTGGCATCCCAAAGCAGCGCCCTACTGGTTCCCAGTCCAAGCAAGGCGGCGCCAAAGTCGAACTTGTATGCGCCATTGAGAGAGCGGATTGCATACTCCGACGACAGCAAGCTGTTCTTGGACAACGACGACCTCGATCTCGTCAAAGCTTTTTCAGATCTCACTACCGACGATTCTTCACCAACTGCACTCGACCTTGACTCTATTCGTTCTCTCGATCTCTCCGACCTCTTCCCCGACCTCCAGCCACTTGGAATGCCTGGTGTTGCACCTTCCGAGCCAAGGAAGAGGTCCGACAAGAAGTCGGAGAGGGATGACAACAGGCGGGTTGATGACGCTGGGTACACGAAGATAGCACCCATGGGCAAATTCATGCTGTGTAAGCCCACGCTACTCAGCCCTTTGCAACCTGTGAGGCGGTGGAAGAACGGCAGGTGGCATCCTCCAGAGGAGCCTGCTGTTACGGAGGCTGAAAGCCCGTCGAGTAAGATTACCGATGAGCAACTTTCTGGTGAGTCTGAACTTGGGTAATCCACTTTGGTAACGTCTTATCTGCTCCTTTTCTTCGAAGAGCTCTTCGATGGCGTTAAGCCACAAAGCATTGGGGGTACCGTTGTCCCGCATCCCCCGAAAGACAATAAAAAGCGGCTCGACCACGCGTGGAGCCCTGCAGAAGATGACCTCCTTAAGTCCTTCGTTGAAAAGTATCCTTCCAATTGGATCCTTGTCGCCGACTCTTTTAACTCCATGCGTGTAACTGTCTCAATCGACAAGCGGACGCCTTGGGAATGCTTTGAGCGTTGGAACCTAAAGTTCGGTGGAAAGCCGAGCGTCATCCCTGGTCATGCGGACGTGACTTCTCCTGCGGGTGTGGATGGGACGCCGCCCCCTGCTACGCCGTCTACGTCTACGCAGCAGGTTCAAATGACGACGAGAGGTGTGAAGCGCCTTGCGAACATCAATATTGCACAGAGCCAAGTTGGCGGTGTGACTATCAGCTCGGATACGATAAAGAGGCGGAGACACTCGCTCATGTACGAGACTATACGAAAGACAGCAAAGAAGAGGGAGGCGGCGCAGAAGGCTGCAAGCAGTGCGTTTCCCACCGTGGTAATGTGTCTGCGGATTATCGCTAAAGGGCTTATAGTGAACCAGAGGAAGCCTCCAAATGTCCATGATACACATGGACAGTACAATAAAATGCCGAAGCTCACTCCTGCTGAACTTAGCCGGATGAAAGCAGAGAAAGAATCAAGGGATCAACAGGAAATGTTGATGGCACGAAGGAGGCATGAGGAACTTGCCAGACAACAACTGTTACGTGCACAGGTTGACCTTTAACTGCCTTTGATATGATTGCATCGTTTACTCACCGACCTATGCAGCAAACACCAGCCACGGCAGCTGCTTCTGCCCAACAGCCACAACAGCAGCAGCAGCAATCGCAGCAATCACAACCACAATCGCAACCACCGCAAC